>CM027119.1:18646904-19016687 GCA_015476505.1 Urochloa ruziziensis | reverse complement strand
CGCTCCTGCTAGAGATATGGAGCACAAATCGTGGCTCTGCTTGGCTCTACCCCGTTCCCACACTCAGAGGATCCGAAGTTTGAAGCCGTTTTCGGAGAAAGCCGGAGCCCCTGCCAAATAGGGCCTAAATCTTCCGGCTAGCCCTCGGATGTGCTTATATGGTTCGTCTATACGGTGACTAGACATGCATGCCAACATTTTCTTATGTAGTGTATTTCAAAAAAAATTAGAGAAATACAAAAGGAACATTTATATTAGAAAATTACTAAGGAAGGAACGAAGGGACACTCCAAGTATAGATGTCCAAACGGGCCGCCCGGCCCGGCCCTGGCACGGGCCCGCCCTGGCCCGCAATTTACCGAGCCGTGCCTGGCACGGCACTAAACATGTTCGTGCCGTGTCGTGCTGGCCCACGGGCTGGAGTGACGGCCCAGGCACTGGCCCGTCGGGCTGTTTCGGGCCGGGCCAGCCCGGCTTAGCCCGGCACTAGAGGCCAGGCCGGGCCGCCCGAAGCCCACATACAGAAAAACACCTCAATCAACTCAAAAAATTTCAAACATCTCCAAAATTTTCAAATAAGCATCAAACATTCAAACATCTCAGGCAGACACACAGATAACAAAAGATCACATAGTTGATAGTTGTGATACAAGAATTATAGAGTTGCTTTAACACTTGAACTATTTGATCAAGTGTTGGCTGCCTCATTAAAAACCTTCCAAGTAAAACTCACCCTTGTGAGAAACCTTGGAAGGGAAAAAGAGTACAGCCCAACTCTATAATTCAGAAATTGTTCAACATTACAATACATCAAATTGTTCAATTTCAACATAACACACTAATGACTAATAAGCAGAAACAGAAATGCAAAAGAGTGCAGCCTCCAGAGTCCAACAGACAACAGCCACAAGTCCTTGCTGGTGCTATGCTGCCTTGCCTTCACTTCTCTTCACTTGCCATTGGTTGTGGCAGTGGCAGGGGCAGGCCTAGCAAACAAATAAATATTGTAAGGAATCATGCTAATGAAATTGAAGTAGTAGCTCAAATTCTGAAAACAATTGAACAAGAAACTTACTCAGTTGCAGCAGTAGCTTCTTCCCCTTCCTCATTTTCCTTGATGCCCAACTTTGCCTTCAGCTCTAGCATATCCTTGTTGACATCATGCTGCATCCTCGCATCAGCAGCCTCCCAGTCCTTGACGCAGGTCAGAATTTCCACATTCTGAGGCGTCAACCGTCGTCGTCGCTCCTCGATAACCCTGCCAGTGAGACTAAAGCAAGACTCCGAAGAGACAGTAGAAACTGGAACAGACATAATATCTTTAGCTAGCATAGACAGAATGGGATACGATAGTTTGTGCTCATGCCACCAAGTTAATATGTCAAAATCATCATCAAAACAGGTGACAGTGTCGCTGTCCAAGTAGGAAGTCAATTCAGAAAGAACAGGAGTAGATGCAGCAGCAGTTGATAAACCATTGGCGGGACTGCCAGCCAATGACAGAGCCATCACCACCGTACTGAAGGCGGGACTGCACTAACGAAGCATGCTTAGCTTTCTTAAGGCATTGTCTCTGGTGACGGAGTAAATGACCAGTACCACCAGAGGATCGACCAGATAGAACATGTTTGCAATGGCGGCATCGAGCAGATACACGTACCTTCCTGCCCGAGGGCAAGGTCTCAAAGATAGGGTCGAAGTCGTTCCAGGCAGAGGACCTCACACGCTTCAACACAACAAAGTCGCCAGTGGTGGGACTAGGAGTTGACGTCGGCGTCGAGGATGGCGTTGGAGTCACCGAGCCGCCAACACCACCAGCGTCGGCAGCGGCATCATCAACGCCATCAACATTGATCGGAGCAAGAGAGCTACCGAACAATGCCTCAGCGCCGGCGGTCAAGTCGTCATCGTCGTCAGCAGCAAGGCCAGCAGCCCTGAGGTCGTCGTTGACGGTGTACTCCTCCATGTTGTCCATCACGACGACCTTGTGCTACAGCCCGCCTATGACTCCGCCCTCGGCAGCTCCGTTCCTCAACGACACGCGGCCCCGAGTACACGAGACCTGCAAAAGAACACGAGAAAGCGAGTCAAGAACTGAAGAACACGAAATCAGACGAGTTTAGGATCTAGATCTAGGGTTAGGGTTTGGGAAAAAGTTCATACCTGCGCAGCCGGAGCCCGGAGCCGAGGAGAGACGAGAGGACTGGACGACGGCGATACAACAAAGACGAGGAGGCGAACCGGCGACGAACCAGACAGGAGATGTCGAGGCGAGGAGGCAGGAGCCGAGGAGCGGAGACGAGGTCGCAACTTACAGGGAGGAGGAGTAGACGGAGATCTACCCACCGCGCCGCCGGAGATGGGGGGAAGGGGAGAGGGCGGTGGCGGCGAAGAGCAGATCGGGAGTCGGGACGATGGACGGAGCAGGAGCAGGCGAGACGCAGACGGCTGCGGGGGCCAAGGGAGAGGGAAGGGGGCGGTCGGGCGGAGGATTTGTGGCTAGGGTTGGCCCGTTGGGATGGGGGAGCGGCCGGCCGGCCGCCGGCCGGGGGTGTATATACCCCGCTCCCCCTGGGCCCTGGCTTTTGCTTGGTGGGCTGGGCTGGCTGGCCGCTGGCCTTCTAGCCGTTAGAGTTAGCGGGCCGGAACCGTGCCGGCCTGCTAACTCCGTGCCGGGCCGTGCCAGCCCACGGGCTGAGGGGACGGCCCAGGCACTGGCACGGCTAGCGGGCCGGGCTGGCACGGGCACGCGGTTCACCGGACCGGGCCGTGCTTGGGCCGGGCCAAAATGAACGGGCTTCGGGCGTGCCTTCGGGCTGCGGGCTGCATGGACAACTTTAACTCCAAGTGGCAGAACATGCACATGTACAGGCCATGGGCTCAAGCAGTCATGGCGACTGTCGGCCCAGTGCCCGCTCAGGGCACAAGAAAGAGGACGGAAGGAGCTCGAGCTGGGCCACACGTCGGAGAAACAAGACAACACGGCCCAACGTGATCGAAGTGCCCAATCTAATTTTCCAATTTTGAGCAACTCATCAAAGATTTCATCGTGCTTGGCTATACCAAAAATAAATTTAACATCTTCTTATCGATTCTTATGGATTGGCTTGAGAGAAGCCCAAGTATTAGATTTATATTTAGGTGTCCATACAAATTCTACAATAAAAACATCATTGCTTTCATCGTCCAATCATATTCACAACTAATAATAGTATAAATACGACAATTAGCATTTTCATTAGTTTTTTATGAATTTTCTAGAGTCTTTAGATAAGCCATTTGTAATACTTGACTAACATTTGGAAAAAATTGCCTTTCTACCTTTTCATTATGAAGCCATTAGAAATTGTGAAACCATAACATCGATTTCTAATATCTCTAAATCTTCTAATATATTCAAAAACAACATATACAATTTTTATTTAATGATGTAAGATGTGACAATTTTAATTCAATATCACTGGTAAAGAAATTGTCATGGCCAATAACGAACATAATTGGGTGGCAATGAATGAAACCATGTAAAACACAACACCTGACAAGGATGAAGGAAATGACCTTATTTAAAAAAATGTAATTACAGTTGGCCTCACCACATTGTATGACAAATTGTGCTATATGTTCTAATGTGATTCTATTATCATCACTGATGGACTTGGTAAACTCTACAGTTCTAAACCCTTGTGGAAATTTAACAAACTCATAAGTTTCAGGGTAAGATTTCTGATATATTCTTTTTGGGACTCTAGGATTCTCTACTAAAGATTTGCTTGAATAATTCAAACATCTCCCCCCTTAACTCTTCCAACTTGGCTCTAGGCCGATTAGAAGCTAAATCAGGGGCATCTATTAGGAAGCATTGTAACGTTGTATGTTTGTTGTGAATCATAAACATGCTTGGTTCGGCGTTGAATTTAACGAGCATGCATGTGATGAGCTAGGTAGATCACCTATGCGTTGAGAAAACATGGAGGGTTCAGTATGGCCCTGTTTAGATGTTTCGCGAAATTTTTTTCGAGTATGTTCCCTCACATGCATGGCATATTAAATGTAGTAAAAAAAAATAACCCATTATATGGATGGAGTGTAATTCGCGAGACAAATCTAATGAGCCTAGTTAGGTCGTGATTAGACAATAAATTGCTACAGTAAACATGTGCTAATGACGGATTAAGTAGACTAATTAGGTTCGTCTTGTGATGTCACACCCTGAAATTCTCCAATTTCAGGATGTGAATTTAGAGAATAATTAAACAACGATTTTCTCTCAATTTTAAAATTTTTCTAACATTTGTTTATTTTACAGAGAAGTTAGCTAGAAAGAAAAATTAATTATGTGTGTTTCTAAAAATAAATTAAATGTTCTATGCGTGTTGCATTCATGCCGAGTTGCATCTTGGTGTTTCATGGGTGCTAAGATTTCAAAAAAAATGCGTTCCTTAAACGTCTAGGTTCCTCTGAGAATTTTCTGGATTTTTCTAGAAGTTATTCTCATTTTTCTAGAGCTAAATCAATTTATTGGAAGGCTCTATAATCATCGTCATGAGCTTCAAATATTTTCTTTGGATTCATCATGCCCAAACTATCTTTGAGCCACCGACAAGCTTTGCCACCTGATTCGCCGATCTACATCCGTCGTCGTTCGCCGTCCTCATGCCTTTGCCGAAGGAGCCCCATCACACAACGCTTGAGCCGGCCGCCATCTCCGTCGTATGCTGTCGATTCCGGCAACCTATGTCCATCCCCTTCATCGGCGAGACACCGAGAAACATAGACTATCAGACTCTGACCATGATTTCTCTTTGCCCAGCTTTCATCCATATGCTTGTCCATGAATTTTTCCTCACCGAAAGATCATCAGAAGACGTCACAATGCAAGGTGCAGCTAGCACTCTAATTCCTTTGTCACGTTATCCTACTGCCTAAGTACCCGATGATGGCACATTTACATCATGCTTATGCAGTGAATCTGCTTTTCCCTCGTCTGCATGCACGTATGAACCACAACCGTGCAGCGTGGTTAATTATTGTTAGCTGTTGTTATCTACGCCGCACAAAGGAAGAGGAGTCCTGGCAAGTTACGTGCTACTACTAGAAACTGTGGCGCGGCTGTTGCCGCGCCTACCTGAGATGACCAGTGTATTTTGATTGTTTAAGGACTTTGCTTTATAATAATACTCAGAGGATGGCAGGGATATGCAACCAAGAGGTAGCGATAGTCTTAAACAATAGTAATGGTATTTAGCAACTAAGAGTTAAAGGTAAGAACTAAGAAAGGTAGCATTAGGAGATGAGTGGTCTTTATGGAGCAAAAATGTGAGTGGACATCGACCATTTTGGTCTAATACCTCTGAATTGATATGTAAATATCTTGGAAAAGTTGTGGGCCTGTTGGAAATAAACTATAAAATTGTTGCCACTGAGAAATGGCTATCTATCTGAGGGAGGGATATGCTACATCGTGACATTGTGGGTAGTGTATTTTCTTTGGATTTAGCGTATCCGATTTTCTGACCATACAATTGGTAAATGCAAAAGGCACCGAGTTAAAGTGTGTAAGCAGGTAACTGAAACTAAAATAATTATGTATCCATAGTCGTTTTTAATTTGAAAATGGGCTCATTATCAAGTTTTTTTTTAGCAGGGCTCATTATCAAGTTTATTTGGGCTGCAGGTGTTCACATGGCTTTTTTGACGTGGTTTTCGTCAGCGTATAATTATTTCTTTGTTTACGTTAGTTTGACACGTGTTAATGGGTCCCGCAGGCAGGTCGGCCAGGGTCCTCCTGGCGGGTGGCTGATGCCTGACGGCCTGGAGGGATCCACCATGTGCGTGGGTCCCACTACATTGACTCTGCAGCTTATCGGACTGCCTGCCATCTCTTTCTTCTCCTCTCGCTCGGCGCGTGGAGTTTCTAGATCGCCGGGCGTCGGACAGCCTGCGAGGTCTGGCGCCGACCGCGGACAGGAGCCTGGCAAGGCAGTAGCGGAAGACGGGGCAACCGGTGGAGGCGCAGCTCCCCGCGCGGCGGCGACCGGTGGGGGCGCGGCGGCCAGCAGGAAGCGGCGGCGGCTGGGCGGGGCCGCGGCCAACGGGGCGCAACGGCCGCGGACGCGCAGTGGCCGGTGGGAACGCGGCTCCTCGCGCGGCGCTGTGGAGGCGCGGTGTGCAGCGGGGCGACGGCCGGCAGGGCTCAACGGCGCACGGCGGTCGGTTGGGCGCTGTTCCCGACAGGATTTGGATGCAGGCAGCAGCACAACGCGACGGTGGAAGGGCCAGCGGGTCGAGCTGCCTACAAGCAGGAGGAGGAGATGGCGAAGGCGTGGGCCGCCCCCGTCGGTAGAGGAGTGCGGGAGGAGCGGAGATTTGGAAGCGGATGGCTGGAGGAGACGGAGACGGGCGGCGGAGAAGATGCTCAGGAATATTCCTCTGAAGAGGAGGGCTGCTTTTGGACGGTTTTTGATGTCTCCCGCGAATCACGATGTAAATGGGTCGGGAATGGGTCAACTGGTTGCGCGACCCAGACTACCAATAGATTTTTGTTTTAGTTTTGGGTTGGCCCAACAAATCATATGGCCTGACCCAACTGACCCAATGGGTCAACCAAAAACGTCCGTGCTTTGGAGATGCGAACGCGCTCCCGTCCTCGTAGCGCTCTCACTCGCACGGCGCCGCCGCCGCCTCGATCTCCCGGCCCCGAGCACCTCCGCCTCCACCGGCCATATATCAGAGCTCCCCTTCGCACACTCTCTCCATTCATCCCTCCAGCAGCACCTCTGGTCTCTTGTGCAAGGAGATCGACCCGCGCCGTCGCCGCCGCTGAAGGCCGGCCGCCGGCGCCCCAGCCCCTTCTCCACCCTCTCCAAGCTCCCTTCCCTCGCCCTCCCCTCCTCCAGCCCCCTCTGCTAGGATAGTTGGGTCCCGCGGCGGCCTGATGGAGGGGCGCGCGGTTGGGGCGGAAAGAAGAGGCGCTGCCGGCGATGCTTGGTGTACAAGCACGATCGGCGACTCCTGCAGAGGGCGAGGTCGACAGCAGGCTGGGGACGCGGTCCGGCGACGGAAGACCACGACGAACAAGGCTTTGTGCTGCTGTCACGCCGAGGAAGAAGGACTTCGACTACAGTATTGGGTTACCCAAATGACCCGTTGGGTTTAGCACTACCGAGTCACTACATTAGTTTGGGCCAGCATAGTGGGTATTTGCACTAGAATTTTCATTTTGGGTACCGGGTCACTGGGTCGACCCAGAAAAATCTACATCCTTACCCGCGAAGGATCGGACGGTGTTAGTTTTTCCGGTGACGTGGACAAATAGGAAGAGAGATTCCTGTTGAGGTTTCGTTCTTTAGAGATTCTTTCTCTCTTAGCTGCACACGAATACGAGTTGCATTCTGTTTTCCTCCCGCAGCTGGTTCGGCCTGCAGCGCCACGCGAAACTCGACCGACCCCGGCCCAACTTAATTAATACCATGCCGCAATCTAGCGTCTCCATCCGCGTGCCCTAGCTCTGATCCTTTGCAAGCCGCCGCCTTCGCGCCCCACAGCCCGGCTGCTCCGCCGCCCTTCCTCTGCCTCAGCGCAGCGCCGTCGCGACCCGTCGTCGCCGCTCGAGAAGCCGAGCACCGCCCCGTCGATTGGCCGCGTCAAGGCGCCGCTGGAGGACGCCGCCTTCGCCGTGGCCGAGCTGCTGTAGGAGGAGCTGGTAGCTGGATGACCGGCGTGGTTTTGCAGATCGCCATGAACACCCCCATCTGATGCGTGCCGTCATCTACTGCTGCTGTCTGCGTGTGGAGCGAACCAATAACTACAAGCCGGATTTCTTCCAAAGCCAGCCACACCAGCCATGCGAGCCTACACGTAAAGCATGGTGAGCGATGTTCTTAAGCTACTCCTCCATTGTATGCCCTGGATGAGTTATGTGTATCCATGCAATGCATACTTTTTCTGTTCAGTGCAACAAGGCCATCGCTAGTTGCTATCTGCCGCAAATCAACCAAATGCACTTCCTATGTACTTGACATCGTACAAACTCAACACCTACATGTTGATGCCATCCCAAATTATGCAATAATCTTTATTCTTTCCTTTGACAAAATAATTTATTTTCTCCTGTATATTCCCAGCATGACGATCAAAGATCGGAAGTCTTATTGTCGCCATCATCATTGATCCAACCTTGCCACCGTTACTTGTTAACTTCATAGCTACTTCATTTATCTCGTTTCTGGTTTCTTACGTCATGTTGACATCTCTCTCAACATAATCAATTCTGATTTCTTTTACTTCTAGAATATGCTTATTCCTCACCACTTTATTTGTCTCATATCTTTTCTCTTTTAAATCTAATCTCAATGGTTCTTGCGCTTATGTGACCATCAGCAGGTTCTATCGTTTAGTACACTCTTTTAAAGCTTTTATTTTGATTGGTGTATTGTTCTTAGTTGTCTTTGTTTGCTTGCTCTAGGATGTTTGTTTTGCTTGGATGATTGCTGCGAGTAGAAGGAATTCGGTTCGAGAGCTCGAAGAGTTGAAGAATATTCTGAGCAGCTATTCTCTGGATTTAAGGCAAGTGTGTCCTTGTGCTTTTGTCCCAATAACTTTGTTAATCACTATTGCATGTGCTTGCATTAATTTTGATGGGTCCTATTAAGGTTTGCCTAGTCTTTCATGATTATTCCTTGTCAACCTGGGTTTATCTTTATGTTGGGTAGCACTGCTAGTTGCTATACTTGGGTTATGGTGGTTCTAATGAACATTAATGATAAACATGCTTTACTTTATGCTATACCTCTGGTTAATACAAGATCATATGATTTAATTGGAACATGGAGAACCACCCGGGAAAACAGTACAGCCATAAAAACTAATGGGCTCTGGTCTTGGCTAATTAATTAGAAACTTTAGCTTGGGATAGTCTTACCTGTACTGGGCAAGAGGGGAAGCGTTGACGGTGTATAGCCCGGCCCTTTTTTGGGAGGAAGCCTTTGCTAAGGTGTGCCCATTAGAGAGGGTTATGCCTGCTTCGGCTTGGAACCTTAGCGGACTATCACTTGTTAGGGAATCTTTGTAAAGGCCTCGTTACGTCCCTATGCAGTCACACCTCGGTAGTGTGATACGTGCCTAGCTAGCACAGCGTGGTTGGGTTTACGCGACTCATGGTGAAAGTGTACAACCTCTGCAGAGTGTAAAACTGTTATAACAGCCGTGCTCACGGTCACGAGTGGCCTGGACCTCCACATGAGTAATTTACTTGAAGATTATAATAAATGACCTCTGGTTAATCTTTGTGGCCTTGCTGAGTACCAACCATAAGTGTACTCACCCTTGCTAAATTGCTGCTCAGAAGAAAAATGTGTGAAGCTGTTGAAGATGATGCTAGGCGTACGCAACCCCCGGTCGACTGCTTGTGGAGTTGGAGCCTCCGTTTCCAGGATTAAGTTTATATTGTTTTATTCGTGATACTGTCTCTAATATTCACTTTTCGTTTGCCGTATGTGTGAAACTTGATCCTGGCACACATACGGTGTGCACTCGGTTTTGTTTTGCAGAACCGGGTGTGACATGTGATTTATTGACAGAATCTGTAATTAGCTTTGTAATTAGTCAATATTTAATACTTCAAATGTGTGCCCGACATACTCGAAAAAAATTTCGCGAAACATCTAAACACGGCCTATATTTGACTATTAGACCTCCTCTTTCAGCCCAGCTACAAAAAATAGTTCGGCTATGCATACTCCTTAGGTGTTTGCAGATTATCAATAGTGTTGCTATCTCTATTGTTTTTGGCACTTGAAGTAGAAGCACTATGATCTTTGTTAGAAATATTTAGCATCTAATTGACCAACACAGTTTACAAAATTTTCACTCATAGCATCAAACTTATATATTGTTTATTTGACCAGCAATGATATTTTGCACAATATTTGAATAATACGAGCGGTTAAAATTGGGATAAAAAAGGTAAACGAACTACATTTCGAACGGAGGTAGTATGACGAAAGGGCTTCCACCTGGAAATAGGAAAAATCACGCAAGCGTAAAATGCACAAAACCGAGAAGGTGAGAACAATTTCGACAACCAACACTCCACTAGTGAATCATTTATCATGAAGATGTACGTGGCAGGTCCAGAACCATGTAATGTAATCAACATACTACTCCCTCCGTCCCACAATATAAGCATTCTTCGATTTTTGTGGATCACGTTTGACCATCCGTCTTATTAAAAAAATTTATAAATATATTATTTGTTTTATCATTAGGTATACTTTAAGTATGACTTATTTGTTTTTATATTTTTATAAATTTTTTAACAAGACGGATGGTCAAACGTGATGTCTGAAAGTCAACAAATGTTTATATTGTGGGACGGAGGGAGTAGCATATTACAAGTGACTTGCCAATTAACTAAAAACGTTTACATTTGTTCACCCGAGCAACGAAACATCTATTTCTTTTAACGTTTGTGGGCAAGGACCAACAAAAATCTAACAAGCCCATCCGGCGGCCTTCCTTATACACACGACGGGCTCCAACGCTTCATCACACCGCATCTCCTATTATTCTCCTCCAGTCTTCCCGCGGCAGCGCGCGCGGTTCCAAAACCCAAAGCGTAGCGGTTGCCGCACCTCCGCTCCGCCGCGCTCACGCGCCGCGCCGCCGGCAGGCAACCGCCATGGGTCCTCCCCTCTCGCTCCTGCGCGCCGCTCTCCTCCTCCTCGCAGGGGCCCTCGCCTTCCCCACCGGCGCGGGCGGCACGGAGATCCTCTCCAAGTCCCGCATCGAGAGCTGCGAGCGCGACTCCAACGCCGGTGGCCGCCTCTCCTGCGCCCAGAAGCTCGTCCTCGACCTCGCCGTCCCCTCAGGCACCGTAAGCTAGCGCCTCTCCCTCCCTGCCTCCTCCTCCTCCTCCCGGCAATCGACCGAACCGCGCGTTCTGAGCGATCGACGGAATGCCGCGCCGGCGGCGCACGCGTCGTCGTGTCTTTACTCTTGTGTTTGGGGTGTGGTTGCAGAGCGGTGGGGAGGCGTCGCTGGTGACCAAGGTGGTGGACGTGGTGAACGGGACGGAGCCGACGCGGAGCGTGCGGAACCCGCCCGTCATCACCATCAGCAAGAGCGCCGTGGCCGCGGTCTTCGACCTCAACTACCTCTATGTAATTAACCAAGCAGCTCTCGTGCTCATGCTGTCTATCAGGCGTAGTAGTATTGTTGATTCAATTCATCCGTACCGTTTATATACCAACTCATTCTGATTGGGGGATTGTAGTAGTGTCACTCAAGGCCTTCCGCTTATTATTTGTTTGCCTCCCAGGATGCTGTTTACAAGCCTGAGGAACACATTGTGCAGACACGCAAATGCGAACCGTATGCTGGTGGTAATGTTGTGGGAGAATGTGAAAGGTAACGCAATTCGTAATTCCAACTGATACTTCATCATCACCTCTTGTTTTCCAGTTATTAGTGGGTAATCAAATCACATTTATTTTCATTCTAAGCATAGTTTCACAAAATTCTTGAAGCCTGATGGTCTCACTATTGCTAAAAAGGATATGGGCCTTTTGGGGATGCATGCTTGCTTGTACTCTGAGGGTCATATAATGGACTCCTTGGCTGGACTTTATTGAGCATTTTTAATGCTGTTTATCATGCACCAACAGTGTTTTTTTTTCATGACTATGCTTAGGTTATGGGATGCGAATGGTAACGTAATCCCATACACAGAGGTGAGAAATCTTTTGCCTATAACATGCATCTAGTTGTCTCATTATATTGATATGTGAGAATGATGAGTATATCCTTCTTTACTCAAAATTCGACCCCGAATTTAGTAAACATGTCCTTCCTTGTGCCCATGGCATCTATAAAACTACCAGCCATCAGACTTTAGTTGAGTTCATATTGAATGCTAACCATCAGACTCTTAATATTCAAAAGAGATTACTATTAGTCAAATTTTTGTTTAGAAGTAACAATTTAGTTAAAAACATATGCATATTTTCATGGAAAAGATAACTCACAGAAAATACATGTTTCCCACATTGCACCCTTTAAAAAAACCCATAATAGTCTAGAATTGCTGATTGGCAGAAGGCATCATTTAAGTGACCTGGCTGATATGCTAGTTATAACAAAAACAAAGGCACATATATAAAAATGCCTTTATTTGTGTAGTTACTTCTATAGTTCTATATATGGACATATAATTTATATTATCCTTATGATGCTCAACATTTCTAACTCTGGCTTACGCTAGCCTAATTGTTGTCCCTGTGGGCCTAATCAACGTGCGCCATCATCTTGTGGAAACTTTTGTAAGTTCAGAAATGATTCTTATGTCGTCTCGTGTTTCTTCAATACACTGCCTAACACTTCTTTCACACTCATCTACTTTGTAGTTGATAAAATTGCCAAAGGAAAACGTAATACGGCTCACTGTCTACGATTTCCAGGTGACAGGTATGGTATTATTTATGATGCACTAAGTGTATTAATACTATATTGTGATCATTAATTGAATGATTCTTTGACTTGAAATACATGTTATTGTCTTGGTTATGACCTTTGGTCTTGGCTGTGAATTGTCTAAACTTGACGGTGGCTAACATTCTTAATTACACGAAGTATTGTCTGTTATGTTAAAGTAGAAATGATCATATTATTTTTTGACGTTTCTATCATTACTGGATTGTTAGTCTTATCATTACACAAAAACGTAATTATACGTCTTTCGAAGTGTAGGAATACTTCCTCATTTCAAGCTTAATACTTTTCTTCAACATCACGGGTATCCTTTATTTGTTCAGGTCCAGTTCGAGTTAATAAGTGGCTATTATTTTGTATCTTATGAACAGGTTCCATGTTTGGGAAATTGGAACAAGCTCACTTGGGTTCAGCATCAGAGTTCAAGTGAAGAAAGGATCTTCTGTATCGGTAGGATTTGAAATTCTGCATTCAAAGTTCCAACTAGTGTTATTGATGATTCCTGAATAAATTACCTGATGAATACTCATGCTAATTCTTGCTTAAACATTTATACCCATGACCTGGACCAAGGAAGATTGTTTTTTTTTTTTGATATGTCACTCGCTTCAGAGGTGTTTTTGTCAAAATTGCACTGCAGGAGGTTGTTGTTGGACCGGAGAATAAAACTGTTGTTTCTAGTGACAACTTTCTCAAAGTGAATCTTATCGGCGACTTTTCTGGTTATGAAAGTATCCCATCATTTGAGGGCTTTTATCTTGTGACTCCACAGAAGGTACATCAATCAAATTATGATGGATACTCTGACACTATCCACAAATTTGCAATGTTCTATTATGTGACTTCAAAACATTTTTTTAATGTGCTATTTTGAAGGGTGCTGGAAGTGGTCAGCGGCCACAAGACCTTGGTGATGAACATTCCAAGTGGATGCTGTTGGAGAGAGTTCGTTTTGGTCCTGAATGCAACAAGATAGGTGTTGGTTATCAGGCTTTCCAAAGCCAACCTAATTTCTGTTCAGCACCACTTTCGAGCTGCTTGAACGAACAGCTTTCTAACTTTTGGGAGGTAAATTGGAACTAACCTAAGAAGCAGCATAGTTTCTCTTGATCTTATAGAAGAGCATAAAAGAGATATATTAGCATTATTTTCCAGCATTGGTAATGAAAAATTCAATGTCGTAAATGGACCATACTTAACCTCTCACCTTATTGTATCCTGATCATATTTTAAATTCGAACTGTTTCTGTTATAATTCCATTTTATTCCTGTTAGATCACCATTACAGTGTAAGTTTCAAGTGCCTACTTATTCATAATTATATTCCTTCTTGAATAAAATTGCTCACTACATGCTTGATAGAATCTTGAAAGATTGTCACCATTTGTTTCAGAGTGACAGAAACCGGATAGACAGGAATCAAGTGCCCCTGTATATTGTGGAGGGAAGATATCAAAGGATCAATCAACATCCAGTTACGTTTCCATATCTTCACTTGTTGTAGTTCACATTTTAATATTAATGCTGGATAAAGCTTTTGATACACCCCACTACAGAATGCAGGTGCTCATAGTTTTTCTTTGGGAGTCACAGAAGTTCGTGCTTCCAATTTACTGCTAGAGCTGAATGCTGATGATATAGAATACTTCTATCAGAGGTAGTAATTATATTTACTCATTTCAATTTAGCAATTAAAGCCAAGTTTATATTCGTAGACCAGCCCTACTTTTAAAATCCGATGCTATCCAAATGACCGACCTTATAAATGTACGGCATGCTTGACAAACAGTAGGGAAACAAACATGCTACTCTATGTTTCGCCTCTAGTCCTGCACATGTACATTTTATCTTATCTAATTCAAGAGAAATGTATAATCTGTCGTATTTCCATATCAGGAGTCCAGGGAAGATCATGGGCATTGACGTTGCAACATTTGAAGCATTGAGTCAAGTTGGTACTGCAAAGGTCACAACTAAAAATATTGGCAAACTGGAGGCTTCATATAGATTGACGGTAATGTTCAAAAAAAAATATAGATTGACGGTACAGTTAACTAATTTTCCCATTTACCAGAGTTATGAAGGACCAAATGTCTTGCAGTATTAGCCGTGCACCATGTCAGTGGTACTTGATTCTTTTTATAGTTTAATAGTGGTGTCAAAATTCTAGTGGTCCCTTTAGTTTGTTGAGTGAACTATTTGGTCTTCTATGTAGTTCAGGTTCAAAGTGGTAGCTGAACTCATCTGCAAACTCTGACTTTGTTTTCTTGAAACCTAACCAGTGGTTTGTTATTTGTAGTTCACCTGCTTAAGTGGCATCAGTCAGTTGGAGGTAATATTTAACACCATCTATATATTTGGTGCGTCTGTGCATTATTTTATTCACTCCAAGTTTTACTTACATGCAGACCCACTGTAGTTATTAGTCAATCAAGTAAACGGATAATATCATTTGATATAATCAGTAAAGTACTTAGCTAATAGTCTGGATAGTTAAATTATTTTTTGACTGTTAATTATACATAAGCATAATTTTCCTGCTCTGTTTATCTTCTTACTGGATGTTTTCTCCTGAAAATTGCCTGACGTCATTTCAGGAGCAGTACTATGTCATGAAACCTGGTGAAGCGATTGTACGCTCATTTGACTTGCGTACATCAACAGATCAAGCAGAAAAATATCTATGTGCAGGTGGGCGAGAAATTGTAGTAGAGCTTAGCTTCAGTTGCTTTGTAAACGTTACCTTGATAGGGTTTAAGTTGACATTCCTTTATGAACCATTTCAGCCATTCTGAAGGCGTCAGATTTTACTGAAGTTGACCGAGTAGAATGTCAATTCTCTACGGCAGCTACAGTTTTCAATAATGGAACACAGGTCCGGAAAAGTTTGTGCTTTCTTAATGATTCCGTTAGAATTGGTTGGCTTTCTTTACTGTTAGAGTAAGCTCAGAGAAGCATGACTATCCCAAATTTGCAATCAATGTTATAATATGTTCATGTGGGCTAAAAAGGAACCCAAATGATTTACATCGTCAGGTTTGTGTAAAATAATTATTTATGGATAAGCAAATCAGCTACAATATTTTTCCTTTCATTGAGAAACCTCCCATTGACCATTGTACCATGAACAGTTGAATCCTGGTGCATTTTTTTTTTACCCTGACAAGGATATCTGTGTTTGTCATGATATTCCAAAGCTTACTTCTTGCCTTCAAAACTTTGTAGATCGGTCCAACGGATGAGCACAAGAAGAAGGGTGGCTTCTGGGCTTTCTTGGACGACATCAAAGCATTTTGTATCAACTTCTGGGATTTTGTGATCGAGTTCTTGACTGGCAAGTCGTGCAGGTAGGCACTTGAATCCCTTCCGATTTGGCCATTATCCTCGACAGGTTTCTTGTCTCTTCCGATCAGTCCCCCCTGAACAGCAAACATTTAATTCTGTTGCATTTTCTGATTCCTACTACAATATGTCACATGGGAGCAGCTGGACCAAATGCTCGAGCCTTTTTGACTTCAGCTGCCATTTCCAGTACATCTGCATCGGCTGGGTCGTCCTGATTTGCCTTGTAATCGCAATGGTACCCATAGGTACGCACGCTAAACTGTCACCATCTCAACGCCGAACACTTGTCGAATTGAACCCATGACGACGTCTGCCAATGCTCATCAGCAAACAAATTAAAATTCCTCCGTGTGGTTTAATTTGGTTTGCAGGCGCAGTGGTGCTGTGGCTTCTTCACCAGAAAGGCTTGTTCGACCCGGCGTACGACTGGTGGGAGGACCAGCTGGGGGTGGAGACATACCACCCGGGGCACAGAAAAGGTCACCATGGCCACCACCATCACCACCACCACCGGCACTCACACCGCCACGGCGACCACCACCACTACCACCGGCACCACCACAACCACCACGCGCACCACCGGGGTAAGAGCGAGGCCAGCCACCACCACGTCCTGCACAGGCACGGCGGGTGGGAGCCGGATCCGGCGGCGGTGGAAGAAGGCCACCGGCGGCAGAGGCACGACATGGCGCTCGGGGTGCAGCAGAGGGGTGGAGCTGGGTACAAGCACCGGCATGGCAAGGCGGTGGCGGCTGAGGCGGCGCTGAGTTTGGATTTGGACGGCCGGCCAAGCCGGCAGCGCGGAAGGGAGGACGCCGTGGAGTTCAGGGAGTGGAGGACAGACGAGGGCAGACACGCCGAGCCGGGGCTGCATGGACGCGACCGACGCCACTCCCGGTTCTGATTGCCGTTTGACGTGTGTAATGTATGCAGGATTATAGTTCGTACACGTACGTTCACTACATTGTATATAAAGTTGTTCAACAAGATATATATTTTGAGTGGCTCTTGGATTGAAGATCAACTTTCACAAGAGTAGTGAAGTGTTCGTGTTTGTGTTTGTGTTTGGGGGTAGATCAAGAGGAAAAGGAAACATAATATGTAGAACTGCAAGTTTGGAGAGTTTCATGAGGGAAGTGTCAGAGCTGGAGCTTTTGTGGTAATAAGTGATACACGATGATCAAGAAATTAGACCCATTAGAAGGATAAAAACTTCATTTGCTGGCAAACTGGTGCTGAAATAAAATTTGAAATAGAGTACAGAAACAGAGGAAGAATAACTTACCAAGATGGTAACACCGTGCCTTCGAGAAACACGGCTCAGTCTATATTGAAAAAGGAAAGCACTACAACAACATTTGTATTAAATAATTTATTCTATGAATCCGCACCCAAAATGAATGACATAAAATGACATATTCAAAAAAGTGTGCAATCACTCTTTTCCCTAACATGTAGGAGGCAAACATATATTTATCTATCTACCTTTTGAAGCCTCCACGTTAAGCCACCTAGGATCCTACATGGACAATCTAGAATTGAAGATTTCTTTAAAAGCCTCTACGTAGGATCCTACATGAACACTCTAAAAAATTAATATAAAAATAACTCCCGATATATATAGATGTCTAATTAAACTCTATTTAAAATCTCTCTTTCATATTATCTCATCTCTTTCATGTTCCGTCCAACTTATCTTAACGTCACATCTAACAAATTAATATTTTGCTCCTTAATCTCTCTTCTATATTTAAATCATAGAAATAATCTATCATAAAGGTTTGTTTTATAGTTACTACTAGCACAAAAGCACGTGCCGCAGGCACGTGTTTTAAAAAAGATATAGCTTGAGAAAGAGTCCTAGTGGCTAACTAGTAGCATGAGAAAGAGTCCTGACTGCTCATGTACATGACCCGTGGGTCCACCTGTCATATCAACGTGTCTTTTGACGATGAACCGTTGAAATTCTTTCGTCCTTTATATAGTTACTATAATTAGCAAACCAAACCATGCATGTTTTACATAAAAAGAAGAGGAGAGCTCATGTCTTGCTCCTATTAATCTCTCTCCTATATTTAAACTAATAATTATATAAATAATATATCTCAAAACACCGTTATAGTTAAACAAACCCGATGACATACGTGTGTACATAGTCAAATAACAAACCAGAAACACCCCTCAACAGCGCGCAGCCATTACTAATAAGATTTAGAAAATCCAGGTGAACATTACGTCAGTGCTGACGAACAGTTCCCATTACTGGACGCACACATAGCCTGCACAAATAAAACTGTAATTTGCTACTTAAGTCTCGAAAGTCAAGTCCTAGTCAGCACATGTCTGTGCGTGTATAATTCCATATATATATAGTAGATACACAGACGCATGTCATGCACATTTGAAGGGCCAGTTCAAGGAAGAAAGCTAGGATATATAGCTAACAGGGTGCGTAGCAAGCATGGCACGGGAAGGCGCCTCCGGAGGGGAAGATAAGCTGACGCTGCTTGGGTTTTGGGCGAGCCCGTTCGTGATCAGGGCGCGCATCGCGCTCAACCTGAAAGGCCTCACCTACGACTGCACTGAGGAGAGCCTCTACGACAAGAGCGAGCTTCTCGTCAAGTCTAACCCGGTGCACAAGAAGGTGCCCGTCCTCATCCACGACGGCAAGCCCGTCTGCGAGTCCCAAAACATCGTGCAGTACGTCGACGAGGGTTTCCCCGGTAGCGGCCCTCCCATCCTTGCCTCCGATCCATACGGTCGCGCCATTGCTCGCTTCTGGGACTCCTACGTCGATGACAAGGTATATCTATTTGTATGTGTGTCTCACATAGACATGTGCTACTCCCTCCCTTCTAAAATAATGGTCGTTTTAGTATTTTTTGGTCTCTAGAACGGTTCCGCGCATAATAACAACCACTAGAAGAAACTATTTATTCCATGACAGTCAGTTTCCGTCGTAAAAGCCTCAAAAACTGTCACAAAATGCATTCTGTGAGGGTTTCAAATTCCATCATGGATTGAGCGTCACGGATTAAATCTCGTGACGGATTTACATAAACCCTCACTGATTAACTCAAACTGTGACGGTTCCGAGCTGTCACAGATTAGCCATAGGCCCAGTGAAGTCCAAACCCAGCCCAATATTAGTGACGGTTAGAACCATCATGGATTGAAATCACCACATCACCATGAGACACATGGCTGCTGAGGTGGACGCTGACTTGGATGCTGACATGGCTACTGCTACTGACGTGGACATTGACATGGATGATGACGTGTACAGTGACGTCATCATATTTTTTAAATAGTTTTTTAATATTTTATCATTTATAAAAATACCAAAATCAATTGTGGGCCACAAATTTCCAGCCCAACAATTCTAGGCCCATTGATATTTCAGCCCATTCCAATTTAAATTTCAATCCACCAAAATCAAATTTCAGCCCAAAACAAAATGCATTTTGTGACGGTTCAGCCCGAAACAGCCGCACAACAGAAAGTGAATACTAATTTCGGCCCACCAAAATTAAATTTCAGCCCAAAACATGCACACAACAGAAATTAAATTAGAGAATATTCATCCAAGTCATATTCTAGAGTCTTGCAACCATCCATATCGAACCACAAGTTCATACAACCATCAACAAGTTCATACAACCTTGTTCATACACCACAATTTCCATCCAACAGAAGCAAGGCACCGTGGCACATGCGCCACACAACCCAAAAAAACAGCCTGAAAGCTCCTGCAAGTGCATGCAGTTGCAGCAGCAAAACGCATGCAGTGGCAGCAACAACGCAAAATAGGTTCTAGCAGCATCAGCAGCACAAAATAGCTAACTTGATCGAACCTGACGTAGCACAAGTTCTAGTTTTGCATCCATGTCAGCCTTCATCTTCTTCATCTCCTCTCTGTCCCTGCTTCTTGCCTCCTTTGTTTCCTGCACTTCCTTTGACAATTCTTCCAGTTGGGCACGCTGGCTGCTGACAATGGCTCGAAGCTCAGCATTCTCTGCTGCCAAATCTGGTTGAGGGTTCTCAACACTGCATGTAGGTCGCTCAATCTGGATGCCCACATTTTGAAGGAACTTGTTCTTCTTTGTCTTGTTAGAGAGCACATCATGTACAACTTCATTCACCGTCTTTGGTTGTTCACTTCCTTCACCTCCCTCAATTCCCTCACTTCCTGTTGGTGCAGACAGATTGTTTTCCATCTCAGCCTAGCAAGAAAGCAGAAAGCATAGTCATGATCAAGAGATACAACTTAAGAAAAAATAAATTCACAAGAACACTCATGCTGCTTGAAGCAGAAAGCATAGTCATGATCAAGAGATACAACTTAAGCATCTTGGTTGATCAAGCAGAAAGCAGATGAAGGTATCTTACAATTGCTGCTTGTACAGCAGGCTTGAAGCCATTCGTGCGGCTCAAGTGGCATTCCTTGAACAAATCCAATGCAGTAGGTTCCTCGTCCTTGTACTTATCTCCCTGAAAAAGTATTCGCATGCAGCAATTTATTACTTGCTTATTCACAACACATGATCTTTAATACAGAAACGATATGTGCAATATAACAAATTTGACAATTTCGTTTCTACAGCAAGAAGTAATGTTCTATAGAATCAAAGAAATAAATAGATCATTTAGAACATAACAACCAGAAACAAGAAATAGTTTTTTCAGAACAGCATGTCAAAGACTCAATTCTAGAGAACGGAGAGGTGGAAGGCACATTGAAGAAGACAGGTGCATGAATCTAGAAATAGCATTCTCAAAAAGTTATCAGCATGTTTTAGACATTTAATTCCAACCAGTTTAGAATGTTCTTCCAGGGAGGTAAGGTACATAGAAGACATGGATAACTTACAATATTCTCGATGAAGACCTCATAGCTTCGGGAGCCTGTAGTCTGAGGGAACTGAACTTTTGATCGATTGTTTCTATTTGTGTTACACTCATCCTACAGCAAAGTAGAATACATGTAAGGCACATGCCATGGCAGTATGGACAAAGCAAGAGTTGAAAAACATACCATCTTTTTGGGACTCTTCCATGATTCTACTAGGGCAATCCACTGTTCATTAGTCATGCTTTTGACAGGAGAAGTCTTGGGAACCAAGTGTAGTGGATAAGTATCAAAATAATCCCTCTTGAGTCTATGACGTTGTTGGAGAACCGCTGTCTTCATCATTTCAAGACAGGCCTTCTTGACTATGGGATCTTCTATGTCAATTTCAAACTTTGCCTACTCAAACAGAAGAACATGTATAAGAAAATTTAATATCTAATAAATGAACAATGTCAAAAATAAGTATATCAGACTAACTTTAAAAAACAAACATTCCAAGCCATCATAGGGAACGCAAATATGTACTATCAGCATAATTAAATGGGTTAACTATAAAGCAGACATACAAAGAATCACATGTAATAAGTAAATGCTGTCTATCAAATACAAATAGATTTCATGCATGATCCTGTTCTCACAAGTGGGACTAGGGATAGTACCAACCAATTTTTATCCAATAGCTTTCTCTACTGTAAGTTTAGAATAGGACTGAAGCGCTAGCGGGTACTCTAAAAATCTATCAATCTTGTGCCTTTTGAAGCCAACTATATAGCCATATAGGCCCTAGAATGTCGACTCTATGAAAATACTTAAATCTGAACAGTACAAGGCCACTTATTAATACTATCAACACTCCTGAATTCAAAGTGAGCTTAAGATGAACTTGAATTGGTGGAAGGAGTAGCTGCTACATCATATCAGGGGAGATAAAAAGTTGAATTCAGAATATCTGCCTTTATATCTACCCAATGAAGCAATGGTCATCCTAAATTTCTACACAAAATAGTTCAGAAATGCGATGGGAAAGAGCTGGAGAATCAACTTACTTGAAGGTAGTGGCGAAAGGAATCGAACCACTGAGGATCTCTCTTGTATGCCTTCCAATGGGTGAACACAGGGATGTGGTTCCTGACAATAATGTTGCACTCTGTTGCAAACTTTGCAGCAACAAGTGGTACGACAGGCCTTGTATGCCCTTCAGGTATGGCAACTCGTAGCTTGCCACGCCGTGCTCGGCTCATTCTTTGGAGACCATGCCCCATGTTGGTTCCCCGGTTCCATTCCTCCTCCGCTGATCACAAATGTACATCAAAAACACAATTAGTGAGAAACAAACATTGATATAAGCAGATCATGTAACCAATGAGGCAGTATGGAATATGTCAAATATAAGAGCAATATATCACCTTGATTGTTCATCGCAGCATGGTTGCCATTAGGATGGGTTACATCAGCTCCTTCAACCATGGCGGTGTGGTCATCTTGCTGGGCAAAGCCATCTAAAAAAAGGCAGGCTGTAAGAATGAATTCATCATGCAATCAGAGCTAATGGAATGATAGTAAGAGAAACTTACTACGCTGAGATCGTCTCAGTCCTTGGAGACCATGCCCCATATTGGCTCCCGGGTTACATTCCTCCACTGGTTGCAAATGTACATCAAAAACACAATTAGTGAGAAGCAAACGTTGATAAAAGCTGACATTAAACCAGTGAGGCAGTATGGAATATGGAAAATAGATAAGCAAACTATCACCTTGATTGGCCATCACAGCATGGTTGCCATCAGCATGGTTGCCTTCAGCCATGGCGGTGTGGCCATCTTGCTGGGCAAAGACTTCTAAAAGCAGGCAACCAGTAAGAATGAATTTATCATGCAATCATATTGCTAATAGAATGATAGCAAGAGAAACATCACCTCCTGTGGTCATGTTGGTGTTCTGATCATGCAAGGAAATGTCACCTCCTGTGGTCATGTTGGTGTTCTGATCATGCAAGGAAATGTCAGCCCCTGTGGTCATGTTGGTGTTCTCATCATGCAAGGAAATGCCAGCATCTAAAAAATGACAGCAAGTAAGAATGCATTCAATGTGTTATGAAAGCTAGTAGAAATGGTAGTCAACTAGCCTTCAATGGCAGCACGGAGGTCACTTGCTGTCAAGCTTGCATTTGGCTGGGGATTGCTTTTTGTTGACCTTGTACAGACAGCAGGTGGTGCAAAAACTCTCTTACGACTTCGAAACTTGACTCCACTAGCAGGAACATCTGAAGTTTGTGTGTTAGCTTTCTTGCTGCCCTTCTCAGAGGTCTGCCAGAAATGAAAGCATGGATTAGTCAACAAGGTTTGCAGACAATTTATATTGCATCAACAGGCAAACAGCAAGTGAAGCCATGACAAAGACGGAGGAATGCTACCTTAGCACTGTCAACATCCATCAAATCTCCGGCACTAGTATCATCAAGTGTAGGATCATATTCGGATCCAGACTCTTCACTATTTCTACAAGGTCTCTTTCTCTTCTCTGGAGCCATGGCTCTATGTAAGTCTTGGGCTATCCAAGAAATTCCAAGTTCCTCCATCCTTTTACTGTTGCTCATGCATTGTTTGAGGCGTTGAAGTTCATACGGATTGAGTGTTGGTCCTGAGATGAGAGAACATGAAAAACAGATTAATATTTATGCAACAATAATAAAGTAAAATAGGCTCAAACAATAAATAAAGTACAAATAGTCTCACTCAATAATCAGAATTCCCTCATGTAGGCCCTCTCATATAACATACGCTCAAACATTTATAGCTCGCACATAGGAAAAGGAACCCTAATTTATAATCATCAAACATTTCTGCACAGATAGGAATCATGACCTCTACAATAAATTTAGGGGCACTATATCACTCCACTGTTAACTTAAACCCAACCTAAACAGAATTTCATCATGTACATATCGTCGTGTATCAAACTGGCAGCTCATACATATATAGTTCCACACATCAGAGCAGGAATCCAGATTTCTAGTATGAGACAACATGGGGCATCAAACATTTCTAGAAGGAGGAGGCAATCCCAGCCAAGAAAAAGCAGAAGGAGGAGGTGATCCACTCGTTTCCAGATTTATTGTTCAATTTCGCCTGATTTTAGAATGTTTTGCTATCATTTAAGCATGATTCGATTCGAGTTTGATTGCTCTGCTAAAATCCTGCTCCATCCTGCTGATTTTGCATGCTGTCTTTGCATATTAGCGACGGTTTAGGCCTCTTCCTGCTGATTTTGCATAAAAAAGCCATAATCCAAAAAATTCTTATTTAACACTTTACTGACAAGTCTGCACCAGCTTCACAATCTTTGTAAAGTACAATACTGCATGGCTTGTCTTAGTGCATCTGAGACATATCCAAACTTATATTCTAGCCTCTCATATATAACCTAAAGAACGATCTCTAGGATTTTTCCCAAAAGCAATACATTTTATGGCAGATTCAAATACTTATCAGCCAGATCATCAATTAGCAGTGGGATCAACTATTAGCATTGGAACATATACTACTAAGTAGTCATGAGTCATGTTGCACGTTACTGTGAAATTGTAGTCCTTACTTCTCATTTGAGTTTATGTTGTAATTCCTTACTTCTCATTTGACATGTAGGCACACTCGCATCACCGAAAAATCTGGGCCTTGAGCGAAGAGCTAGAAGCAACATCCGTCGAGATCGATGGACTACTTGACAAGCTTTCAAAGGCACATGCAAAGAAGAAGATGCTTGAACATGAGCTAAAAAAAGAACAGAGGATGGCATCTAAGAAATGGCGGGTGGAAGTCTAATTTCCCTATCAGCACCAACATCACCAAGGCATGGAGGCTGACAACATGCAAGAATCTGAAGCATCACTGTCGATGCTTTCTTTTGTTTTTGGTTGACATGACTGTAGTTCCTGCTGGTCAGGAAACTGAACCATTATGTGTCAAGTTTATCAAGTAGAATGTGTCATGTTTCCTGTGATATATGTGTTCTGTTATGAGCAATGACCAGTCTGTGGATGTTGTCAGCAACCTGTGATGAATGTTATGTGCAATGGATGGTATTGTGATATATATATGACTCATGTCATACATGTGTGCTGTGATGAATGTTATCTGCAATGGATGGTGTAAATGTCTCCTCTTATGAATGTTAGCTGGCATCCTACCTGTTCATTCTGGAAATGATTCATCTCCTACCTGTGGTCTCAACAGAACAAAGTAGCACCTGCTGTCATTGATTTCCGGCAATCAGAAAATATGCAACAAACACAGACTATAGAGGCAAAATGCTACTCAAACTCTAACAACAAACAATTTTTTTACTTCATATGAATTTACTGTTGTTACTACACTGAAGAAAGGAAATACATAACTTGACCAAAATTGTGCTTACGAGATGCAAGCAACAAGCATAAATTAGCTGTAACATCCTAAATTTAACCATGTTAGTTCCCCTAAATTGCAAAAGCAACTCAGCAAAGAAACCCTGACAATGCAACCCCCCTCCAACAGTAATCACCAGCCCTCATTTCAAGGGTTGATTTGCCCTCATTTCAAATCAATGACAGCAGGTGCTACCTGTCTCCTCTTTCCAACAAACATCCTGCTCATTCTCCTGCTCAGCCATCCAACAGAGAAGACGAGTTCAAGGGTTGATTTGCCCCATAAACCTAACAAAGAACTAGGAATTCATTCATAAAGATCATTGTCACTGCAGTACAAGAATACAAGGGTCTGAGGAACAGACAGGTAGCAAATACAAGGGTAATTCCACAACATGCAACACAATATGATTTGAAATACAAATAGATAGCTATTCATCATCACTGTCGACCTCCGTTGTGGCACCTTCTTCATCTTCATCACTGCAGTACTGAAAAAGTGTCTCATCTTCTTCATGTTCAGCAATATCATCGTCATTCACTTCTTTGTCAGCATCTCTCATCAACAAGTCAATTTCTGCTCTTTGAAAAATAGTGCCTCCTTCATCATCTCTATTTAAAGGCCGGTCATTTATATTGTCAGAAACTGTTTTTCTCATGCCCTCCTCTTCACAACACTCATCCTCTTGATATGCAGAAGCACTAATAGATTCAGATTGACTTATTTTGTAGAGATGCCTGTGGTCAAATGTCTGCACAACTTGCCAATCTTTACCAAATCTTGTGTCTGGCAAGTAGAAGACCTTCCTTGCATGAGTGGCCAAAATATAACAATCATTTTTGTACCATAGACTTCTAACATTGATGCTTTTAAAAAACCCGTCATCTTTAAGCTCGGTCCTCTTCCCATCCAGTTTAAACCAGTCACATTTAAACAAAACTACGGACCTCTCCTCCCCGCTATATTGTAACTCAATTATCTCTTTCAAGGTTCCAAAAAAATCTGTCACATGTCCGTTATGTGTACTTTGTGACATTACTCCACTGTTTTGTGTCATCTTATTTTTCTCACGGTCAAGAGTGTTAAACCTCACACCATTCACATGCCAAGGAAAAGAGATCATCATCTACCGCTTCTTGATCTGTACCCCTCAACCTCATGACCTACCACATGAAACACACACAAATCAGAATATAAAGAAAATGTGATGGACCCAAAGAAGAAGAAGATATGCAGGTCAAGAAGTACAGCTCCTGTTAAGGTCAAGGGAAAAAGGAAAAGATAGGCAGAAGGGTGTGCACTTTGAAATCAATCTTACACACCATTTGATATCATAGAATGAATTTTCTCCAAAAACAAAACCTAAAATATGTGCCTATGAACACTTACATGGTTCCTGAACCAACTCTGAAATCCTTGCCGAAGGATTCTTTCAATGTTAGGCAAGGCTTGTCTCTCTAATTCATCTCTAAACATTCTGTACAAAAAGTAGAAGTTAGCATATCTGCAATACTAGTAGTATACAACACTACAGTTAGAACATTCTGTAGAAAAGTAGAAGTTAGAACATACTGCACATAATTCTCCACTTGACTACAATTGTTGAGCACAAACCACACCATTTGATCAAAGCCATTTTCATCATATACAAGTTCAGGGGCAGAAGTAAAATGAACTCCATGCCCAAAAACATCAACACCATAGGCATCTTCATTTGAAAAAAAATTGTTTAATGGTTCCCGATTAAATCTGGTTTCAACATCATCCAAGTATTTTGAGCAAAATGTCAAGCATTCATCTGCAATATATGCCTCAGCAATTGAACCCTCTGGCCGTGCCCTATTCCTCACATAGCGCTTCAAAGTATACAGCCGCCTTTCAATTGGGTACATCCACCCATATTGCACAGGACCTCGGAGCAATGCCTCATCTGGTAAATGGACAGCAAGGTGCCACATCACATCAAACAAAGCTGGGGGGAAAATTTTCTCAAGCTTCACCAATATTATAGGGATTTCCCTTTTCATCTCAACTAATACATCCTTGTTAAGTGTTCTGCTGCACAATTCTCTAAAAAATTTCCCCAACTCTGCTATTGCTTCATAAATATCCTTGTCCAAAAATCCTCTCATTGCAACTGGTAAGATTCTTTGCAAAAGAATGTGACAATCATGTGTTTTTAGACCTTGTACCTTGGTTCCCTCAGCATTTAAACACCTTGAGATGTTGGAGGCAAATCCATCTGGAAACTTTATCTTCCGTAAAAAATCACAAAATTCCTTCTTTTGATCTTTGTTCAAGGTATATCGAGCAGTAGGCATCACACATGAATCTCCATTCTCTCTAAATTGCAGCTCCGGTTTAATTCCCAAATCTTTGAGATCAAGCCTAGCTTTAGCAGTGTCCTTTGTCTTCTTAGCTATATTGAGTAGTGTCGCAATCAGGCTCTCACATATATTTTTCTCAATGTGCATGACATCGAGATTATGCCTTAGCTTCAATTTATGCCAATATGGTAACTTTCATAAACTAACCATCCGGCTCCAAATTTTCACATGGCCAGCTCCTAAGTCAGAACGCTTCCTTTTCCCACTTCCTTCTTCTGGCTTTTGTTTCCCAAGTCTAACATCTTTAACTTTCTCCAATTCAGCAAGTAGCTCTTCTATAGAGAATTGACCAGGTGGATCATTGCTTTGATGAAGGCCAACATATTCATTATTTCTGCGCAAGCGATGGTCCTTTGGAAGGAAACGGTAGTGTCCAAAATACCCAATTTTGCTTCTTAGGCGGTACGAAAGAGGGTCCTTGTCACAATGAGTACATGCATAATAGCCTTTTGTGGTACGCCCTGAAAGAGTGCTCAAAGCTGGGTAGTCATGGATGCACCACAGAACTGCAGCACGAAGTTTAAACATTTTGCCAGTATTAGCATCATAAGCACTCACACCTGTCCAAAGATCAAGCAAATCTTCTACAAGTGGTTCCAAAAAAATATCAAAATCCTTCCCGGGTGATGAAGGACCTGGAACAAGCAATGCCATCATGAAGTTTGACTCTTGCATACAGGCCCAAGGTGGAAGGTTGTATGGCACAACAAAAACTGGCCACATGCTGTATTTTGAGTTTTTTTTCTGAAAATGGGTTGAAACCGTCCGTAGCAAGCCCAAGCCTAAGGTTTCTTGCATCCTGGGCAAAATCTGGAAATTCTCTGTCGAAATCTTGCCACGCCTCACCATCAGCTGGGTGTCTCATTTCCTTTGACCCAGGCTGCTGATTTAACTTGTGCCATTGTGCATCTTTTGATGCTTCTTTAGTCGCAAACATCCTCTTTAGCCTAGGTGCCAATGGAAAATGGCGCAACACTTTTTGTGGAACCTTCTTTCTTTCTGGGTCTTTCCATCTGGACAGACCACAAACTGGGCAGTTATCACACTTGGCATAATTCTTTCTGAAGAGCACACAGTTATTGAAGCACACATGTATTGAGTCATATCCAAGGCCCATTTCCTTTAGAAGATTCTTTGCTTCACTATATGATTTGGGGAGTGTATTGCAATCCGGGAATGCTTCAGCTAGTAGCTGCAATATTGCTGAAAAAGCAGAATTGCTGATCCTATATAATGACTTCATATGAAGAAGTGTTACCACAAAAGAGAACCTTGAATATTTGGTACAACCAGGATAAAGCTGACGCTTGGCCTCTTTCATGGCTATTTTCAAAAATGTGTCTTTGTCATGAGGTTCTGCATCTTCATCTTGATTTTCTGCATTCTGATTGTCTGCTTCTTGTCTTTCTTGTTCTGCTGCAGTGCGTAGGTCTTCTAACATTTCTTCCAAATGATCAGGGCCGTTGTCCTCTCTCACACCATCTCCATGTACGAAACCATCATCATGAACTGGATGGCCAATAACATCTGCATTGAGGCTCTCTCCATGATGAATCCACCGAGTATAAGTACTGTCCATGCCATGCATCAAAATATGCTTCTTCACAAGGCCCTGACACATGTACTTTTGATTCAGACATCTACCACATGGGCACAGAATCTCAACATTCTCACTGAATGTTTCTTGAATGAAGCTCATAAATTGTTTGACACCATCAATGTGTTCAGGAGAAAACAATCTGCCATGAATCCAGCTTCTGTCCATCTAATCATCAAAACATGCAAAGAAAACAAAACATATATGAGAAGTTTATATTTGTAACAAAGCTGGACTGAGGAAGACAAACATCAACTGTCAGATGAGTGATTCAAATAGAAATGTACCAGAATATATTGCTGAACATTTTGATCAATAGCAAATTTCTTCAAAAAATAGTTCTAATATGCAAAGTTCCAATGAATTATTCCCTAGTTTTTCTCAAGTCACTGTTAGAACAAATTGAATTTTGTAATCAAGAATTTTCAGATATATACCTTGAACGCTATTAATGGAGGCTCTTGATGTACTTGTGAAACATCTCCACCACGAATGCGTTCTTCTCCGCCGGTCGCGGCGCTGGGGAGCGGGTTGTCACCGCCGGTCGCGGCGCCGGCGCCGACGCTGGGGCTCGTGGGGTGGCGGCGGGATGGGGGACTGAGCTAGGGTTTTGGTTGGCTGCGGTGGGGGGTTGGCAGCAATGGCGACTCGAGATCCACATGAGCCTTTCTCAGCGTCCTTGGACCCGAATCCTCACCGGGCGGCGGCGGCGCGACCTTTCTCATGTGAACTGCTACGGCCGCTTCCTGAATCTGAATCTGAATCTGAATCTCGTGTATAGCTATTGGAGGTTTGGTAAGTAGATATGAAAATAACTTGTCCGGTCGAAACATAAAGGAGGCAATAGCACAGTGGTAGAAAAAGGCAAACTCGTTCCGCGAGGTTCGCGGTTCGAACCCTTGGCCCAACAATGTTTTTTGGAATTTATTTTACTTACCTAAGCTGCCTCAAAGGTTAAATAAAAGTTTGGCCCTAGGCTTGTCACAAACGGGCTCGCAGTCTGGTGGTAAGGCGCTTGCCTCTGGAGCTGGAGCTCTCGCGTTCGATTCCCATCGAGAGCATGTTTTTTTGACTAATATTCCAGGCGTGACGTGGCCGTGGAGAAGGTGGCGGCCGGGTGACGTGGCCGACGGGTTGGCTGGTGACGTGGATAACTGTATATAAAAAGAAACTATCCAAACTTATTGTGTACAAACACAAGTGTGGTGCAGTGGTATGGTTGTTTTAGTGTGAAGTCTTAGGTCTTAGGTTCAAATCTTAACTATGACAAGATTATTAGTATTTTAGATTAATTTTTTTTTGTGCATTAATTTTTTCATATCGGCTCCAAATAAAAGGCAAACTAATGATAAAAAATATTTCTATACTAAATTAAATTATATACACAAGAAATATAAATTTAAGTGTCATTTAAATACCATTAGGCTATATATGGGCCGGCTCGTGACGGATTTGCTAAACCGTCACCATGTTATGGGCCTAATATCCATTATTGCAAATCCATGACAGAAAATTGTTACCGTCACAGATTACATAGGGTTAGTGATGATTTTCAAAACCGTCACCTGTAAACCGTCACGGAATAAATAGTTTCTTCTAGTGAACATAATCTAGAAAAACCAAAACGACCAGTATTTTGAAATTGAGTGAGTAGCTCCGAGAGTAGCAAAATTAAACTAACCGATGGTGCAAGGATTGGATGGCAGTTGTTCAGCACGTGGTTCCCCGTTTTGAGGGGCAGATCGGGTGAGGAGAGGGTGGAGGCGGCGAGGCAGGCGATCGCGGTCCTGGAGACTTTGGAGCAGCAAGCGTTCAAAGAGTGCTCCAAGGGCCAGCACTCCCAGCAGGCGGCGTTCTTCGGAGGGGACAGTGTCAGCCTCGTGGATGTCGTGCTCGGCAGTCTCCTTGGGTGGTTGCAAGCCACCGAGGCCATATGTGGGGTGAAGGTCATCGACGCCACCAGGATGCCGCTCCTTGCCGCGTGGGCAGAGCGGTTCCGCGCCATCGATGGCGTCAAGGGGGTGATACCAGATACCGAGAGACTAGTGGAGTATAACAAGGTGGGGGGGGGGGGGGGGGGGGGCGCCTTGGTCTGCCATTGCTGTTGCCGTATGCGGAGTTGCTGCAGCAATAAGCAATCTCTACCTCCTACATTGTATCTTCTACTTTTATATTTACTAGCATCGTGCCCGTGCGTTGCTACGGTCGGTAAAGCTTTTATACTGCAATAAACAGAACAATTAATTAGACAACAATAGTGTGAATGTAAGCCCCAATAGTGATTATGTTGTGTATATGCAAAGGGCACATGCCTAGTTAAAGTAAAACAACACGTGCTCTGCTTAATATAATCACAATTTGTACAATCCAACAACGGAATGTGCCACAAACGAAGTGAACAAGATCAGACGGCTTCCTTATGCATAGAATTCAAGCTAGACTTCTTTGCCTTTGTTGAAATCCTCATGCCAGAGCTTCTTTCTGCAGACAACCTTTTTAGCTAGGCACCGTCAAAATCATCGATCGAATGCACCAACTCTTCAAAGTTAACATCCGGATATACATTAATCTTCCTTGAGTGAATCTACATAACATAACACAGAACAAAGAACATAGATATTTTGATATTGGTAAAATAGATTTATTCTTTACAAAATGAGCCAGAAAAATAGTGTTGCTACAAGTAGATACAACATCAGTGATGAGCAGGCCATACCTGCAAGATTCTCTAACTCGTACTTCTTCTCAATCTTTCGGTCTAGACGACCAGATCACATCAGAGCTGGATGAAGAATATCTGCATGATTTATCGCTGCCATCACCTGCAAGTCACGTAACCCGCGTGGCGTCAAGCTATATACACGGCGAATAGTGTGAACGTGTTGTCAGAAAATTAGCATACTTCCTTAAGGCAACATTAACACATGAACCAGTTGCTACCATAGCCTAACTCCATTGCATATTCCAATGCCAAATTTCTGGTAACAGTAATGATAGAATAATTACACCATCATCCTTGAAATTTCACTTGAGCATGATCTTCTCAGAGTATTAACTAATTCAATGCAATGCTCAAGGTGTAGTACCACAGCAGCACGCCAGTATCAGAGATTGTAAGACTGACGCAAGGACACCATAGCCGTAGGCACTCCTACAAAGTCTCCAATGAAGGGAATGTTAGATTATGCTAAACGTGATTAACAATAGCTTAACCACAGGATCTCTAGTCTAGATCTAGATCACGCCTAATACATTAATCTAATGCGGAATTAGATGGACTTTGTACTTACCCGTACTTAATCTGTCCATGATCTTAAACTTGACGAAGTAGCAGGGGCGTAGAAGAAGTAGACGTAGAAGAACGGCGGTGCGTTGACGTGAAGAGGGACGCCGAGCTTCCACACCTTCCAGCACCTTAGTGATTGATAGGGTTAGGGTTAACTAGAACCCTAAAGGCTAATTCGTGATTAACTCACGGATTAGGGAAACCAGGGGGTTTCCCCTTAGTTATATAGTGCTGTAGACGTGGGGCCGGGCCCTTAAATGGGCTGAGTTTGCCTTCCAATCAAAGGCAACTAACAGGGATTAGTCTAGGATTAGGATTGGGCCCGAAGGCCCAAATAGACTGACCGAGGTCAAATCCAACATTCTCCCCCTTGACCGATGGTCAATGACTTATTCTTATAATATTCAATTTTATTGATCACGTGAAGGTGGATATACACAGATCAATAATCTCCCGCTTAATCGAACAGTCTTAATCTTAAAACTTACTTGTGCTCGTCTTATGTTCACACTCAATACAATAGCAAAACCCAGCGAATGAGTCATCGGCAGACATGACAGACATACCGGGACGTCATTAACCAAAGTCCACTATAGTACCTTGATAGAACACTTACTAACTTATTTGGGAGTTTATTAATTCGGCCTCATCCAGAATCATATATGAGGTTAATCATCAAATCCATACTAATCTCGCGAAAATAGGATAAGAGACAAAACCTTCAATTAGTCATGTTGCTAGCAATTCACTTAAAGCATTAAAATGACTTGATCCTGGGACCCTTCTTTCATAACAATATATTTGTCAATGTACTTGACACTGTCAACTATATGTCATTACTTGAAAGGAATACTGTAATCAAATACAGCGACATTGATTTGAAATCAATGTTAATACATTAATAATACCGGAATATATCTAATATGCCTGCCTAAATCATGCCATACAAAATTAGCCTTAATTATGCTAATCTTGTTTTAGAGCTTTCTGCAGAATCGCTCAGATCCGTAAGAGTGAAGGACGTAAACTTAATGTGCACAATTACATCCATACACTTTTACAAAACTTTATCTGAATAGTACTTAATTAAATAAGCATGTTAGTTTGGTGCATTAAACTTTTATACACCTTTTCCAGTGGACCTCCCCTGGACTAAGACTAGTAAAAATTTGTCAAGCATTCCGGCTTGTCATGCTAAGTCAATCACTTATAGATCTTAGCATATAGCTTCTAATTGAAGCATTAGGAACGTCTTCCCATTTAATTAGAATTAACCTTTATACTTATGATAAAATTTGCTATATTACGCAAAGAAAACAGGCATAGCTGTGTATGCATTCACATTTTATCTGAAATCACTTCAGAGCTACTCTTAACATTTTCCCTTTAGTGACAATCCTAATCCTCACTTTGGTCCCATCTCAGTGTCATACTCCCCAGAACTTAGGAGAGCTTCACTAAGATGCATCTTATGATATGATGAAAACTTTTCCCCGTTGTTGGAATTCAAACTTAATAATGTTAGCTTTATGGAGAAAACATTCACCTTAGAGTATCAGGATAATAATTAATCCACCTTAGCTTTACAAATGAATCATGGTTGCCCACGATACACACAAAATTATTGTGAGCTATGAACTTAGCATCTTAGTTTCTTTTGGAATCACTTTCAAACCTGTAGACCCTTCATAGCCTACTGCTTTGACCCCATCAGAAAATTGCTATGAAAAGAACTGTTCTTATATTAAAGTTCACAGACTCCTTTATCGCCTCTTCATAATAAACTTAAAATAATTGAGGCGCTCACTTCTGTGCCAAATACTTAACTTATCATTAAACATTACTTATCTTTGTTGTTGTTATACAGCTAATGTACATCCTCAACAGAGTTAGATAAGGAATGGAGAAAACGCCTATGGCACGATATAAACATATATGAGAACATCATATATGTATATATATCTCATCTTAAATCATCAATACAGAAGAAAACTTATCCTCTATCTCATTAAGATTTTCTTCTCCCCCATTTCCTTTCTTCTTAGTGAGCTTCCATTGAACTCTGAACAATCAGAATATTAAAAGTGTCGAACCATAAACTTATCTGAAGTAATTTACAATGGATGCTCTTTAACTTATTTATCTTTGGCACGACATTTACTATATCTTTCTTAGATACCACTGATGAACTTCCCTTGCTAATCTAGCCCACATCAGCGGCGGCTAGAAGATGAACTAGAGTAGCAAAGCTATGATTAAATGTTCATAAAACAGCGGTGGCCAGAATCATGAACATAAATCATACTTCAACCGTCTCGGATTCAAATTGAACTAATCCACAACAGCGGTGGCCAGAAATGGATAGAACAACAGAACCTATGAAAATTATCCCGTACCCAGCGGTAGCTAGAATAAAGAATAAAATCACACCTGACTTATTTGAGGCAGTTGGTAATTGTGGAGTATGACTCCTATTACAATGGTATTATATCTCGCATTATAAACTTATTCTTAATTGAAGCAATGAGATGTAGCGACTATTATAAAACTTATTCTTAATTTTGCCCTTAAAACTTATGGACAATAAAATATTATGGAGAGAAAATTATAACTCTACTAGACGAGAGCAATTCTTAACTAGTATTGTTAGCAGGAGCATCTCAAAACTGATGAGACATTCCATTCTCCCCTTCGAATATGTGGTCTAAACGTGAGTGTGTCACATATTCGACAAGGTCTCATCACTTCTTAACTCATTTAACTTAAATAACAGTAGTCAAAGACAATTGCGATGAAAAATAAGCACTAAAAGAACTTGATGATGTATTATTACTTATTGAGAACACAAATATCCAGAATTTCTTAATCTAAAGTACATCATTGGCTGGAAATAAGTCTAAAACTAATGACCTAATGCTAATGTGAGGCTCCAGAGTCTTTGACTTTGATGAAGTCTTGTAAATTTGCTCCCCTGAATATCCCTTCCTTTAAGGTTGATGAATACCTGAAGGAGGTTTAATATGTGTAGAAACACCTGAGTTATTCCACCAAAATGGGTGGGAACAAATAAACTTAATAAAACTTATGAGACAATTTAATTACCTCTCTTCTGAAGCCATGTAGCTAATCCGGGGCACCAACTTTGCATGTGTCCGGGTTCCTTACAAAAGTTGCATACGCCTAGGGCATAATTCTTAGGGAGGGACGCAGTGATCAAATGCGAAAGCATTGAACTCGAGGTATGAATCCCAAGCACTTCTAGCTTTTCAGCTATATAGACCATGTTATTAACATGCGCCCTTAACGCACCTTGACCATTGTAACGTGAGGTCACTAATTTCTTAACGAGGAAAGTGGCTAACTTACGCTTATACATTTCCTCAATTGAGTACATAAACTCCTTAACTGATAATTCCTTACCGTTGATCCCAGTCGGAAAAGAACCTCTCAAGGCCTTAATGATGGTTTGTCTAATGACCATCTTTGCCAAGTCATTGGATCTCTCCCATTTTTCTGAATTTGAGTTGTACTCACTTATCTTATCAACATAATTTTGAGTTCCAATCGCTGGAGCAGTTGGCTTATCCTCACGTAACGCATAATCAAGATCCAAAGTCTTGAGAATGCTTAGCACATCCTGATTCCAACTAGGGAAGTTTGTGCCATCATAATGCTCAATGGTGCTTAGCAACTTTGTATAATCAACTGAAAATTCATAAATAAAGTATGTCTCAGTAATAGTACAAGAAGATGCACATAAAGGCATGAAAATAACCCTACGGTGGTCTGATTAAAATCACGCATACAAGTTACAACTTGCAATCACCGGTGGGGAAAACAAGCGAAACTTGACTTAAACTTGTAACTAAACAACGGTGGTTGAATTAATCACAAGTTTACTCTAAATGAACTTCCCGGTGGTTCCATTCAAATAGAGGCATCTAAGTGCACTTGGTGGAAAAAGAATGAACTTTCAGCTTAACTTATGTCTAAAACAAATAATGCAAAGTTTAAACTTAACTTATGTGAAAGCATGACAAAACTTAATCATAATGCATATTTATGAAAATGCTAAGACTAAAGCATTCTTATAAATAAACTTATTCTGAATTTAAACTTAAGCTTAGAAAATACTTAATGGTAAGGAAAAACAGTGCAAGGAAATAAATAAAATGCACCATAAAGATATCATGCTCATGAAAACTTAAAACTTATTTTATAAGTGCATGAAAACTTAACATTTCTTGATTGCATAATGGTAACATGCAAAAGCACGACATAAAACTTAATAGCTCAAACTTAATTTGCAATTAAGAAATAAACTTGCACGGAAAACAATGAGCCACTGAAAACTCATATCTCAAAACTTAAATACACAACTTAAATAAATAATATAACTTAATGTTTAAATTTCTTATGCAAGAAATAATTTATACTTAATGCGGAAGCAATAAACTTAACTTAGAACAAAAAAAAATCTTAAAACTTAAAAACTTAACTTGTCAAATTTGAAGATGAAAGGGAACATCAATCACTTAAAATAAAGCTGACTCATGCAATAATTAACTTAACTTAGTGCTTAAATAAATGTGAGCTTAAAAGAAAAGAGGACTGAAAACTTAGATAAAAGATAAACTCATTTCAGCCCGTGACCTGAATCAGGCCCAAAAGAAGGGCGCGCGGTGCGGCGACCGAGGCCCAGCTAGCGCGCATGCAGCCCAGCCCAGCAGCGCGCATTCGCGTTTAGCCCAGCGCGGCCCAACAGCGACGAAACGGCCCAGCTTACATGCGCTTGGCCCAGCGGCTCGGCTCGTGACTCGGGCTCGGTGACGGCTTAGCGCGGCAGCTCAGCGCAGCGTGGCTCGGCTCAGCGCTCAGCGCGGCGTTGCGCGACTCAGCAGCCTGGCGGCTCGGCGTGCGACTCGGCCCAGCGAGCGGCCGAGCAGAGTTGCGCGGCCCACTGACTCTCTTAATGGGCCTTCAACCCCGGGCAGACGAACAGGCCGCCATTTCGGCCCGACTTACGCGCCCGCGCCCCTCCGCTTCAATCTCAGCCGTTCGAGCGATCTGACGGCCGAGGATGGCCGGATCGGGTATTAATACCCGAAATCGCCGGGGGGGGGGGGGGGAAGCAAACCCTAGTTCATTTGCCTCTCCCTTCCCCCCGAGCTCTCCGCTCTGCTTAGCCGCCGGCGGCGCCGTCCGCCGCCGCTTACTCATCTCTTCTCCCCCAGATCCGGTGAGAGAGGGCCAAGACGCCTTCACGCGCCGCCTCGCCGTCGTGGCCGGACCTCCGCGGGCTCTCTCAGCGCGCCGCATGCGTCTCGCGTGCGGGTCGTCGAGGGTCCCCGCCGGCGGTCTGTTGGCGCCGCGGCGGCCGGAGTGAGACGTGGCGGTCGCGAGCGCAGCTTTCTCATGCCGCCTACGGCCGCCGGGGCTCGTAGAGCCCCCTTAGGGTTAGGGATTTTTTTTTGAATCTGAGATATATCCATCCCCTTCTTATTTCTTATGGATTTTTTTTTGACTTATTTCCCCTTCTGCTTAATACTCATGGTGAATCTGAGATGTATTTGCTTTTCTTTGGGGAAAGGGCTGAGATGATGTAACGTTCGGGGATGGGCTGTGATGATTCTGACGTGTGAAAACGCTTAATAAAAAGTAACCGGCCGAAACCCTAATCATGTAGTACTTAGAGTAAAAACATGAAAACTTACTTAAACTTGAGAAAACTTATCTAAAACTTTACTCATCTGACGATCTATGCATGAAAACTTGACTAACTTCAAGAAGTCTTAACTAAAACATGCTAGATCTACTGATAAAATATGTATTGCTTACTGATCTTAATATGTAAGCATGAATCTGAAACGAAAACGTTGAAAAAGAATTCGATAAACTGTGCTTGAACCAGATCTTAACTGAGCAGTAGTACTAATCGCATTCAAGCAGAGATCACATCCATACGAGCGCATGAACTAATCTTAAAATAAAATCAAGTAAAACTTGAAAAGAAAACGTGAGGGACATCTAGAAACCCTTACTAAACTAGTGTTCTAGGCATTAAAACCTCGCTGATCTAATTGAAACTTAACTTAAAACATGAATCTGAACATGAACAGAGGCTTAAAACAGCTTAGGGGATCAAGATTAGACTAGGAGGCGACTGATACCAATTGTTAGATTATGCTAAACGTGATTAACAATAGCTTAACCACAGGATCTCTAGTCTAGATCTAGATCACGCCTAATACATTAATCTAATGCGGAATTAGATGGACTTTGTACTTACCCGTACTTAATCTGTCCATGATCTTAAACTTGACGAAGTAGCAGGGGCGTAGAAGAAGTAGACGTAGAAGAACGGCGGTGCGTTGACGTGAAGAGGGACGCCGAGCTTCCACACCTTCCAGCACCTTAGTGATTGATAGGGTTAGGGTTAACTAGAACCCTAAAGGCTAATTCGTGATTAACTCACAGATTAGGGAAACCAGGGGGTTTCCCCTTAGTTATATAGTGCTGTAGACGTGGGGCCGGGCCCTTAAATGGGCTGAGTTTGCCTTCCAATCAAAGGCAACTAACAGGGATTAGTCTAGGATTAGGATTGGGCCCGAAGGCCCAAATAGACTGACCGAGGTCAAATCCAACAGGGAAAAGAACTTACAAATCGATGGATGGAAAAGAGCACATAAAAATTGTGGGCCCAATAAATACTTCTATTTTGATAAGATTCTCAAAAAATAAATATTATGCAGCATCCTCTGATGTATTCCGATGGCACAATAACATAGACAACCTAGTTGATTAAGAGGAAAATAGAGATAGGAAATTTAAAGAAGTTGCGGAGGCAAAAAACATTAAGTTTTGAACTTCTGAATGGGAATCTAACGTGCAATTGCAAGAACTGTTTTAGACCCAGCCAACATCTACAAGGCATATTAAAAATAAAAGAAAATTAGTATGTCAAGTAGGCTTGGTGTAAGTGAACAAAATCTTAGATCCAGCAGGCTAAGAAAAATAACATATATCCATTAATGTGGCATTGTGACATCAAGAAGGCATGCTAAATAAGAGAGAATCATGCCAACATCAGTTATTTTCCATGTCATTATATTCAAATCAACACAGTAGAATTAGAGTATATATATATACCCAATACATCTGTAAAATTACACACCACATGCTCTCATACTTACGCTAGGCAAACATAAAACTCCACCAAATGTTTACTCTGTAAAACAGAAGCTGCCTAGATCCAGTAAAAACCTCTTAGTTGCTTGATAGGGAACATCGAAGATTCAATTACCTCTTAGAAGGCAATTACTTTATCGATTACCATGATTTTTGTTTCTAATGAATGCATCATCAACCAACTTATAGCCACGCTACTGTGCTAAATCAGAGATGCATGGATGGCAACTTCAATGTATTTGTGACTTCAGATATCATAAACAATCTGCCATTTACAAAATGGCAAATGGAACCTTTTGGGAAAAGAGGTAGCACTGTAGCAGTAGGAACGCTATATAGCCTTAGCTAGCCATGCAACTTCTGCAATTGTGTTCGATCATGGTGCCTATGAAAATTGTGATATTGATCATTGTCGAAACCCAAACACATGTGATCTGGTAGCAGGCGAACTATGACACACCTGCGTGTTACCGCAGCAACCAGGAGATCGAGCCCTTCATCCGGCAATGGATCCTGGCAGGCTTTGTGCTATAGAAGCCGCAGCGGCGGTCCGTGCAGCTACGGTCTGTGCTGCGGGGATGTCGGCGTTGAGTTGGTTTGTTGCGGTGTCATGGCATCCGCGGAGCGTGATAGATCAGCCGATCGATACGACATGATCCTCCGAACAGGCATTGTCGCGGGCTCGCGGCGACGGCGTGCCCTGGCGAGAAAATACCTTACCCAACAATGACAAGCTCGATCCTGAAGGCGATGGTGAGGGCTCTCCTGGCTACTCCCCTCCGATCCTTTCCTAGTAATGATCAGGTTCACTCAAAACACGACGTCAAGGCGGTTGAAGCGCTTGCTCAAGGACTCCGTGGCAGAGTTTGCGGCACGCACGATAATCAGGCCTTGAGGTTGAGGAGGGGGCGCCAAGGCCCACTTGGCGGCGGTTTTTTTTGCACGAGAAGGATTTGTCGTCGGAGAACACCGTGGTGTCACGCGTACACGGTTCTCCCAATCCTTCTTTTTAGATTGGTAGAGATATACTGGGAGGATAATTTTATGTTTGATGAATTAATATGTATAGGTAATTGTTGGATTACAGAGTATATGTGTACATCAAGGGTTTAGAAAAGAAATATAAGCTCTCAACTTACAAGAGTAGGTTTGGCAGAAATTGAGCAATAACTACGAGTGAAACTAATATAAATAGAACAGCATATAGTCACACGCGCTTTGTGATGATAATTACCACACAGTATTCAAATATACTGTGTGGTAATTATGATTACCGGTGGAGGGAACTTGTAGGTAGACTGTTATCTACAATTACCGCTTTATGCTACGTATGAAACAATGAAAGAGTATACCATTACCTGTGGAGGGAACATGTAGGTGGACATTGTTATCTACAATTATCCTCCCGTCTGGAGTGTGAATCGGAATGTGAGAATAGTTAATGCAAATTGTGGAGCTCGTTTGTTCAGCAAGGATAGAGTTCACGAAATCGTTTGAATTTTTAGGACATGTCGTTCGCCACCTTCGTGGGCTGCGTAAACTACTCGTTTCTCACGGCCCATTTGCAGCTCGGCCTGCAGATACTCACCACAAGATTCCTTTTGCACAGATCTGCGGCATGCCACGGATGTACTTCAGATGCATGCAGATGTAGACCGCCTTCCTTCTCGTTTCTTCATCTCCTAAAATTTGAGACAAGGTCGAAAAGTAGGTGACCAGCTTTATGCTGATTTCTCAGTTCCATCTATGTTTCGGCGGCCGGATAGGCACTAAAGAGGACGAGGAACAGGAATCGAGGTGGCAGTGGCATATATTTGTTACAACCCTTGGCCACCGAAGATATCAATTCAGCGACGTGAGTAATTCACAGAAGGAACCAGGGGATAAGATCTCGCAAGAGTCGATCGAGGAGGGCGATGAACCCGATCCTCCATCACTCGAGTTGTTGAATACAAAACAAAGAACAAGTCCTACAAGTTTCCCCTCTCGGTCTATATGCTCGAGATGACCTGAGCACATGGTCCCACACGACTCAGTACACCTAGATTCGAAATAAACCATTTTACAACTTAAAAGACGCCTTTCGCGAAGTCCGTTTCCGACGTTGCCTATGCAGCCGTTACATCTTCCCCGGTTTGAGGAATTGCTAGTCCCCAAGCAATCGCAGTTGGAAACCTCTGCTTCACCACATAGTAGTCTTCCGATCCCATGTCGCGGAACTTGCTGGTAGATTGCTCCATTTCACCAACACTTGAGGAATAGCCTCGCTTCCTTTCTTCACGAGACGGCGATCCAGAATTGCTTCTGGTGATAAATCCTGACCACCAAGATCCACCAACTGTGGGAGCTCTGAATATACTGGGGTATAATCAAGAGTAAATGGTTTGAGTTGAGAGACGTGAAAAACATGATGAATTAAACTCCCTTCTGGTAAAGCAAGCTTGTATGCAGCTTGTCCAATTCTCTGCAAAACTTTAAATGGACCAAAGTACTTGTATGAAAGCTTGGGGTAGGGTCTAGACACCACTGACTGTTGCACATATGGTTGTAGCTTCAATAGTACTTTATCACCCACTTGGAGCACTCTATTAGAGCGATGTCGATCAGCTTGTTGTTTCATTCTGTTTTGGGCTGCAGCCAAGTTTTGTTTCAACTGAATCAGACGCTCATCACGAAGCTTCAGCCATTCAGCAGCTTCAGACGTGTTAGTTTCTTCTGAAGGTAATACAATACCCATCTGTGGAGCATGGCCATAAAGTGCCTGCAAAAGGAGAAAAACCCAATGATGTGTGGTAGTTAGTGTTGTACCACAGCTCGACCAAAGGAAGCCAAGTTTTCCATTGTTTGGGTGATTCATGAACTGCACAGCAAAGGTACATCTCCAAGCACTGGTTTACACGCTCTGTTTGGCCGTCTGTCTGTGGATGATAGGACGAGATCATGTGTAACTTGGTCTGCACCATGGAGAATAGAGTCTTCCAAAATGTACTTTTGAAGATCCTGTCCCTGTCAGAGACTATGGTTTTTGGAAATCCATGCAATTTCACCACATTGTCAAACACCACTTTGGCTATGGATTGAGCTGTGAATGGATGTTTGAGGGCAATAAAATGGCTGTATTTTATAAAATGATCTACCACCACTAGAATTGCATTGCTACCCTCTGAATTAGGTAAACCTTCAATAAAGTCCATGGACAGATCTTGCCAGGCTCCTTGTGGCACATGCAATGGTTGAAGGAGCCCTGCTGGATGAGTGAGCTCATGCTTGGCTTGTTGACAGACCTGACACTGCTTAACAAAACTGTCCACATCTGTCTTCAATCCTTTCCAAGAGAATAGCTGTTTGATTCTATGGTAGGTTGCTACTACTCCAGAGTGCCCCCCAATAGGTGAGGAATGTAAAGCTGCAATAATCTTGGTTTGAATAGCTGAATTGCTGCCAATCCAGACCATACCTTTATGCCAGATTAGCCCCTTGACCAAGGAATAGCCTTCTTCATTAGGACTATGCATTGTCCACTTGGTCAATAATGTTTGAGCCTTACTGTCAGTGACATAAGAATTCAGAACTTCCTGAGCCCACAATGGTTGTCCTTCAGAAACAGCCTGAACCTGAAACATATGATTCATTCTGGACAAGGCATCAACAGCAATGTTCTCCTTGCCCTTTATGTATACAACCTTGAACTGCAAGCCCATCAGTCTTGTCATGGCTTCTTTTTGCATGTCAGAATGCAAGCTTTGTTCACAGAGGTAGGAGAGACTTTTGTGATCAGTTTTGATTGTGAATTCTTATCTTTGTAAGTATGGCCTCCATTTCTCAACTGCCATTATCAATGCCAAGAACTCCTCATAAATGGATAACTTTTGATGAGCAGGACCCAGTGATTTACTGAGAAAAGCAATTGGTTGGTCCTTCTGCATCAACACAGCTCAGAAGCATATGTTTCTATGACAAAAGGGATATCAAAATTGCGAAGAGCCAGCAGTGGAGTAGATATCATTGCCTTTTTCAGTCAGTTGAAAGCTTGTGTAGCTTCCTCTGACCATTGAAATTGCTTCTTCTTCAGCAAATTGGTTAAAGGTTTTGAAATTACCCCATAGTTCTTCACAAATTTCCTGTAATAGTCAGTCAACCCCAAAGACCCTCTCAGTTCAGTCACTGTGTTTGGTACTGGACAATTCCACATATCATTGGTTTTGGCTGGATCAGTGGAGACCCCTTTGTCATATATAATGTGTCCCAAATAATTTAGTTCATTCTTGGCAAAAGAGCATTTGCTGAGCTTCATGTACAACTGATGCTTTCTCAGAGTTGTCAGAACTTGCTTGACGTGTGATATATGAGTTTCCATAGAAGGGCTATACACCAATATGTCATCCAAAAATACCAATACAAATTTGCGAAGAAAAGGGCCTAACACATAATTCATGAGACATTGAAATGTGGTTGGAGCATTTGTTGAGCCAAAAGGCATCACCCTAAATTGGAAGTGTCCAGGTGAGTCTTGAAGGCAGTTTTGTACTCATCCTGCACCTTCATTCTCACTTGGTGATAACCTGATCCCATATCTAACTTGGAGAAAAACGTGCCTACCAACTCATCTATGATTTCTTCTATCAAGGGCATAGGGAACCTAATTTTTATGGTAATATCATTCAGTTTCCTATAATCTACACAAAACCTCCATGTCCCATCTTTTTTTTTGAACTAACAGGACAGGTGAGCCAAAAGGACTAGAACTAGGTGTAATCAGCCCAGCAGCTAACAAGGCTTTCACTTGCTTTTCTATCTCATCCTTATGTAAGGGATAATATCTATATGGTCAACAATTAACAGGTACAACATTAGGTAAAGTGGGAATAGCATGATCATACTGTCTCTCAGGAGGTAGACCTTGTGGTTCAGATAAGACATCCTTGAATTCCTCAAGTAATTCCTGTACTTCTGATGGAACAACCTCTGATACAGTAGCTGGATCCTGAACTTCAACAATGGCCATTGCCCATACATCATTTCTAGCTAACCATTTCCCCAATTGATCAATGGGTAGTTCTGCCAATTGCAATGCTGGTGGTTTAATACCTTGCAAGAGAATGGTCTCATCCTTATATAAAATTCCATTGTTCTATTTGCCCAGTGATGGTTGATTGGGCTATGCTGTTGGAGCCAATCAAACCCTAGGATTGCATCAAAAGCTTCCAACTCCAACACTCTCATATCTGTGGCAGAAGAATGTCCTTGTATCCACCAATCAATAGCTGGTACAAAGGAATCAGAAATAAGAATGTTCCCATTAGCAACCTTGACTTGTTTTGGGGTAGTCTTCACAGGTTGTATCAGAATTTTCCTGAGAAAAGCTGAACTGACAAAAGAATGAGAACTACCACTGTCCACTAAAGTCAGCATGACTTTGTTCTTCATTAATGCTCGAAGTTTCAGTGCTTCCCCTTCATCAGTTCCTGAGATTGAATTAAGACATAGAGTACAAAACTCTTCATTCAAAGTATCCTCCATCTCTAATTGCTGCAGAACCTCCTCAAACAGGTTGACATCCAGATCACTAAGTACCAGGGCATTTACTTCAGATTTAGGTCTTTTGCTACATTTGTAGCATGAGCAGCATCATAAGTCTCCTTACAGAAGAAACAAAGATTGTTAGCACGACAAAAATCCCTTAATTGCCTCTCCTTTGACATCTGGTTAGCTTGGCCATTACTGTTCAAAACTCTATTGTCTAGCTTCTGAGGAGATAAATGTGTGTATCTGTTATATGGTACACCTTTAGAACCCTTGCTTTTCACCTTGCTCTTGAATTTTGGCCAACATGACTGTTCTCTCCATGGTTTCAGGCACTAATCCTTCCACATGGTATCTAATATCTAGCCTCAATCCCTTCACAAACTGGCAGATAAAAAAATGTGTCTCCCATGCCCTGATCATGCATGACCACCTCAAACTACAGAGCTTCAAACTCTTGTGCATATTCAGCCACAGAGCCTATTTGCTGAAGTTCCAGCAAACTGTTAATTGCCTGGTGATAATCATAGCTTCCAAAATTGGCTTGCACTGCCTTGATGAAATGATCCCAAGAATCCAATCCATGTTTCTTCTTGTAAACTGGAAGCCACTTATCTGCATTTTCGTCCATGTGTAAAGAAGTTGATGCAATTTGAAGTATTCTTCACACTTGTCAGTCCAAATGCTTGGGTTCTTCCCATTGAATCTTGGAAAAGTTAACTTGGGAGTAAAACTCTTGGCGAACATGTTATCCTGTCTAGCACCCTTAGTAGCACCACCTCTTCTAGGAAATCTAATTGCTCTACTTGGCTCTGGCCTTTCCTCAGCAAATGGGTTGGTGTCAAGATCCTTGTGATCAGACATCTCAGAGTACTCATCTGCCCTTTGATTCATCTGGTCTATGGTCAATTTGGCCACAACTTGACCTGTAACTTCCAATTGCTTTGCCATCACCTATTGGTCCTTCAACAATTGTTACATCACCTTGGCTGACATGTCAAACTTATATCCATTCACTGTTGATTACTATCAAACTTCAAATCCATTGCTTCCATCTTCGAATACAAATCATCTAGATGTTCTAACACATTCTCATAGCGAGTTTTCTCAATATCTGTCGCTTCTTCCATGGCCTTCAGTACCATCAACGTCTGCGGAGATGGTTTTGGAGGTGTCGTGGTGCCTGTCTACACAGATCACTGCTGAATCTTCACTTCTTCTTCCGCAATACTGCTGCGAAGCGTAGCTTGTCGTCCAGAGTAGATGAACGCCACGGAATCCCAACACCCACAATACGGATTTGGTTTCGGAATTTTATGTAGAGACAAGCTCTGCAACCCTCACCAAAGTATATCGCCCACCAATGCCTCCGTGAGCCAAATTCGACAACAGCACACAGAATTTTACACGGAGACTCGCTCCCCAACCCTAGATGCTTCGAATTGGTCACAAAATTTGGGGGATAATGTTTGGGTTGTTCTTCCAATTCTGGGTTTTGAACGGGATTTTGCGTGGGTGAGCCACAACCGTCCAATACCGCGCCAATTGGAGAAGAATCGGAAGACTGGCTGTGGATAGACGGGTGAAATCGATCAAATCGACATAAATCGATCAATTACCCAGAGATTTGGCGACGAACTTGCGGACGCGCGCCGAGGAACGATGAATCTGATACCAACTGGTACAACCCTAGGTCGTTGAGGAGATCAATTCAGCGACGTGAGTAATGCACAGAAGGAACCAGGGGATAAGATCTCGAAAGAGTCGATCGATGAGGGCGATGAACCCGATCCTCCAGAACTCGAGTCGTTGAATACAAAATAGAGAACAAGTCTTACAAGTTTCCCCTCTCGGCCTATATGCTCGAGATGACCTGACCACATGGTTCCACATGACTCAGTACACCTAGATTTGAAATAAACCATTTTACAATTTAAAAGACGCCTTTCGTGAAGTCCGTTTCCGACGTTGCCTATGCAGCCGTTACAATATTCCTATCTAGAATAGGTAGGTCCGGGAGTTGGCGTTCGCGGGGTGGAGGCGGCGCTGCATCCATTGAATAAGTGCATGCAACTCTTTCTCTGTCTCGCTGGTGACTGCGCCGGCACAAGTGATGAGTTGTGGTGGTACTTACCTGTCGGATTTGGGGATCTAGGTTTTGCCTCACATGGCGTCGGGTTTTCCTCTCTATTCCTCAACTCTGTTGGCGTCGACATTGGAGGCTCTTTCGGCGGAAGCCTTGGGAGGTACGCTTGGAAACTAGTTGGGAAATTGATGGGGTGGATTTTGTCAACCACCTACTTGGGTGGTTTCATTTCCCTCTAGGTTGTATCATCGTCGGATGAATTGGTGTTTTGCTGGTACTCTTTGAGGCGCCATATTTCTTGATCAACATTATTTGACTTGCGTACATCAACAGAGATCAAGCAGAAAAATATCTATATGGTGGGCGAGAAATTGTAGTAGAGCATAGCATCAGTTGCTTTGTAAACGTTACCTTGATAGGATTTAAGCTGACATTCCTCTATGATCCATTTCAACGAGTAGAATGTCAATATAATTCTCTATGCTGAAGTTGACCGAGTAGAATGTCAATATAATTCTCTACGGCAGCTATAGTTTTCAATAATGGAACACAGGCCCGGAAAAGTTTGTGCTTTCATTTACCGATAGAGTAAGCTCAGAAAAGCATGACTATCCAAAAGTTGCAATCAATGTTAAATGTCAATCTATAATATGCTCGTTTTGGCTAAAAAAGGACCTGAATGATTATCGTCATGTTGTAACCTAAACAGCTGAATCCTGGTGCGTTTTTTTACCCTAACAAGGATATGGGTGTTTGTCACGAAATTCCAAAGCTTCCGTTATTGTAACCTGAACAGTTAGAATTTGTTTGGATGAAATTAGTCCTTCCCTGCTAGTCTAAGTATGATCAGGCCCGTTTATAAGCCTTCATGTTTCAAACATAGCACCTACAGGTTAACCCTTTTACACGAAGCGAGAATGAAAGTGTAAGAGATGTGCTATGCATATGCAGGCTGGTTCCACGTGAGAGTTGGGTTGTAAGCAGACTTTAGGCACGGGATGTTACAGATGGTATTCAGTGCCGGTACACTCTTGCTGCACAAGTTCATGCATGCCGGCCCATGAACGGGACATGGCATGGCCGTGGAACCTAGAGGAGATCTTGGATATTTGCCTGCTGTGAAATGGGTAAGCTGCCAAGGGCGTCAGCCCTGAAGGAAGAGAGAGTGTAATACCTGGCCCATTAGTGTTCTGATTTCAGCCTGTTGTGGCTCATGTGTCTTTTTCTGGTGGAATTAGTCCCACCTTGCTAGTGTAAGTAGGTTTAGGCCAATTTACAAGCCTTCATATTCCAAACATAGCACCTCCAGGTTATTAACTCTTTTACATGAAGCGAGGATGAAAGCGTAAGAGAGGTGCTATGCATATGCAGGCTCGTTCCACGTGGGAGTTAGGCTGTAAGCAGACTTTGGACAGGAGGTGTTACCACATGGAACAACTTGCTTCCATCCATCAATAACATTATGTTAAGTCAAAAAGAAGATGAATTTCATTGGAATTTTGCATCCAAATGTGCAGTTCTGAAGTCATCTAACTACTTAGCTATGATCCATACTTTCATCCCCAATATTAACAAACGCCTTTGAATGATTAAAGCACCACTAAAAATTAAAATCTTCCTATGGTATCATTGCAGGGGCATAATTTTAACAAAAGATAATCTAGGAAAGTGCAATTAGCAAGGTAGCAAACAATGTTATATGTTTCATAAAAGCGAGACAATTAAAGACTTGTTCTTTGGCTGCTGTTTTGCGCATGTTCTTTGGTCTATCATACAAGGAGCATCATGTCTTTATCAATCTCATAGTAGTGCATAAAATATGTTTCGAACTTGGCTACGAGGTCTTAGTAAAGAATTGCAATATTTAGCTTTGCTAGGAGCAGCCACGTGTTGGTCCTTATGGTTATGCAGAAATGATAAAGTGTTTGAAAAGAAAAACACCATTTCTCTCTTGCGGGTTATTTACTCAATTGTACACTGGCTCCAAACATGGTCTATCCTACAAAAACAAGCTTCGCAGGTTTGGGTTGCGGCGGCTACTCAACAATTGATGTAGGTGGCCAAGGAGAGCTTTATCTGGGCACATGGGTGGAAGTCTAGTCTACGAATTAAAGGTCATTAGAGTATCTAGCTCTTCACATCCTCTTTATAAGGTTGTATATATCCTGATTAAGCGGAGGGTGAGAGTGTTTCAAGATCCTTGTATCATCTCAATGTAATGAACTTGAAATCAAGAAAACTTCTTTTATAAAAAAAATGTGTTTGTTCAATTAGTAATTAAGACTTTTTTTACTATGTGGCAAAACTCTGAATGATGAAACATATTTCAGCCGTATGTATATTATTATTTGCCACCTCAATACATCAGTATTGGGCATTGACAGCCGGTTTTGAAGGCCCATCACAGCCGGGTTTTGGGACCGTCGCTGATATACCGGCTGTGATGCTCCCCTCATCACAGTCGGTTTTCAAAAATCGGTTGTGATATTGGGACCATCACAAATGATTTTTAATTCATCATGTGCACCGAAATATACACACCATATCAATGAAAGCTGATAATTAACGGATGCAACAACCATAACAAATCATCATAAGTTGAATTCACATCACTAAACAGACTCCAACTCATGCTGTAAATATTGATGAAATAATCAGTCATGCAAGTTTGCTTCAACAGGCCTTTCCAGTCCTAAGATCTCTACTTCCTCAAATGACTTAACAGTTCAACTAGTGCATTTTTCAGCCAAGGATACTTCGATCAGTTGATACACCTTACTCATTAACGTAGATGACATGTTTCACAGTATGAAGTTGCCCACTTATATCAGCAAGAGTAAAATGCACCGTTAGTCCATTAACTTGTAGCCCTGTGTCATATAGGTCCACGAACTCTAAAACTGCCCATTTGGGTCCACAAACTTTTTAAGTAGTTCATCAAAGGTCCATAACGGTTCGTTGGGGGATTAGATCTGACGTGGCAGAGCCAGGTAGGCGTCGACGTGGCTATGGTCGTCCGCTCTGGCGACGGATGAAAGGTATATTTTGCCGTTTAGCCCCTTCCTCTTTCTAATTCCATTCTTTGTCCTCCTCCTTCCCCAATCCCCCCAATCGGTGTCGCATTGACCTCCTCTGGCTGCCTACTCCCGCTCCCGCCGGCTTGGATCCAAGGTGGGGGGATGGAATCCAGCGGGTCGGCCTCTAATCGGCAGTTTCCCAATGGTCTCCCGCTAATATGGTGCATGGAATGTAAACAGAGAAGGATCGTGAAGCGCACATCGAAGCAGGAATGGAGCCTGGGGCAAATCTTCTACTGTTGCCCCAACTACAAGGTATGTAAGAGTTCGATTCATGGTAGTGTGGTGTTTGCAACCGGTTTTTGATTCGATTCATGTGGGGGATATAGTACCCGGGTACCTCACGAGCAAGCCTGGCAGCCTACCAAAAGGGGGCGGCCCAACCCACCGTTCTGGACCTGAAGACGTGCGGGACAAGTCGGCGCACGGAGGAAGGATCTGGAAGGAGAAGACTTAGTTGGAATAGGAATTATTGTAAAGAAGGAAAGGATTCTTAGAGATAGGATCGGATACAAACCGACTTGTAACCCTGCCCCCCGATATATAAGGCGGGCAGGGACCCCCTCCAAAACATATAACCACAACTCGAGCCAACTCGAATCACAAAAACACGCAATACAACACCCCAAAACAGGACGTAGGGTATTACGTCGAGTCGACGGCCCGAACCTGTATAAACCCCTGTGTCTGTCCATCCTAACCATCCTGCTTCCGATCTTTGCGATCTTCCCTGCATTACAAATCACTTCCGTGGGCTACCCCGTGGAAGACTGCCGGAGATAATATCACCGACAGTGGCGCGCCAGGTAGGGGATATCGCCGAGATCAATCTGGTAGGCTCGATGGATCGCGTCAAGATCTTGGACAGCTGCAACCTCCCGGACGTCGACGAAGTCGAGATCCAGTTCGGGGACGTCATTGCCGCCTTGGATACCCAAGCGGCAGGAGCTACGGTCGCCACGGAGGTTTCCTCTCTGGCACCGACCTCGGCCGTCACGGCCCAATCCGGTCCGATCGCATCTGATCGTGCCGGACCTACCCCGCTGAGTCCATCGCAAAACGCGAGGCCAGACCAGTCGGGAACGGATCGACAATCACTCGGTTCCGATCCGACTCCTGAGAGTCGCGTCGCCGAATCATCGCAGAGCGTAAACGCTCAACCAACACGCGTCCAGAGCCCTGAGGTCATTACTGTCCAGACCCCTGGCTTTTGCACGCTTGCTCGGAAGCAGAAGATGAAGGACATCGTCCAGACGGATGATTACTTCTCTGGGAGCGACTCCTACGGATTAGATCTACTGGGACCCTCAATCCTGGACGATCTGCCGGAAGGATACACAGTGTCCGATGCCTCTACAGAGCCGGAACTACTAGGATCACTCGGAGAATTGACTCCGAGTAGTTTGGAGCGTTATACGCCCACATCCGACTTCTCCGAGTCTGAGGAAGACTACCTCGCGCAAGAAGGAGTCGGATCATATTGCTACATGGTGGCGCCAGCAACGCCAACGAATCCTGTCTCAGAAGATGAGGTCACTCCTACAGAGGAGACGACTGAAGCCAGGAACCAGCGTCGAGGACGCAACGCCAGTCGGGCGACTCGCAGAGCCGCACGACCGCACGGAGCCACCACGTCAGAATCTGTCACTGCTCGACTCCAGGAGCCTCGCTCTGAAGATCATCGTCGCCAACGGGATCAACACGAACGGAGGAGCACCCGGAACTTGATGCGCGACGGCATGTTCGAGTTCAACGGACACGATGTCTACGAGACACCGGTCCAGAACCTCGTTACTATCAACGAGGAAATCAATCGGCTGCCACCTAACACTCCGGGCCTGGAAAAGGTAAGGGCCCTCATGCAGGCCGCCTCCGTCCAGGTTCACCAGATGCAAAGCAGAACGACCACGGACGCTCCTGAGCCCGGCCCGTCTCGACACCGGGCCGGCGGCGGATCGGGTCGTGATGAAGACCTCCGCACCACGATCAACAGAGATCGAGAAGCGAGGGACGTCATCACCAATAGCACCGAAGAGCGCCACCGTGAGGAAATCCGACGGCGCGAAGAGTACGATCGGGATCATGGAAATCCCCGTCGTAACCCCAACAGGAGCAGCTACTCGACGGAGTCAGACTACTCTGACCTCTCCGGTAGCCCAAGGCGCGGCAACAATGGCGGTCGCACTCCGCCACGAGGACGAGTGCTTCCACCACCTAGGCGACCGACTCCGCCGAGAGATCAAACCCCACCGCGCAGCAGGACCTACCGACGGGACCGAACTCCACCCAGGACTCGGAACTATCGGAGGACCCGTTCCCCGCCCAGGGACCGGGATCGCAGGAGGGACAGCACACCCCCAAAAGCAGCTGACGGATCGGGTCCGAGCGATTCCCGCCCTAGAGGTCGGATCGGCGGATTCCAGTCGTTCACCGAGCGCTTGAGAAGCGTGACGTGGCCCAGAGGCTTCAAGCTGTCGGATATCGACAAGTACGACGGGAAATCTGACCCATCTCAATGGCTTCAGATCTACTACACCGCCGTACAAGCGGCCGGCGGCGACGAGGACGTGATGGCAAACTATCTCCCCATCATGCTCACCAAGGACTGCCGCAACTGGTTGGCAGGACTCCCGCAGGACGCCATCGATAACTGGGAGCAGCTTACCGAACTCTTCATCGGTAACTATCTCGGTACCTGGGAAAGGCCCGGGAGCAAGCGGCTCCTCGGTCAGATCAGGCAGCGCAAGAACGAGACCCTGCACGACTTCGTGCGCAGATTCTCAGAGAAGCGCAACTCCATCACGGACGTCACGGATCAGGAGGTGATGTCAGCTTTCCAGCGCGGCATCTCCGACGGGAGACTGATTCACAAGTGGACTCGGAAGCCACCCGCGACTGTCAATGACATGTTCCGGGTCGCTAGCACGAGGGCGGACGCAGAGATCGCAGAAAAAGAACAACTCAGCGAAATCAGAAGTCGCTGGGAAGAAGAGAACAAGACGACTCGCAAATGCGACCGCCGCGAAGACGAAGACCGACGCGACGACCATCGACGCAATGACAGCCAACCACGCAAGAAGAAGAGCGAGGGAGACATGGTCGCCGCCCTGGACCGGTCCAGAGGCCGGGTAACTCCAGAGGACTTCCAGCGCATGCTCGATGAGCAATGCCCTTACCACAAACACAAGCACTCGGCGCGAGAGTGCTACGGGCTCAAGCGAGCCTTCACCGGAGGCAACAGAGGCCCTCCATACAGAAAGAGGAACGATGGTTCCCCGCGAGATGACAGGCGGAACGACGAGCCCGGCGACAACTTCCAGGAAACTGACCGAGTGGTGCGCATGATCTATGGCGGACCAGAGTTCGAGTCGAAGCGCCAGCAGAAGCTCACCCATCGCCAGGTCATGCACGCGAGGGAGCCACCGGTACCTGAGTACCTCAAGTGGTCGGAAATTCCGATCACATTCACTCGGGAGGATCACCCAAACTTCATACCGAAGCCCGGGTCCCATGCCTTGGTAGTAGCCCCGACGATTCGCAACGTTCGGCTCACCAAGGTACTAGTTGACGGTGGCAGTGGCCTGAACATCCTCTTTGCTAACACATTGAAGGAGCTCGGCCTGACTACTCTCGACCTGAGTCCCCCCCAATCCGCGTTCTACGGTTTGATACCGGGAGAGGGGGCAGAACCACTCGGGCACATCATACTGCCCGTTACCTTCGGAGACCGGAACAATTACCGGACCGAGCACATGCAGTTCACGGTGGCGAACTTTGAAACTGCATACCACGCCATCCTCGGGAGGCCGGCGCTCGCCAAGTTCATGGCGATTCCTCACTACGTCTACTTGCAGGTCAAGATGCCAGGACCTAAAGGCGTAATCACCGTCTTGGGAGACGTCCGAGTCGCATACACATGCGAGCAGGAAACTCTCAACGCGGCAGCCACCCTGGACATGTCCAAGCACATGGAACAAGTACTGGCTGCATCACAGGAGGTGGACAAGGACGCTCTACAGATCCCCACCAAGAAGCCAGCAAGAGAAGCCATCGCGCCGAGCAAGGAGACGGAGCTGAAGAAGATCTCTCTGAACCCGGACGACCCGAAGGAGGCGGCCATCATCGGGGCAGAGTTAAATTCCACGGTAGGCTCCGCCCTGCTCTGTTTTCTCGATAGCTATCCAGGATATTACCAGACGGGCCTAGAGCCTAAGGATCAGATAAAGACCGTGTTCATCATGCCGTTTGGTGCCTTTTGTTATAACACAATGGCCTTCGGTCTGAAGAACGCAGGAGCAACCTATCAGAGGACGATTCAAGCATGTCTGGATCAATTGATCCCAGACATAGTAGAAGCCTACATCGACGATATCGTGGTTAAGATCATGAACCCCGATGACATGATAGGGAACCTGACAAAGGTCTTCGAACGCTTGCGCGTATTCCGGTGGAAGCTCAACCCGGAAAAGTGTGTCTTCGGAGTACCCTCAGGTAAACTACTCGGCTTCATGGTCAGCAACCGCGGGATCGAGGCAAATCGCGAGAAGATCACGGCCATCACCAAGATGCAACCACCAACCTGTCAAAAGGATGTGCAAAAGCTTACTGGATGCATGGCAGCGCTCGGTCGTTTCATATCACGACTCGGCGTTCGCGGATTGCCGTTTTTCAAACTGCTCAAGAAGCAGGACAAGTTCATATGGGACGACGAGGCGAAGCGATCTTTCCAGGAACTCAAAGACTACCTGCAGAGCCCTCCCATCCTCGTCCCACCTCAACCAAGAGAACAGCTCTACCTCTACATCTCTGCTACTCCCCGAGTGGTTAGCACGGTACTAGTGGTCGAGCGTCCTGAGGAAGGACACGCATATGGAGTTCAGCGACCAGTCTACTTCGTCAGCGAGGTTCTGACCGTATCTAAGGTACGCTACCCCCATGTGCAGAAATTATTATATGGAGTTCTTATCTCAGCAAGAAAGCTGAAACACTACTTTGAGGCCCATCCAATCTCGGTGGTGAGCGAAAATCCCTTAGGGGAAATTCTCCATAACGGAGATGCCAGCGGCCGAATCGTCAAGTGGTCAATAGAATTGGCTGCCCATCACATAAACTTTGTTCCACGTACTGCTATCAAGTCTCAGGTCTTGGCCGACTTCGTAGCAGACTGGACAGAAAACCAAGCTCCGGCTGACGACGAGGTAGTTGAGTACTGGGAGATGTACTTTGATGGCTCCCTCCAAATAAAAGGAGGCGGCGCAGGCGTACTCTTGATCTCTCCAAGTGGACAGGAATTAAAATACGTCCTTCAAATCATGTTCCCAGTATCCAACAACGCAGCCGAGTACGAAGCAGCCTTGCACGGTCTCCGCATTGCAGTATCTTTGGGTATCAAACGCCTGATGGTACGCGGGGACTCTGCCCTGGTCATAAACCAGGTAAATAAGGACTGGTCCAGGACCAACGAAAAGATGGACGCATACTGCGAAGAAATCAGGAAGCTGGAAGGGAAATTCTATGGCTTAGAGTTCCATCACGTGGTGCGCGACCATAACAAGGCAGCAGACGAGCTCGCTAAGATGGGGTCCACCCGTGAAGGCGTCCCACCCGGAGTTTTCATACAAGATCTTATTAAACCATCTATCAAGATTAACCCGGATGGCACTGTCGCGGAGCAACAAGTCGGAGAATCCCCAGAGTCAGCCACATTAGTGGTAGACGAAGCGTTGGACTGGAGGACCCAGATCATCGACTATCTGGATAGCGGCATATTACCCGCAGAGGTCGCGGAAGACAAAGATCTAAACTCGCTCCACGAACAAATCGTGCGGCGCAGCAAAAGCTACGTCATCATCGGAGACAAGCTGTATCGTCGATCTGGAGCTTCCCAAATCCTCCAAAAGTGCGTGAGTCGCGCTGAGGGTATAGAGCTCTTGACAGACATACATAAAGGAATCTGTGGCAATCACGCCGGGGCTAGAACCATTGTTGGTAAAGCTTTCCGGTCTGGTTTCTACTGGCCGACTGCTGTAGCAGACTCAGAAAACATCGTGCGGCGTTGCAAAGGGTGTCAGTATTTTGCAAGGCAAATACACGCACCCGCACAACAGCTGCAGACCATACCAGCATCCTGGCCCTTCGCTTGTTGGTGCTTGGATATGATTGGTCCATTCAAGAAGGCTCCTGGTGGTTTTGACCATGTCCTTGTAGCTATTGACAAGTTCACCAAGTGGATTGAGGTGAAACCAGTCAGAAAGCACACGGCAGCCAAGACCATCGAGTTCTTCACCGACATCGCCCACCGCTTCGGAGTCCCAAATCGTATCATCATAGATAATGGTACGAACTTCGTGGCACAGGAGTTTAAAGACTGGTGCAGCGAGAGGAGCATCAAGCTATGCCCTGCATCCGTGGCACACCCAAGGGCCAATGGCCAAGTCGAAAGAGCCAATGGCGAAATAATCAAGGCGCTCAGGGCCCGGATATTCAAGCAGCTGAAGCAACATGACGGACGTTGGATCAAGGAGTTGCCAGCTGTAGTCTGGGGGCTGCGTACCCAGCCGAGTCGTGCCACGAAGCAAACTCCGTTCTTTTTGGTTTACGGCTCGGAAGCTATCCTACCAACGGACCTCAGATACGGCTCCCCCCGAGTGGAGTTCTATGATGAATACGACGCGCAAGTGGCGCGCATTGAAGACCTCGACAGCATCGAGGAAAAGAGATTGGCTGCCCAGATCCAAGCCGCGCGTTACGCTCAGGTCCTGCGACGTTATCACGATCGATCAGTTAAGCAGAGGTCCTTTGAAGCAGGCGATTTGGTTCTGAGGAGGAAGCAAGACACCAAGGGCGCGCACAAGCTTGCGTCCCCTTGGGAAGGGCCATACATCATCAAGTCAGTGAGTCGCCCAGGCTCGTATCGCCTCATGACGGAAGACGGCGTAGACATCCCAAATCCATGGAACATCGAGCACTTACAACGTTTCTACGCCTGAATCAGTTATGTATTTATCTTTTTTATTTTAGATTTATTTTTTCCATAGTGATTTTGGAGGGTAGTTACCCCCAGTTACGACTCGGCATGTCTATAATGAGTTATCAATAAAGTTGATTTCATCTTTCATCTATTTCTACTACTCGCATTTCCTCTTTCGCGTCACGCACATAAAGTATGAGTGGAACAAACCTTAAATCGAGAGGGAAAGTACTCGCCAAGTCAAAGCTCTAAACGTACGACAAAGACTCTGTGGCATGAGACTGAGACCAACGAGGCTAATCTACTCCGTAACAGGTCAACCACTCAGAAATTAAGTCCAGCGCAGAAAGAAAGGGAGTTGTAGACCAATAAAAACTTATATACAATAATGGCAGTTCAAACATTGTTCAAACAATACTAAAGTTCGACCAAATACTACAAATATTTTATTTACATTGCAGGGTCACCAGCACCAGACGGGGCCGCTTCATCCGACTCATCAACAACATCCTTGGACAGGACATTGGCGATGGGCTCGACTTCATGGAGCAGTCTGCCCACGTCGTCTTCGGAGGTGCCGGCAGCATACCCGTGGCCGAGTGGCTCCAGGTCTGATGGAGCAGAGCTGCCGCCGGAAGTAGCGCGGGAGCGCCCGAACGCGGTCGAGGATGGAAGCTGAAGACGATGACGCCTCCGGCTCGATCTCCTCCGCCACTACTCGGATAGCGTCCTCCAGCGCTATCTTCTCGGTGCGCAGCGCCTCAGCTTCACCTTGCAGCCGGGCCACTTTGGCAGTGAGCTCTGCGAATTGGGACATAATCCGATATCGATAATCTACAGAAAGTTAGATCTGAATAATATTTTCACGTCTGACAGAAAAACAAACAAGGAAGAACATACCTCTGAGCTCGTGCACGACCTGGGCCTCGTTGAGCTTAGCCTGCTCTACCTCCCCGCGTAAACCGCGAGTGGTACGCTGGGCTTCCTCCAACTCAGCCTGGCGCTCAACTGCAGCAGCCTCGAGCTCAGCCACTTGGGCCACCAAGGAGTCGGCCTTAGCAACTGCAGAAGATAGTTCTTGAATAACCGAGGCTTTGGCCTCGGCATCAGCAGCTAAGTCCTGCAAAAACAAGTCAGATGACAATGCGAATTGATGTACCACTCGGTACTTGATATCAACAAGATAAGTAGCTCAGGAAATACCTTGGCTATGTGGCCCATGCGAAGATGGAGTGACATGAACTCCTCCAGAGGAGTCAGGGGAGCACTACCACTCATAGCGCCGTCCACCGCTGAAGCAATCTCGACCGCCGCAGTCTGGGGCTCCTCCACTGCTGCAGTCGGTTCAACCACAGGAGCAGGCTGGGGGCTGCCTTGAGGAACTGGCGGTGGGGTCGGCGACGCCGGTATAGGACTCGGTGGAGGCGGGGTTGGCTCTCGCAGCGACTCTGGTGGCGGACCCACAGGCTGATCGCTGAGAAGATCAGCCGAGTGGATCGCCACCTCTGGAGTTTGGATTGATGGGGCTTCGGTCTCAACCGTCGACTGAGGCGGAGGACCCGCGAAGGGGACCTCAGACGGCGTGCTACAGAATAAAGCATATATGGATCATTAATAGAAGAACATAAGGTAAATCAAAGAGATGATAAGGATACTTACAGAGTAGAGATGCGCATTCTTAGGCGCTTTCCTTTCCGAGTGGGGGAAGGGAGGTCCCTCGGACTTGCAGCACTCAGAGGCATTACTGCAAGGGGAGACTGCTCCGAGCTTGTGATTGGCGGTTGGAGTGACGACTCGGCGACGCCAGCTTCATATTTTTCCGAGTCAGACGACTCAGAGATAAGGAGTTGGCGGCGGCTTGGCGCATCCCTAAACACGATCCCAGTGGAGATCTTCCGCTTCTTCAGAGCAGGAGCAGCCTTCCCACCACTCGGAGATAGCACATCGGGAGAAGGAGAGGATGACAGAGTGATATCCGAGTCGCGCAGATCACTCTCACTTCCACCGACTGCTTCTTCAGATCCAACGGCCCTGCGCCGAGCCGGTTGATCCACTCCCTTTGGCATCTCAGGCAAAGGAGGGAGGGATACAAAGGCAGCTCGACCCTGCAAATATTGGGTTCAGTTCTGAGATTACACCTAATGGGTGGAATTGAAATAAAATCAACAACAGATTGACTAAATACCTCAGGGCGTGGATTTCCCAAGTTGAACGCCGGAGGACAGTCAGTGGTCCTCAGGGAGGTTCCAGTCGCGAAGAATTTGGCAAGCTGAGCGGCGGCTTGGACTTTGTCGACGCGCTCGGGGGCTTCGCGCGTGTTGTCCCCCTCGGCGTAATACTCATACGCCGGGTGAGCCCGCTGCTTGAGGGGCTGGACCCGGCGCAAAACGAAGTTGGCTGCCACTCCGACGGCAGACAACCCATTGTCCTTCAACTGGGAAATAAGACCCAGGAGTTCCCGAACCTGATCCATTTCACTTTCCTTGGGAAGAGCGGTCCAGGATTGGGAGGGAACAGGACGAGAATCAATTTTTGGAGAGATGGCAGGCGAGTGGTTTCCTACGTAAAACCACTCGGACTGCCACCCCTTATTGGAGGTAAGGAAAGGGATGTCAAAATACTCCCGAGTTCGACCCTCGCGGAGTTGGAGTCCGGCGCCCCCGACTACTTGTGGGCAGTCGGTTCGGGGATAAGGTTTAAGAAGAAACAGATGAAGAAAAAGATTGAAGTGAGGCTCTATCCCAAGATAGGCCTCACAGAGGTTGATGAAGATGGCGATATGGAGAATGGAGTTGGGATTCAGTGCGCAGAGACTGATCCCATAGTAATGCAGCAGCCCGCGGAGGAAAGAATGCGCGGGCACGCCAAAGCCACGGAGAAAGAAAGATTCGAACACCACCAAATAAGAAGAGTTTGGGGTGGGGAAAGACTCACCGGTGGCGGCGCGCCACTCGGCGGTTTGTTGGTCGGGGAGGATGCCGTCGATGACGTGTTGCTCGAGGCGCCTGGTGGTGGTGATGGACTCCCTCCACTCGGCGGCGCGATCCACGGCGACCTCGGCGGTGGCCTTGGCCTTGGACGACCGGGCTCTTGCAGGCGACCTCTCCTTCCGCTTCGGGCCATCCTTCCTCTTGGGCGCCATGGCGACGAGCGGGGCTGAAGAGCGAGGAGGAAAGCTGCGGGAGCGGATCTAGGGTTTGTTCTTGCGCAAGGAAGAGAACTGGAGCGTCGGGGAAGGCAAATGGCAAGTAAAGGAAGAAGAATGCGGCGGGGATGGCTTATAAAGGAATAAACCGTTCCTCCCGCGCGCGGCACGGCGCTTGTCTCGGGAACTTAACCGACGCAGGCACGTCCCGTCGCTTTGAATTCAAAGATGCGGTAGGGAGTCGCGATATCTCGCGATATTTCGCCTTCCGTAAAGCAACCGTTAGGGACGCAACGGACTTTGCGGAGTAGTGGGCTTAAATGGGCTGAAATATAGCACGACCTTTCGGTTCTGTTACGCTAATAAATTTGTGGGTTACTGAGCTAGGGTTCAGGGGCAGAAACCACTCGGTCGTGAGGCTAAAATTAGTCGACGGCCAGACTTGATTTTGCAATTAATATTGCATCCTTGCAATTGATTTTTACGTAAGGCATGCGATACTATCGCTACATTCGCTCAGAGATCTGGGTCAAATGCTGACAAGTATAAATCTTGTGAGAAGATGGCTTACCATATGGTCAAGCTGGGTCGTGGGACACGACTCGGGAGTCATGCCGAGTTCAAAGAACTTGAGGACAAAATCCTTATAAAGGGGAAATAAAAAAGCCCCTGAAGGAAAAGATTACCTAAAATCCATGTCCAGAGGCATGGGGGCTGAAAAGATCAGTCGGAATTCATGGCTTTCAGAGTCTTGACACGATCATACTGAGTCGTAACAAGACTCGGGGGCTACACCCAATGGGTGCACCTGGAGGTGCACACCATTGATGGATTAAGTTTAAAAAGAGATTCATAATATTTTATTTTTGACCCTCGACCAGAATATTCTATTCTGCTCAAGGCTCGGGGGCTACACCCAATGGGTGCACCTGGAGGTGCACACCATTGAAGATCAAGATACAGATGAATAAAAGTTGAAGACCTTTGGCCAATTTCATACTAAAATTACCCAAAGCCCGGGGGCTAAGTGTATTCACTTCGCTGTCGCGTCGTGAAGAAGAGCACTCCTTCCCCTCACTATGGCTATAATTGAAGAATTGTTTTCAGGAACGTCTGCAGCATGCACTCGGATCTTCCTCGAAACCACTCGGATCTTCTTCGAAACCACTCGGATGAGATCTTAGACAACTTGGAGCATTCGGATCATGAAAGAAAAAGACAGATCAATTACAGCCAACGATCGGTCAAGAAGTGCTCGGGGGCTACTGTGGGGGACATAGTACCCGGGTACCTCACGAGCAAGCCTGGCAGCCTACCAAAAGGGGGCGGCCCAACCCACCGTTCTGGACCTGAAGACGTGCGGGACAAGTCGGTGCACGGAGGAAGGATCTGGAAGGAGAAGACTTAGTTGGAATAGGAATTATTGTAAAGAAGGAAAGGATTCTTAGAGATAGGATCAGATACAAACCGACTTGTAACCCTGCCCCCCGATATATAAGGCGGGCAGGGACCCCCTCCAAAACATATAACCACAACTCGAGCCAACTCGAATCACAAAAACACGCAATACAACACCCCAAAATAGGACGTAGGGTATTACGTCGAGTCGACGGCCCGAACCTGTATAAACCCCTGTGTCTGTCCATCCTAACCATCCTGCTTCCGATCTTTGCAATCTTCCCTGCATTACAAATCACTTCCGTGGGCTACCCCGTGGAAGACTGCCGGAGATAATATCACCGACAATTCATGATGTTTTGGTTGGATTTTGGTTGTAGCGAGATGGAACCGGTTGTCCCTTTTTGGTTCTGGGAAGAAGAGTATCTGAAGGTGCTGCAGACAAAAGGTGTCGCTGTGCGTGCTCTTCAAGCTGATGGTTCGAGGATGGAAGTGGCTGGAACAAAGCAGCAAGGTGTTGAATCAAGGAGGCAAGAAGGAGTTGAGTTCAATGGCACTGTGTCGGTGAAGGAAGCAAGGGAATTGGCTGCAATTGGGAAGGAAGTTGTTAGTTTGTTGAAGGGAATTTGTTTTGTTGGTGTGTGCATGTTGTTGTCGGTGTTTGCCATCTTCTGTCTGATGTTGTTCAAGTGAAAAAGAAACAACTATGTATGAGAAGTCATGTATGAACTGAAGATGTAATGGAAGTTGACATCGATCGAATTCATGTACTGAAGCAAATTTCATCCTACATTTGATCAGACATGACATGACTGACATTGGGTTTGTCTACCCATTAGAGGCATCACATTGCCATGTAGTTTCAGGCTATAGAAAAGCATCACATTGCCATGTAGTTCCATGCTTTACAAAAGCGTCACAAAAGCCATGTAGTTTCATGCTTTACAAAAGCATCACAAAAACCATGAAGTTTCCTGCTCTACAAAAGAATCACTGCAAAAGGCCATCAAAATAAAGACAACAAGGATCACTTCTTGGTCTTGGTCTTCTTTGTAGCCCCTGTCTTCTTTGCTACCTCTTGTGTCTTGCGCTTAGAAGCCTTTGCTCGACCACTCTTGGTTGCAGTGGTTGGAGGTATAGGCCTTTCAGCTGGGACATTGGTAGCAATGAACATGGAGTCAGGCAAAGGTTGTTGCTCCACAATCCTGCTCTGTGATGTCTGCAAAAGGTGAAACTATGTTATTACCTTGTCATGCACAAAGTTATTAGAATTCAGTTTCAAGAGAAAGGCACAGTACCTGTGCTTGCATCTGAGCAACCATAGGATTGGATAGTTATGAAAGGACAGGCATGTCAATCTACAGGTAGTTTGACAGAATTGCATTAGTTAGAAATGGCATCATCAAGTTGCTAAAATAAGTGTTTGAAAATAAAGTACCTGACTATCAACTGGGCCTTCATCTGGAATTTCCTCTTGTGCATCTTGGTTTTCCTCAACTTGAGTGGCTGGAGTTCTTTGTGCCTGAAGCTTTGGCCGAAGTCCAGCCTTCTTCAGTTGACACCCAGCTCTGTTGTGCCCAGTTTGACCACAGTACCTACATGTTATGATGACACCATGTTTTGACAGCTTCCCTTCTGCCTCAACTGGTTGCTTCCTTCTAGATTTGGGGGGCCTACCAACCCTCTTCTCATACATAGGAGGAAGGATTTCTTCTGCTTCAACCTTTTCCCACTCTGACTTATCTTTACATGGCCAAATAGTCTCCCCATACGCCACCAGGTAGGTACTAGATGAGTAGCATTCAGGAAGAACACTCTCAGGTGTGATTCTTTCATGCCTCAAGCAGGAAATAGCATGAGAGCAAGGTATTCCAGTGAGATCCCACCTTCTGCAATCACACTTCTTTGACACAATGTCAACTATGAAGTTGTAGTCTCTACTTTGCACTTGGAAAACACCATTACCAATAGGCAGAGCATAACATGTGTTTGCCCACTCAGAGTTTTTGTTCAGCTTCTTCCTAATCTTGGGACATATAGGTCCTTGCCATTCTTCTGCTACATCTTTCTTCTTCGTATAGTACCTTGTCATGAGCTAGGACTTTATAGTCTACAGCATGCTTAGGATTGGCATTTCTCTAGCCTCTAGAATGTAGCTATTGAACACTTCACACATGTTATTCAATAAAATATCACACTTTGGGAAAGTACTAAAGAAAGCTCTAACCCATGTATGAGGAGGCATTTTCTCAAGCCATTGATATGCCTTTTGGTCTAGTTCCTTCATTTTGTCCATATTTCTGTTCCACTGAGACACTGAACTAGACCTAGCACAAGCCCAGAGTTGGTTTTTAAGGTTCTCACCTTTAAAGTGCTGCTGAAGTTGGAGTACAAGTGCCTGACACAAAACCTGTGTTCTGAGTCTGGAAATACATGCTGCACTGCTGGAATCAGACCCTGCAATATAGTATGTAAGCTGGATTAGAACATGTATGTTAGCTGAATTAGAACATGTTGACTGCAATTATAACAAAAGAAAGGTACCTTCTACTTGTCTGTCATGATGGTCCATGGGAAGGTATTCTCTATTCCAAGATCTTCTTTCAAAGTCTGAAGAAACCACTTCCATGAAGCCAAACACTCTACCTCCACTATAGCAACAGCAATTGGGTATATGCAGTCATTTAGATCAATCCCAACAGTAGTGAGCATGATACCTCCATACTTGGTCTTTATATGGCATCCATCCAAGCAAATTATTGGCCTACATGCAGATAAGAACCCCCTTTTGCAAGCATCTATTGCCATGTACAGAGTACTGAACAAGCTGCCAGTTAGTTTAAGCAGATAAGTGCTTCCTGGGTTGCTCCTCCATAGTTCTTGACCATAGTCCCATAAGTGCTTGTACTGCTCAGCTTCATCACCCAACACCTTTTCCATAGCCAGTCTTCTTGCCCTAGCAATCTTTGATCTAGCTGGTGTCAGGTTCCAATCTTTCTGAATTATCCTTGCAAAGTTGGTGAGTGACATCTTCTGATCAGCTCTGAATGACTCTATGTACTTGTCAGCTAGCCATCTTGAGGTGCATCTCTTCACTTGCCACTTCTTCTGACATGTATGCTCACCATTATATCTCTTGATGACCATACCATGAGCCCTACTGTCAACTGAAGCATAGAGGTTCCAACTGCACCCTTCTGCACATACTGCCTCATACCTTTTCTGCTCGTTTCTTAGCAACTTGATCTCCACCCTCTCCTTTATACTATACTCTGTCACTGCCTTCCTTAGCAACTTAACTGATGCAAACAGCATCCCAACCTTGAACTTTGGATTGCTAATGTCTTGAGGTTTGAATGACTTAAACCTCAATCTGATATTACCTTCACCATCTGAGTCAGGCATGTGCAAGTCATCATCATCATCTGTGGACAGGCCTGATTCATCTGGACTACCCCTACTACCTCTTTACTGGCTTCCTTTTGCAATCTTCTTTCCTTTTGCAACTCCTTCATAAGTGACTTCATCATCTACATTGTCAAAAAACAGGTCATCATCATCTGCTTTGACCTCATAGTCTGAGTCAAGAAAATCTGAATCCTCTGAAACACTTTCATCAGAACCCTCTACATAATCTTCTCCTTCTGCTCCTTCCTGTCCATGGGTTGGCAAATCAGCATAGAACTGAGGGAGTTCTCAGAGATCTTCTCACCTCCCTTCTGAGGGCTTAACACCTTTGGCAGTGATCCAATTGGATTTGCTACAATATCATCCCAATTCAAGATAGTCATGGTGTCATCATGATCAACATAAAGCACAAAATTCTTATACTTGTGCACCAAAGATGCCATCACTAGTGTGTCTGAATCATCAACAATAATCCTCAGGCCATCTCAAGACTCTTCCCAGGGAGCAACCAGTAAAACTTCTGTGCTGGGTTCTTTGGGTAGTGAAGTGCATACAGAAAATCCACCAGCCATAAAGGTGACCAAGTATCTACCTCGCAGTGATCAAACCAGTTCACTTTCTCATCGATATATGCACGATTACTACCTTGACCAACAAAGAAACCACCATGATGGACCTCAACTGAGAACTCTTCATCATCATCCCCTACAACAAAATCAGTGAATTGCATCACTACATCAGACACAATCCCCAACAAAACCCTAAAAAATCACCGAATCCGTTGAAATAGAATACCCTAGACCGAAAAGTTCATCATTCACCGCCAAGAAACAAGTAAAGCACCATCCCCAACAAAACCCCAACAATACCCTAAAAAACTCACTGAATCCATCGAAATCGAATACCCTAGACCGACCAAGTTCATCGTTCACCACCAAGAACTGGTGAAACACCATCCTACACCCACTAATTACAAAGATTCGAGCTTTGATTCACTCACCATACTCAGGCGGCGGTTCCCCTCCTCGGCGCAAGGTAGGCCCCATACCGCAGATTCCCCGCGATTGACGCGGGAATCAGCGAACCTCTCTTCGGGTCAAGCTCTTCTACTCACGTACTGGGCTCAAGTCGCCGTCGATCTCCAGCGAGCCCGGCCGCCGCCTCGGTCGCCCCTCCGCCTTGCGTCCCCAAGCGACGAGTTCGAAGATGAAAGGTAGGGGAGAAAGCAGTGGATACTACGAATCCAGGGGCCTTTCTGCATTTTGTATCGGCCGTCACCCTGCCTCACGTGCGACTCACGTGCCCACCTAGCCACGTCGACACCTACCTGGCTCTGCCACGTCGGATCTAATCCCCCAAAGAACCGTTATGGACCTTTGATGAACTACTTAAAAAGTTTGTGGACCCAAATGGGCAGTTTCAGAGTTCGTGGACCTATATGACACAGGGCTACAAGTTAATGGACTAACGGTGCATTTTACTCTATCAGCAAGTTACCTCAGTCTAAAGAGTCAAACCAAGAATAAGATTAGCTGAAAGTAAAGCAGTTCCACATCTAATATGTATGGTATTGTAAATACTTAATGTTTGAAATGAATGCCAGTATTTGATTTCCATAAAAAGATCAGATGCTGTGGCTAACAAAAATGAAAAATCTTGTCAAGATATGTATAACTGTATAATGGCTTGAGCAGGGTATAAACAAGAACTCGAATACACGACAAAATGGGAACCATATTAATAAAAAACTCGACCGGCGGGGGGTAAGACAGCCCCAGGCTTTTTGCTAAGAGAGAAGACCTTCTCACGCAGGTCGAGAAAACCCCCGAACCTCTGTCCCACCCTTACACAGGGGCCCGTAGCCCTTGCGAGACAACCACTGGGCTGACAGCTTCTGCAACTACCCCAGGTAGGAGAGCCCAAGCCAACCACAGATATGACCTGGGCCGGGCCTTGACCTGTGCTTTGATTATGGTGGCATAATTCATTTAAGATATGAAACACATGCGACACAGCATAGTTGATTTCTACATGTGGCAAATGGAGCTTCTCATGAGAACTACAACATCATCCAAGAACTTGATATCTGCATACCATAACTACAAGTGAGAGTTTCACACAAACATATCTCATTTCAAGTGCTGCACTACAAATTGCAATATCAATAAATAATGTAAGAAAGGAAGGTGATTCATGCGAAGGCATGTTGTGCAACAGAGTTTCCATGTTGGTGTGAATACTTCAAGTTCTTCCAAAAACAATGGAAACAGATTTTCCAAGTTTGTGTGAATTCTTCAAGTTCTTCAAAAGACAGTGGAAAAAGAATGCAGCTTAACACTAAGGCCCTTTTTAATTGGGGTGAAAAAGGTGAAAATTTTTTGCATTGGGTCGCCTGCACAGAGAAAAGAAATAAATTGACACGGTTCTCTAGGTGAAAGGAATTCCTCTGCAGAACCGTTTGTGGCATCCTTGCCCTGAACGTCGTTACTCTGAACTCAAGCTAGCACTTGTCGTCGGCATCTGTCCTGAACGTCGTGGAAGGACAATAATCTTTTTATTTTCGTTTATTTCATGCAAATGAAGGTTTCTTAAGGGTTAAGGCAGATTCTGATCTCGTTTTAATGTTATTGTGGTGTACCAGAAAGATTTACCTTGATCATGCACTACTGCACATCTCGCTTTCACAAATGCCTCATCACAGCCGGTTTTAGACAAACTGGTTGTGATGAGGTATCTCCCTCTCCCGTCTGCCTCATCTTCTTCTCCCCAGTCTGCCTCCTCGCTGTCGTCCTCTTCCTCTTCTCCCGGTGGCCGGCCTCTCCTCTGCCTCCTCTTCCCTCCCCTCCCTCCTAGATCTAGAGCCCCTCTGTTGCTCTTCCCCTCCCCCCTGGAGATGGGGCGGGGCAAGGTGCGTCGGACGGTGGGGCCATAGAGCTGCAGCAGCCGACGCCACAAGGCGGAGCTGGGGTGGACAGCGGGGGGCGTGGAGAAGTGTCAGCCGACGGGGTGGAGGAGTGGCGTGAGGGGGGGGGAGGGGGTGTGACCGACGGGCGCCAATTCTATGTGTAACGACCCGGGTTTCCTATTTCCGAAAACCCGACTCCCTGTACCATTGTGATACTCCCTGGATCAAGTAGATATCACGTACAGAACTCATCACAGCGAATATCACATCCATACCACGAATAAAGTACAAATATCTTATTTATTACATCATTCTCATGATAATACGTCTGATACAAGCCCTCAGGGCTGAACGACAAACAAAAGAACATCCAGCGCAGCGGAACTAGGCGTAGAAGCCTCCATCTTCTCGATCTCCTCCACATGCAACTTGAGCGTCAAGTCAATGCCTCAATCGTACCACCCATTGTGGTTGAACTCGTGCTCATCATCAGACCCTGTGTACTCAAAGGCTATCCCCAAGGAATGGGATAGGTTCACGTCACCAACCGTATATGCAAGCTTTAAGTGGACTATCATCTAAAGGGACAAAAGTATAACAAGGATAGGCTAATGGTTTCCTATGCAGCAGCAAATATAAAATAAATATCTTCATATTCATCCATCCCATATCTCACCATATCGGGCTATTCCGGCACGCCGGACTCCCATCTCCATCTCCACACTCATCTAAGTCGATGCGAGAGCTCCCTTCCCTCGCACCTCACCAACTACGACCGGATCCTGAAAGTAAAGGGAGCAAACTTCCCTTCTCCCCGTCCGTAGCTGCGAACCTTAATCACTCTCAATCTGGCTAGAAAGGAGGAAGGTAGAATATCCCAAAATATGAGAGGTAACAGGGAAAGTGGGCAATGTCTATACGGAGGACGCGGCTATACGTATAGATTATAGACTCTCGACAGCTTGTACAACTGGACCCACTCGAGCTGCGAGATGGTGGCCGCCATCTCGAGACGCAACCCACAGCACAGACCCCAACCGTGACGATGCCCGCTTGCTCTTCCGGTCTCGGTCCATCGGCTCGCAATCCAATGCTTCACAAGCTGTGTCGAACTCTCTCTCGTAGGGCCAGACGGGGCCATAGTCCTTCGGGGAGATGGTCTCTCCCGTTCCCGTACACCATCCACCTGATCTTCTCGCAATCCGGGCATCACGCTAGCTAGGCTGGCTGGAACCCGTTCATATGGGTAAGCGGTAAGTACGTGGGGCCCAAATAAAGTTACCCCACTCAGTTTCAGACCGGGGTGAGCGTCATCGTCCCAAAGGCGTATCCTCCGAAGAAGAATGCAAGTCGCGGTGCCCACTATAGGCACCACCGCCAACTCCTATGCTCCTATCCACCCATGTACCCGCCACAAGTACAGTGTGGGACTCCCTCGAGAGCAGGGGTCTCCCGGCACCTCGGTTAAAGACCGAGTTGTTATAAAATGCTCACCCCTGCCAAGTTTCCCAAAAACACCTTCTCCTGCCGGTTTTATCCCCACACACGCCAAAAGTCCTATTCCACATGATCCCATACACATGCAAGCATCAGCATAGCAATATCATATATAGAGTGGTAGGTAACAAGGCATTCACGGAATAAATCATGGCTATGCAAGGCTCAAGCATCATTCATTTGCATTAAGTAAAGCGCTAGCTCATCTAGTTGCAATGTCTAATAGGCATTCAAAAGATGGGTTGGGCGTGAACCTGAGGGCAGGTTCTCTTCCTCCACGAAATCTCCCGGGTAGTGCTCCTCCTCGGTCAGCTCCTGGCCGTCGGTAGGTCCTAAATACGTAATTAAAATAAATACCGGGGACCTAATAGCAATTAACTCCAATAAAGCCAATTCAAGAAAGATCCAAATGGACTCATACTTCACACCAAAGGCTAGATCATGATTTCAGAAAAATATAGAAACTGGTTTCATATTTTTCGGAGTTAAAATGAATTAGTTATGGATTTTCTAAGTTTAAATCCTTTTCTGAATTTTTAAATAATTTCGAAAAAGAAAAGGAAAAGGGCCAGGGACCTATTTGTAATTTTGGAAAAGTTCAGGGGGTTTTTCATAAAAAGTCAAGGGTCGGCCAAAATGCTGACGCCAGCAATGGGCCCTGCTGACGGCAGCGTTGACCGGTCAACGGTCAAAGCTGACAGGTGGGTCCGGATGATGACGTCATCAGTGGGCCCTGATGACGTCAGCAGAAAGGCCCAGGTGTAAGATCTAAAAAGTCCAGGGGGTTTTGAGTAAAAGCAGCAGGCCAGGGACTTAGTTGAAAGGGTTTCGAAATTCCAGGGATTAAAGTGTAAGAACCCAGGGGTCTGTTTGAAAAGGGCCGGCGTACGATCTGGTGGACGCGATCCATGGTGGACCGTGTGTGTGGTTCACGTGAGCCGCGTCTACCGGATCGGCTGCGGCACGGGGCAGATCCCGTGCGGCAGATCCCGCGTAGCCTCGTGTATGGGCGCGCCTGGGCGTGACACGTGGCGGCGACGACGGGGTAGCCATGGCGCACGGCGTGGCGGCGACGACTCAAACTTCTCCAAACCTGACGCCAAGGCGCGGATCTGCGCCAAACGGCGTCGCGCAGGCGTTCAGGGGGGAAGTAGCTCGGGCAAAGGTCTCTAGGGTTGGCTATGGCGAGATCTAGGTGGCGGTTAGGGCGCGCGGCGAGGGCTCGACGGAATTCCCCAAAGGGGTGTTCCTCGGGCAGCCGGGGTTTAGGTCAGGGTTTAGGCTGGATCTCGCCGGGATCCTGCACAAGAAAGGTGCTTGGCGCGAAGGCCAAGCCACAGGCAAGAAAAAGGGGCCGGCTTGGGTGGCTTAAGCCTAGCTACGGGGGTTCATTGGCGTCGCCGCACCGGACAGCAAGGGGAAGGGGAAGGGCGGCGGCGACTGGCTCACCTAAGGCTTGGCGAGGCTCGGCTTGGAGTGGTCGAAGGCGCCTGCGTGAAGTTGTGGAAGAAGAGTAGCGACAGGGATCAAGTCTTGGGACGCTCCTCTTCTTGCTTCGGGTGGTCGACGCAGCGGCGGCGCTCCGGCGGTGGCGCTCCTCGGGTGGCTCCGGCTCCGCTTCTCCTTCCTGCCCGCGCTTGCCTCCTCTTCTTCCTTGCCTTGCTCCTCTTCTCCTCCTCCTTCTCGTCCGGCGGCGGCTGGGTGAAGGGCAGACGCCCGAGCGGTGGATGGGGAGGAGGAGCGGGTGCTCCTCGGTTTTATGGTGGCGGCGCAAGGAGAGGGCGTGAGAGGGCGCTTCGCGAGAGGGGACACGCGGCGCGAGGCGTGTGGCCGAAGGCTAAGGGTAATGCGCGGCGGCGGCCTTGTCTCGACGTGCGGGCCACGGCGTGCGCGGCGGGTTGGCGGGGAGCGGCTCGCGATATAGCGCGGGGAAAGCTCCCGATCTAGGTTTTTAGGGTGGAGGAGAGAGGTGCGGATCGGGGGTTAGGGTTTAGGGGCCCGCGAGTTCATTTCGCGCGCGGGAGCGGCGGCGGCGAGACGGGGCGTCGGCGGTAGGAGAGAGGCGGGGGCGGTGTGAGAGAGGTAAGCGAAAGCTGACAGGTTGGCCCCACCTGTCGGCGAGAGTGAGAGAGGAGAGGCGCGCGCGGCTGGCGAAGGCGGGCCGCGGTGGTGTTGGGCCGCGCTGGGCCGTGGGAGAGAAGGAAAAAGGGACGGGCCAAGAGGGTTTAGGTTGGTCCGAGCTGGGAGTAGAGGGGTCGGTTCCGGACTTGGTTAGCTGGCTAAGTTAGTAGATTAGGGCCCAAGTTAGTTTAGGTTTTAAACTTTATTTGATTTGGATTTAAATTATTTCAAATCCAAATAACACTCAAATAAATTCCAAATAAAATCCAAATGTTCACACTAACATTTAGACAATAACATTTTATTTATTATTTATTTTTAAGAATTTTAGGAGAGGTTCAATGAAGACAACCTTATATTTTTCCTAGCAAGTATTAAATCCACAAAAAAATTTAAATCTACATTTTTAATAATATAAACATTCCAGAAAAATCTGGGATGTTACACTATGGGGATGGAGCTCCTGCTTCACCTCCTTGCCGTCTCCTTCGAGAAATTGACATGGTATTTAGCATGAATCCTCACTTCACTTTTGATTCAGGGTTGTACATGGTGTGTCAATGTTATTAGGAATTGGGAATTTTACACAATGATGATGTTCTTGAACTTGATGCAAGGAATTTTTGCTTTAACAGCCGGACGAATTAGGAATGTTACACAGATGCTAGTGATTTACGTGTAAGTTGCAAATCTTTTTAGGTGCCAGTGTGCTTGTTAGTGGCAGTCCTTAGCTCTGAAAGTATAGAATCTATGTGAATAAAAATTGAAATGATGTGGTTCAGAGTCAAGATAAGTGACCTTTTAACAGAGCAACATTCATACTTAGGCCCTGCTTAATTCCACTCAAAACGCAAAAAGTTTTCACCTAAAGAACCGTGTCAATTTATTGCTTCTCTCTGTGCAGGCGACCCAATGCAATTTTTTTTTACCCTTTTCACCCCTTTCACCCCAATTAAACAGGGCCTTAGTGTTAAATTGCTTCCCACTTGGCCTAAAGCAATTCCTCTGCAGTTGGGCCTCTACCATTGAGTCACTGTCATGTGGGTCCCATAGAGACTGGGCCCAGATAGTTTCCCTGGGTTCCCTGCTGGGCAGAAGGTGCATTGCAGTCCCGGCAGCTCTGGTTTCTTATCTCAGCGAGGCAGGAGCAGTGATAGGTTCGGTGGCAACGGCGCCCCAGGAGTTGGCAGACTAGGCTAGCTGTTGGATTCGAGTGGTATTTTACATTTGTGTAGCAGGAGGCCATCAAATAATCAAGGATTAATTTGTTTTAGTGCCTGCCAGAATATGCATGAGGACGACGGGATGAGTATATAAGAATTTAACATGAGAATTGTTTGGATTGTACCGTGGTCCTGTTGTGCGCGTGCGCGTGCGCGCGGGTGCCATGTTGACGACCCGACGCTGCCTTGCCTAAACGACGGGAGATGCTCCTGAACGGGTTGATCTGGCCGCTGGGGAACGCCACGGTGCGAAGTCGATGCTCCGTCGTCAACTTCCGGCGGTGCCAAGTAGCGAGTTTGCGGCGCAGGCGCTTGGAGTCTCGGCGTTGGTCCCCTCTGCGCAGTGGCGGCGATGATGGCCGGCGGTGAGTTGACGACAGCCAAGACGAGGAGGAGCTACCGGCCGGTCCAGGTTACTGATGAGTGCTGGCGACAGACTCTAGTCTCTGCAAGGTCGTCTAGCTCCCTGGGTATAGCAACTACTAATCCTACTCCGTCCGTCCTTTAAAACAGCAATCTTACCCGTCCTTTAAAACAGCAATCTTACTCTGATTAGGTGTATCTTAAGGAAATGAGCGTGGATCAGAAAACAGAGAGAAAAATGCGTTCGTTGATTTGTAAAGGTGCTGCATTTTGCACTCTCAAAGAGGGCTCCAGTTTTCAATTCGATTATGGTCCAAATTGATATTCGCTAGCCAATCACTGTTACCACAGCAGCCTCTTCCCAGCGGATTATCATTTCAGACCATCGGATTATTCTACTCACAGAATACTACTGAATCATCCCAACGGATTACTCTCCTCTCGGACTTTCCAGCCCAACCCAGCGAAACGAACAAGACGGCGCTTTAATCTAGGGATTAGATCGCTCGCGAGATTTCTTGTCGTGCATAAACAATTTTTAAACATTAATAACGTCATTATAAAAAATGTTTATAAATAATGTGTTTGATCAGCCTTGTGCAATCGAAGTTTGTTGATCGGCCTCGGTTTGGTTTTGACCATCAAACTTGAAAACCAGGAATCTTCGACCATCGAACTCTTAAAACCGTTCAGATTTGGCCATCGGGTGGTTTTGTAGGGCGATTTTGCTGACGTGGACGCCACATGGTGGTGGGGCCCACCTGTCAGCCCTTTCACCCCCTCTCTTTTTCTCTTCCTTCCCCGTCTCTCTCCTCTCTCTCGCCCAGCCGACGGTCGCCACCCGCGAGCTGGAGTCCTGGCTAGCGGCAGGGTCGGCGTTACACCCATCCTCCCATCGCCTTTGTAGCAACACCCTCTGCCCCAGCACCACCTCCCTCCGCGCCCATCGACATCGGTCTAGCACCACAGCGGCGCTCGAGCTGCTCCCCCTCTCCTCTTGGCCAAATCCACCATCGAGGACGGAGGGACGCGATGGAGGTGCCCCGCTTGCCCTCGTCCCTTCCTGTTCCGCTGTCGTCAACACATCCCGTCGTCGCCCTCAGCCCCATCGCCATTCTGGCCCTAGACGCGGATGGGAGCCGCAGCTCCATGGCCCACTCAACATCTCTCCATCCCGACTGCAAGAGACGGCGACACTCCGATGGTCGATTGATGGCGAGGACGAGCTGGCTGGGTGCAGATCGACGACGCAGAGCTCTTGGTTGCGACAATTTGCTCCTGCAGACGACATGGCCGGCGAATTGAGCGTCCAAATTCCGGTGACGGCGCTCGGCTTTGCAGCGGCAGGGAGAGACGCGGGGAAGGGTAGTGTCCGACAGAGGAGAGATCGGCCGCGCAGGTCTCCCCCTCTTCTTCCCCTCCGCCAGCCTCTCTCCCTCTAGCGTCACGGATTGAGCTGCTTGACTTGGGTGCATAGAGAGGTGCCACGGGCAGAGAGCTCCAACTTGGCCTTCCTTGGCTTGGGTGCAGAGAAGAGCGGCCCAGGGAGTTAGAGAGTGGGGAGCTCGTCATCCGGCGATAGGCGTGTCGAGGGGAGGCGCAGGTGGCCGGCGGAGGACACGGAGAAGAGAAAAGAAAGAGAGAGAAGGGAGAGATGAGGGCTGACAGGTGGGCCTTACTGCCATGTGGCATCCACGTTAGCAAAACCACCTGATGGCCAAATCTAAATGGTTTTAAGAGTTCGATGGTCGAAGATTCCTAGTTTTCGAGTTTGATGGTCAAAACCAAACTGAGGCTATAGTTCGATGGTCAAAATGGACTTTTCCCTATTTGTCACACCCGGTTCTGCAAAACAAAACCGAGTGCACACCGTATGTGTGCCAGGATCAAGTTTCACACATACGGCGAACAAAAAGTGAATAATAGAGACAGTATAACGTAAAATAAAATGAATCAGAGTATTACACAGCTCAAATCCTGGAAACGAAGGCTCCAACTCCACAAGCAGACGACCGGGGGTTGCGTACGCCTAGAACTCAGCAACATCTTCAAAGAACTCCACGGTAGCTTCCTTCTTCTGAGCAACATTGTTTATAGCAAGGGTGAGTACATGTCGTACTCAGCAAGTGTGGGGAAATTATGAATGCAAGGCTGAATCAAGGAAAGGCTAAGGTTTAAAGCGATAAGCAATTTTAGTTGGTCAAACTTTTATTAGCACCTGATTACTAAGATATAAATATATACCAAACCACATTAATAAAAACAGAGCGCCATAAGCACATGGCACAACGAGAACCATGATTTAAGTCCATCTTCTAGTTCAATTATCATAGGAGGGTCCAGGCCGCTCTTGACCGTGAGCACGGCTGATATATCAGTTTTACACTCTGTAGAGGTTGTACACTTTCACCATAAGTCGCGTAAAAGTTCAATAGAACTTTAAACCCAACCATGCTGTGCTGGCCAAGCACGTATCACACTACCGAGGTGTGACTGCATAGGGACGCTACGAGGCCTTTACAAAGATTCTCCAACAAGGTTTAGCTCGCATGGTTCCGGTGTCTGGCGCTCCTAACCCTCCCTAATAGGCATGTACCTTAGCAAAGGCTACTTCCCAAGAGGACCGGGCTAGACCGCGACTCAGTCCCCCTTGGCCTTATCAGGTAAAGCTATCACAAGCTAGAGTTTCTAATTATTCAGCCAATACCAGAGCCCATTAGTCTTATGGTTGTACTGTTTTCCCGGGTGGTTCTCCATGTTCCGATTAAATCATATGATCTTGTATTAACCGGAGGTATAGCATAAAGTAGAGCATGTTTATCATTGTTTTTCATTAGAAACCACCAAGAACCAGGTATAGCAACTAGCATAGCTACCCAACATAAAGATAAACCCAGGCAGACAAGGAATAAACATAAAAGACTAGGCACTCCTTAATAGCACCCATCAAATTAAATGCAAGCATATGCAAAGGTGATTAAATATAGTTATTGGGATAAAATATCAAGAACACACTTGCCTTAAATCCAGAGAATAGTTGCTCAGAATATCTTCAGCTCTTCAAGCTCTCGAACCACGTTCCATCTACTCGCAGTAATCATCCAAGCAAAGCAAACATTTTAGAGCAAACAAACAAAGATAACTAAGAACAATACACCAATCAAAATAACATTTTTAAAAGAACGCACTAAACGATGGGGCTCTTTGCCACGAACGTAAAGGCACAACGAACGCTGAAAACGGAACCGCGATTATAAATAAACTATCGAAAGGTTTTAATTATCAAAACAAGAACTAGGTGCTTCATTTATTTTAATTACCAAAACATGTTTATATTAGAATTAACTCAATTTATATTTGCAATTGAAAAGATCGTAGTACACCTAGCCATATTTTATTTGCAATGGTTTATGTACAAATTATACCAATTAAATAATTTAATTTGAAAAGAAGCATATGAGATGATCTAAGCGTATAACTTTATATTGCGTGTTCAACTAAGAAAATTACATTAGAAACACATTAATGTAGATATTAACCAGATTAACCTTATTTAAGAAAACGAAGTATAAGCCTAATCATATTTTATTTAGAAAAGGCATGTAAAGTAAGCATTAACCAAATTAATATTTAATTTGAAAAGCCGTGATATAGCCTAATTAAATTTTATTCAAAAAAGGTAATCAAATAAATATTAATCAAATTAAACTTTATTATGAAAGCACGTGGTATAAAGCTATATAGATTTTAATTGCAAAACATGTCTATAAACAATTAACCAAATTAATATTTAAAATTAAGTTATAAAAACACCATTAACATGAATAACACCACTAGCACGTAATTTAAATGATTACAAGTCTAACGAAACGAAAACGGATCGAAACGGATTTAAAACGTGGAAGTTATACCTAAAACAAGGCTGCAGGGACCTTGATGCAATTAACCGTAGATTCCAGGGGCTAGCTGAGAAGATTTCCGAGACTCGGTGAATAGTCGCCGAGAATAGGCAAAACTTCAGGGTTAGATCTGCAAAAGGACAGGGCTCGGATTAGATTGAAAAGATCAGATCTACCCAGGGGTTTTTCTGTAAATAGAGCAAGACACAGAGAAAAGGATGAAAATTACAGGATTGATCAGGGACCTAATCGCCAAAACTCGGAGGGTCTTCTTCTTCCTCCGGTACAGCACGGCCGGCGGCACCGGCGGCCAAAATTGGCGGCGCTAGGCACGGCGGCGGTCTCCGGCGAGGTGGGTAAATCGAAGAGCAGGACGAGGAGACCTCGTGGAGCCGATCACCGGTGGCTCAGGTTGACGGGAGTGGCGGGGATTTGACGGCGACGATGGAGCGGGCGGTCGGCTCGGGCGACCGCGTCGCGGCGGCGCTCTGGCAATGGGGCGAGGTCGGCGACCGGCGGCGGGTGTGCAGCTCCTCGCCGCCAAGCTCGTGGTGGTGTCGGTTCCGTCCGGCAGCGCCCCATCGCGGCGTCTCGGCGGCAATGGCCGGTGGCGGCGCTCAGCTCCGGCGGGCGGCTCGGGCGGCGACGGCGCTGCGGGGAAGGGGAGCGGAGCGGCGGCGGCAGTAGCATGGGCGCGGAGGCTCGGCGCGGCGACTTTTATAGTGCGCGGGGCCGCGGCCTGGCGTGGCGCGCACACCGAGGAGCGGCGGCGCGTTGGGCCACGCGCGGGCCGTGATGGGCCCTGGCGGGTCGGGCCGGGACGGCTCAGCCCGTTAGGTTTTTTCTTTCCGAAAAATATTTCCAGCGCAAAAACAATTCCAGAAAAACTAGAAAATGTTTTAAACCACCAAAAATTCCCAGAAAATTTCAAAAATTCTAGGAAAAATCCTAGAGATAGATTGAGACACGAGGAATCCAAATAAAATATCTAGAGTTCGTGAAAAAGCTTTTAGAGCCTTCTAATAAATAGAATTTGTTCTAAGAAAAATGAGAATAAATTTTAGAAAAGTCTAGAAAATTCTCGGAGGAACCTAAACGTAGAATAAACGTGTTTTTCAAAACTTTGCACTCATAAAACTTGAAGATGCATTGGCATGAATGCAACACACAAAGAACAATTAATTTATTTTAAGAAAACAACAATTGTTTTTATTTCTACGCTAAATTCTCTGTAAAATAAATAAATGTCAGAAAAATTTTAAAATTGAGAGAAAATATTGTTTAATTATTCTCTAAATTCACATCCTGAAATTGGAGAATTTCAGGGTGTGACACTATTTTTGGGGGGGCTAGTTCTAATGATACCTTATGTAGGAAGCAAATTTATAACTGTTTTTCTAATAAAATTACTGCTACAATTGAGGCTACATAATCTATATGAACTTTTGTTATGAAGAACTCCTAATCTTAAAGGTTGGCCTTTTCCTTTGTCATTGCAAGATATAGAGACAAATAATAAATTTTAAAACACTAGTCAATTTTTTCTAGTAGAGGTTCATCCTGCAGATTGTTCCATGTGTATTTTTTTTCCTTGAGAGGAATTTCTACTAAACCCAGATCGCTTATGATGTCACTAAAGATGATGGTGTCATGCATGTCCCTCCTCTGTTACTATCCGAGCCACGAGACAGAGTGATCAATAGAAATTAAAGTCTCCAACAAAATAATTTTTTCTTCTCCTATCTGAATATAATTTTTCTAGTTTACAAAGTTATCCATTTGTTCCTGATTCAACAGGCCCTCAAAGAAATAATTGGATGATCACCTTCAACTTAAAGGAAATGATGTTTTTTGGGCTTAGAAGCTAGTGTTGGATAGCCTAGTAGTATTTGGCTCGATGCCCATAACTGAAACAGAACAAACATCTATTTGCCTTGAGCATCCACTGACAGAGTGCCCACAGCCAGACACTTGCCAAAAACAAGGCAAAGAATGAATAGGAGTATTGGAGTTTGCACCAGCAGCCCTCTCGGGAGTCAATTGTTTCCAATCTTCACCTCCTGAATGAGTTCTGGGGGTCTGATTTTTTTGGAGAAGGTTGAATCATATTCGTTTCAAATGAAACTTTCTTGACAGAATTCTTGCCATACTTGCATTTGCAATAGAAAACTTGAATGTAACTTTCTTTTTCTTCCTGCATCCATTTTCTCTTTTATCTTTCCAATCCTCACCACCATCATGCCAATGGTGGAAATAAACACAAAAATAAACAGTGATGATACTTGGAAGAGAATAAACTATGAAACCAACATTCTTAGAAGCCACAGAAAACTTGAAATGCCTTTCAACATGCTGCTCAACGTCGAAGTCAAATGGAGCACCTCCTAAGTAATCATGGGTGGCAGGACTCACAAATTCTTCCGAAAAGACCAAAGATGCACCTTCTAAAAACCTTGAGCATAAAGACGAACCATGTTAAGAGAACAAGGGATGGTGAACTAATGATTTGAACTTGTGCAGGCCTTGCATTGATGGCTCTGAACGGAGCAGTCTAGGGATTACCCATAAACACAATCACAAAAAAAAAAAAAAAGACTAGCCAAAGTATCCATTTGTGCGGCAACAAGAGTATCTGATTATGTTGAGCTTATATTAATAGTCAGATTATGTTGACTACGTACTCAATACATGTCTGTGCATAATAAAGAAAAGTAATAATAAGAAAATTAGAAATGCATGCATTTCATCTACCTCCTGAGAAGTCAGATATTGTGCAGTTACTTGTCCCTAATAATGAGTTTGTCAAGGTGGCCGGGATGAAGCGTTTGTTCTGTATCAAGGAAGCATATTGAAGCCCATATCTGCTAGCGTTAGCTGCTCTGGCAGTGGCATGTTGCCACTGAGATAGTGCATGACTTGCCTCATGTTTGGCCTTGCACTAATAAACGGGTGCGAGCACAGCAATCCTAACTTTAGTAGCAGGCATGCCTCATCAACATCGTAGGCACCTTGAAGCTTGATATCCACTGCACCGGTGAGTGATCCTTTATGCCAAAATTCTAGGACCCAATCAACCAACATAAGCTGGCTATCTTGTGCAGTTTGTTCGATCGGTTTTCGCCCACATATGAGCTCCAGAACAAATATACCAAAGGAAAATACATCAGTAAGTGGTGTTGCCTTGCTAGTGCGTGCCAATTCTGGAGCTAGGTATCCTATGGTACCAACAACATGTGTGGTTTGAGGATCCGCACCATGGTCATATAGTCTTGCTAGACCAAAATCACCTAGGCGTCCATTCATTCCTTCATCGAGGAGTACATTGCTTGGCTTGATGTCCCGATGGAGTACTACTTTCTCCCATTCCTCATGAAGGTAAAGCAAGCCAGAAGCAATGCCTTTGATTATTTGGAGCCTTTGCTCCCAACACAATGTAGGCTTGTCTTGATCATACAAATATTTGTCAAGACTTCCACTTGACATGTATTCATACACTAAAATAAGTTCTCCTCTTCGACGACAATAACCATGTAACTGCACAATATTACGGTGTTGGAGGCGACCAATGCTTACAACCTCAGCAACAAATTCCTTTATTCCCTGGTTAGAGTCGTGTGAAATTCTTTTCACAGCAACCATCTGCTTAGACATAGGGAGGACTCCTTGTAAACCCTTCCGAAACCACCTATGCCTAGTAGATTTTTGTCATTAAACCCTTCAGTAGCATGAAACAAGTCCTTATATGAAAACCTATGTGGTCCAAACTCTATTTCCCAATCTTCTCGTAGTTCAGCATACCTTAGTCGCCTTCGAATGAGAAGAGTGACAATGGTTCCGACAGCAATGGCAAATGATGCAGTGGCTATTGGCAGTGTAATATCCAAAACTTTGGATTGAGGTTTGGGGCCTTCATGGGGTAGCTTTGGCAACTTGGTGATATCAATAGGCAGAGCAGGCTCATTCATGCCAAAACTCCAACCAAGCACATATTGCCGTGCAACGAATGAACCTGTTGACGATGAGAAGCCAATATATGCCTTATCTGTTATCACTCTTGATATGTTGTAAGTAACAGAGATGAGTGGTTTGGATGGTTTAGCCATGTTTAGGGGAGCTAAGGTCACATTGACCAGTGTGCTACTCCCATCATATTCCACCCACACCTGCATCATTTTGTAGCTTGCTAGAGTCAAGTTATGGAAGTTACCACTATTGTCGTCATAGTAGCCGGCGTTGCTGGAGTTCACAGAATTTAGCCCATTGATGTTGACTCCAACGTGATTGTTGTTTATGTCCTTGAACTCATCGTTTTTGTTGGTGTCGAGCTCCACAGCAAAGAAGTGGTTGGTTGCGTTGCCATTGTTGGATCCGTTGGCGAGACCCATGTACTGGGCCGGCAATGCATCCGAGAAGTTGTTACTCGCAGCGATGAGAAACACAATGCCATGGCCACAGACGGCAGATTGGATGCAGTAGATGGCAAAGATATATGTAACAGCAAATGACTGCACTGGACCATTGGGCTTCTTTCGGAAGTTAAATGGAGTTGGGTGGAAAGCATGGCCTTTGAGACGGAGGGTGCCATTGGTCAGTTCAAGAAGGCCATTTGGTGTAATGGAGGCCATGCCGTCGAGGGTGAGGTTAACACCATTGAATCTGGAGTAGACAAATTGGTGGTTGGCACTAACAAATGATGGAATGTTGAAGACAAGGGAAAACAGGATTTGGAGATTCACAAGGCAAAACAAGGGATTCATCTGACATACGAGTATTAGAAACTTGATGAAGAGGCAAGGAAGTAGGCTTGGATCTGAACATGAACTGGCTTCATATATTTTTGCAGCGGCCAAGCAATTTAATTTGTTACTAAGTCTTCACGGCATGGCATACTAGTCAAAGTCCTACCCTTTCATTTTCATGGGCGTCATTTTCTAGTAGCCTTCTAAAGCAGACCTTGACTGAAAGGGGCAGGCACTTAATTATTCCACCGCCCTGAAAACGTCTATGTATTTACCATATATATATATATATATATATATAGGGATTATTATTTAAGCTGTGACTGCTGGAAATTACCTATAATTTACATATGAAGCCTGAATGCTTAGGGTAAATGTCACAAGTGTTTTTTAAATGAAACAGTTGCAGGCAAGATCTCATCTATATAACTTATATAGGAGATCCCTACTAAGGATTTCTCTCAACCCTCATGAAGCCACATCATCACCTCCCACTAAGATGTATTAATATCCAACTAAGATGTATTAATTGCTATTTCTCACTTATGTGGTGCACATCATGTTGAATTCTGGATTATTCTGAATGTCCGACCAACTTTGTGCGCATTTTCTATTCATTAGATGTATATCTTATTTTCTTTCTTATCTATTCAAAAGTAACATAAAAGTTTATTATTTTTATCCAGAGATAACCCATATGGCTCTTCGGATAACTCTACAAGTGCATTATTTTTACGAGCAACTAATCAACCACAATGATTTATAGTTTATCAAAAATACTCTTTCAAATCCCGCAGCAACGCACGGGGAATCACCTAGTATACACATATTCTCGCACCCAACCTCAATGAACAATTGCACACACAAACCCTACCCCTGAATGAATACCTCGCTATTGATGGGCATGTTGCTTACCACTAAATTATAGTGACATAAGTATTTAATGTGAAATTAATTTTCATTGATAGGGATATATATGGAATCTTTCAACTGGGTGGCGCGTAGAATTCTTCTCTTACAGCTTATCAGAACTACAAATTACCCTTTCCGTCAAGCACGTGGCTTGACAAGCTCCAACTTGAAACAAAGGACAGGGACCTGAGCTGAGCTCCGAAGAACACTGAAGTCTCTGTGCTGACTGGTCATATATTCTGATAACTTTCAAGTTGTGGCTCGTGAGAATTGCCACGAATTTATGAAACCTTGACGATCAAGTGTTTGTATTGAGACCACATTATTTGTCGACACAATATCCTTGACAGAATGATATGGATATTTGAATGTGATCTTCTCTGGTCATGATTGGTCAGTGTTACCCCTCTGCCGTTGCTTGATGTAAATGAGAATTAAATAAGGTGAAAATGTCTAAAGGTGACCAAAATTATCATGAAAAAGTCGCCGGTTGCAACACCAATGAGATCAATGCCATCATCGGTACACTCCCGAACCTTAATTTTGATATGATTATTCTTGCTCTTTCTTACCGCCTCATATTCAAGACACTAACAATTTCAAGCCAAAACCAGCCTGTAGTAGTGTAGTTGTTAGGGACATGGTATCCTATAGATTCCTACTAAGCAAGCAACACTTGCAATTAGATGACCGGATTATATATTGCCTCATCGTGAGGTGCAATAAAAGCCTTGAGGAAGTGTGAATAGCCAATGTAGTCGACATATCGAGAAAATAGTTATACGATTTGATGAAGTGTGCAAACTATCAGCACCTCCACAATAGTCTATTCTTACAAGGCATAAACATGTGTGGCTGTGCGAGAACCACACACATAGTCGTGATCTAAGGATGGTTAATGTTGATGGAGGAGACAATTAAAGTACAGACCACCTTAGGGTTACCAAACCTAGAAGCTCCACGATAGTCTATATCGATCTGACTATTTGCAAGAGAAGGTGGTCGAAATATACAGGGAAAAAACCCACCTCCATATCAATTAGCAATATAGGACTAATAATTGATTCAGATCCTAATGGACCTACTTAGTACTCTTAGACATCACTAATAGGCTGCCAATGGATAATGGCTGCAATCCTAACAGATCAAATATATCCATCCGAGGCTATTAGCGGATCCAATCCAGACAGTAAACACATATAATGGCCTCACTGATGTTAACTTCATAGAAGTATCTGTTACACATGTAAATGGAGCTGCAGAAATAAGTCATCCCAACTGAATAGTACATATAAGTTATCCCATTTATACAGAGGAAATCACTTGTATGCACACAAAAAAAAATGCTCTGGAAAACCTGAAAAAGAGAATACCTCCAACAACAAAATAGATAAAACTCTGCCGCCGGTGGGGTTAAGACCGCTTCATGTTATTGACCTGGGTCATGTGGCACTCAAGGCGCACACACATGGTATTCCGGAAGGAGTAGAAGGCTCCCAGTCAACCAACCGACAACATAAGTCTTTACCAAATGTTACAACAAGGTACAAAATATAAGGGTACCATAACTTTTCATGATATCTAGATATAAAAATTATCTTCCTCCTGAGATACTAGATATTGTGCCAATGCTTGATGATAGTGTAAATGGGTCGAAGCTTTCATCTTGCATTAGGGACAGCACGTCGAAGCTCATGTCTGCATGTGTCAACTCCGGTAGTGGCAACTCACGGTCAAGGTACTGCATGACCTGCTGCATGTTAGGCCTCTCATTAGTAAACGGATGTGAGCATAATAGCCCAAGCTTTAGCACAAGGCATGCCTCATCAACATTATAATCACCACATAGCCTGGTGTCCACTGTATCAGTTAATGATCCTTCACGCCAGTGCTTAAGAACCCAGTCAACTAATACTGCTCGGTCATCTTCTATACTGTGGTCCACTGGCCTCTTCCCACAAGTCACCTCAAGAAGGAAGATACCGAAGGCGAACACGTCTGTGAGAGGAGATGCCTTGCCTGTGCATAGCAATTCTGGGGCCATGTATCCCATTGTACCCACTGCATGAGTGGTCTGGAGGTCAGTACCATGATCATATAATCTTGCAAGGCCAAAGTCACCTAGGCGTCCATTCATTACACTATCAAGGAGCACATTGCTTGCCTTAATGTCACGGTGAATGACAACTTTTTCCCACTTCTCATGTAGGTACAGTAAACCTGATGCAATGCCTTTGATGATCCAAAACCTTTTAGCCCAATTTAGTGTGTCCTTACCCTGAATACTGTACAAATACTGTCAAGGCTTCCATTTGACATGTAATCATATACTAAAAGAAGTTCACCTTTTCGCCTACAATATCCAAGTAACTGAACAAGGTTGTGGTGCCGAATGCGTCCAATGCTTACAACCTCACTAATGAACTCCTTCATGCCCTGCCTCGATTCATGGGAAACTCTCTTAACAGCGATCTTCAGTTTAGATGACTTGAGTACTCCTTTGTATACCTTCCCAAATCCCCCAGCACCAAGTAGGTTCTTGTTCTTAAATCCTTCTGTGGCATGGTACAAATCCTTGAATGAGAACCTGTGTGGTCCAAACTCAACTTCCCAATCTTCTTTTAGTTCAGCATAAAGCATCCTCCTCCTCAGAAGTAGAATAATTCCAGCCCCCACAGCAGTTATTAATGATGTTGTTGCTATTGGTAAGATGATTTCCGACAATTTGACCGAGGTTTTTGTCCATTTCGAGGTAGCTTGGGTAACTTGGCAATATCGATCTTTGGAGCTGGTCTGTTCATGCTAAAGCTCCAGCCAAGAATATAGTGTCGTGAGTCGATTTCATCAGTTGATGATGAGAAGCCAATGTATGCAGTCTCTTGGATGACAGTTGATAGGTCAAAGGTGGATGAGATCAATGACTTTGCAGGTTTCTCCATTTCCAGGGAAGCAATGGTCACATTAATTTGCTTGGCTTCTCCACTGTAGTCCACCCATACTTGCATTGCGTTACCACTATTAAGACTTAGGTTATGAAAACTGCCACTGAGGTCATCATAGTAGCCTACAGTGTGTGACTGTATAGAGTTCAAACCATTGATGTCGATTCCAACATGGTTGCTGTCGATATCCTTGAACTCGACGTTTTGGACTGTATCAAGCTCGATAGCAAAGAAATGGTTCATTGAGTTGTTGTTCTTTACAATATTTGTGAGACCGAGGTATTGGTTGGGCAATGCATCTGAGAAGTTCTTGGTTGGCGCGATAACAAAGGCCAGACCTTGTCGGGTCATGCTAAGGTAGCTAGAGCGGATTCCAAATACGAAGGTAACTGAGAAGGAGTGCACCTTACCGTTGGGTGTGAGGAAGTGCAATGGACTTGGGTAGAATGCATGTCCTTTACTATCAAGTGTGCCATTGGTCAGCTCAAGAAGCCCATTTGATGTTATTGTCGCAGTATCATCCACGGAGAGGTTAGCGCCTACGAAGCCAAGGTATAGGAACTGAACATCACCAAGGCTATCACCGGTGGTGATGGCTGCAAGGTGAAGGGCAAGGAAAAGGAAAAGCCATAGGGGGAAGAACTTCATTTCAGGTATGTGGAATACTTGTAAAGACTCAAAGAAGGACAAGGAGGAAGAGGGTTTTTATAGGACACTGATGGTGCATTTGTAGCAGACTTTCTAGCTGTTTAATAAATCTATGGAGAGTTACTCTCTCCAATTCTCAAATAATTGTCATTTCAGACAGAGACACAGTCATCAAGCTGCTACTTTGACCGTAAATTATTAAACATATTCAAGACATAACAAATGTGTAACATTTTGAGAAAAAGCACTAATATTAAATACAAATTTAGCCATATCATTTCAGAAGTTAATTTGAAATACATAAAGAGATATTTATGGTCACAACTGATAAACATTGGTGACATCCAAAAATGAATGAAACAAAAGGTTTATGGCATACTGAATGAAACCCAGGAGGAGCAATAAACTTTATTTTCATTTTTGTATGTGTTCATTTTTTTTTTGGTGCTTGCTGTTAGCAATGGTGGAATGTTAAAGGCAAGGAATAAGAGGATGTGTTGATTCATTAGACAAAACAAGGGACAATTCATCTCACCTATGAATAGTAGTGACTTGATGAAAATTCAAGGACGTAGGCTTCAATACTGAATATGAACTGGCTTCGGCCGTTCATATTTTCGCATTGGATCCATGCAATTTAATTTGTTACTAAGTCTACACGGCATGGCATGCTAGTAAAAGTCCTGTCCTTTCATTTTCATGGTCGTCATTATCTGATAGCCCAAGCGGACCTTCACTGAAAGGAGAAGCCGAGCAGGCACTTTATTATTCCACCATCCTGAAAATGATATCTATGTCAAGATTGATTGATGAATACTACTACATTTTAGGGATATCGTTCAAGTTGTGGCTGGTGGAAGTTACATAGAAGTCTAGAACTTACTACATGGAACCTGAATGCTCAGGCTAAACATTATAGGTTTTTTCTTACCGAAGCTGACATAAATGTACCAACACTCACCTATATATGAATATACACACACAAATGCTACCTCTATGAGGACCTCTAAAAGATTGAATGGCATATCTTGAGCTCGACGAATTCACAACAGGGTCTCCCCATTGACGGATATGTCATTTACTAGTAAAAGAATAGTGCCATAAATGTTTTGATTATATTGCATCAGATTACTTAGTAAGAAATTCCTAGCTAGGAAGGAATATCAACACTTTCAATTGGTGATGTAGAAGTCTTCTCTGATAAACTTCCAAGAACAGGGACCTGAGCTCCAAAAAATTCTCTGTGCTGACTAGGTCATATATTGACTATTGAGACAACTTTCGAGTTGTGGCTGGTGAGAATTACCCTGAATTTATGAAACCTTGAATGATCAGTGCTCGTATTATTGTGACCACATCATTTGCCGCCACAATATTCAAGATGGGGAATACTGATTTGATCTTCTCTGCTCAGATTTGGTCAGAAATTCAACTGATGTTGCTTGCTGTAGACGACAATTGTAAAAAAAAAGCGAAAAGGACTAAAGGCATGACTACGTGATCATAAAACTGACGTCAGGTGTCACAAAAGTCACCCGCTGCGATACCAATGAGATCAGTGGAGTCGTATCTATGCTCCCAACCTTAATTTTCATATGATTATTCTTACACAGTATGCTATGCTAGCACAATTGCACAAACAAAAAAATTCTGCTAAGTCAGGAACAATTGTACAGATTCACCATGATGGTTTTTTTTTTTTTTTTTTTGCAGTCACTAATACGTAGTATACAGCACAATCGAAAAACAGAATCGTCTTGCCCCCGCGAGGCCCGAGCTGGGAGACACGGGCGGCCTCCTCCACCCTCCGTCTCTAGCCCCTGTCGGCTTCTCCCTGCCTCCTCCGCCGCCAGAGTTGCCCGCCGAAAGTCCGGCGAGGAGCGAGGAGGGCGGCGGCGCGGCGGGGCCATCTCCCCCGTTTCCTCCTCCCCTCCTATCTCCCAACCTTTTCTCCCCAATCTTTCTGTTCTTGCTCGGGCACCATGGCCATGGCCGGCAGATGGCCAAATCCACCGGGGAGGACGCCAGATCCGCGCGTGGTGCACCTGGATCTGCGCCTTACGGGTTGTTCCCGGTCGTTTTCGGTCGGGGCGGCAGGGGCAGCCCAGGAAGGCGGGCGCAGCCGGCGGTGGTGGGGGCAGCTTGGGGTGGACCCTGCGTGTTGCCCCGGCTAGGCTACAGCTCAAATCCCGGCGGCGCCTATGGGCCCAGGCTCCGTGGTGGCGGCGCAATGCTCGACCTCCCCAGCTTGGCCCTGCGGCGGCTTCACGTTCTACTGCCAAGCCATGGTGGGACACAGTGTGGTGCCGTCCTCCACTGGTCTACGCGGAGGTGAGTCGACGGCGCCATGGTGGTGTGACCAGTAGTGGCTTGCTCGGGTGCATGGCACCGACATCAAGGTGGTGTGGTTTTACTGCAACCAAGCAAAGGTGTGTCGGCAGCGCTGTGGCAGCGTGGCTAGTGGCGCCGGCCCTTATTGCACCGCAGGTCCGCATCTGGTGGGTTGGGTGGATGTGGGCGAGGCGAAAGCCTGGATGACGGCGCCTGCTAGCGTCACTTCCGCCTTGGAGGCATCCTCTACGACCTCACCGTCCAACGATGTTGCGGATGAAAATCCAACTCGTTTTGGACCAATGTCGATGGCGTAGTTGGCGTCATGTTCTTCTTGAAGCGACATCGAGCATCTCCAGCGCGGCGGTTCGGCATCTTGGACATGGCAGGCTTCTTTTTCTTCTTTTTTATTTTCTCCTTTTTCTCAAAAACTGAAAAATAAAAAAGAGAAAGCTCGTGGTGGTGATGTGGGCGCTACAGTTGTTGTGGCGGCTATGGTGCAGCTCGTGTCGACGACTCAATCCGACCGGGCAGAGTGAGTAGAAGCTCGGGTCGATGTCTCAATCCGACCCGACAAAGTTTCGTAGTGTCTCCGGTCGATGTCCCAATCTGACCGAGATGAGTATTGCAGCCGTGTTGATGTCCCAATCCAACCGGTTGTTATTGCGTTGAGTTTGAGTGGAGTCGTGCGGCCATGTTGATGTCCCAATCCAACCAGCTGGTGTTGTTTGTTGTTGGGCCAGTTTAGGCGATTCTTCTTTTTAATATAAATCGACATCTCTTCTGACCGGTTCGTTTCAAAAAAATACGCAGTATGCTGTAATAGGTTGCCAAATGAGAAAAAATAACTTACCAATTGTCCAAACAACTCGGTGGTGTGCTGAAATCCTACAGAATTCATTGCTTGCCGCCGTGCCGGAAAGACGGAGAAGGGTCGTGCGGCGTGCCCCCGCGACTGGTGACGCCCGCCACTTGTGCGCGGCTTGATGGTGCCCTCCCGCAGCAGCAGCCCACCGCTGCAGTACGTGCACGGAGCCCCTGCCGGCGGCCGCCACCCTTCCTTGTTTGCTCTCCAGCGGCGGCGGAAGGAATCGTGTTGAGCAGCAGGGGGTAGAGAGATTGGGCTAAAACGCCTATGTGCACGGATTAGGCCCAATTCGTCACTGGGCCTGGAGCGGGGAAACGGACGAGGCTAGCCTGTTTCGGGCTGAATTGCTTCGTGTGGTCGGGCTGCCTGCCACCGTTGGATCTCGATGGACGGCCAAGACAACTGATGCCCGGACGAGACGGGGAACCGGGGGCGGCGGAGGCTGCCGCAGTGGCGCTCCTGCGGCTTCCGATTTTCCTCTTCCATTATCCGTTTGCGGCCTAATTTTGTTTTCCCAGGGAGACAAAAGAAAAGGAAAAATTCCGCTTCCGGTCGTCCTCCAGTCCTCCTGCACGCTGCGCGCCGATGGGGGCCGCCGTTCTCCCGGCACCGGTATCCGAACCCTTCTCCCTTCTTCCCTTCTCCTTCCGGCTGCCTCTTTCCGTTTCTTTTGGTTTGTTCGTGGAATCGTGGAACTTACAAGTTACAAGTAGCAGGTTTATTGGTTTTTTTTTCTCTTCTTCTTTGTTTTCCTTTTTGAGGTTAAAATGCGAGCCTTCTCGTGCAATGGGGAGGCACAAGTTTTTTATTCTAGTCTTGATTCGTTGTCGTAGGGATTATATTTTGTGTAAACTTAGAAATGGACAAGTGTTGTTCTTTCTTTTTCCCTCCAGACTTTTGATTTTGGGATTTTGCAGTACTTTATTCAGGCGATAATTGAACATCAGAATATCACTATATTGTAGGGATGGCTTGTGCAACAGTTTGGACATAGTGTTGATATCAAAATATTTGGTTCAAATGTGTCTCTCCATGGAACCCACAAGGCATTCAGATTTCGATGCTTTGCTGCCAATGGGCGTGGCTTTGGTGCGGACTCTAATAAGAGAAAAGTAGGTATCCTCAGGGCTCCATTTCCCTCCCTATTTCCTTCCACCTTCAGCATATTTTACACGTTGTTTGACAAGCACTAGTGAGATCAGAGACGGAAATGAAATCATCTTCTAACACTACAGACATTCTTAATTCTGTTAAATCTCAGTTGTGAAGTTGTACATCTTCTCCAGTAATTACAAAAAGCCAATTTGCATTGTATCTGAAGAAATTGGAGTCTCTGATGGTCTGATATTCTGTTATGCTATGCCTTCTCTTTTCTCCCAGATTAAAAGCAAGAAGAGGCCAAAAGATGTCGGAATGGAACCAAGGTAACTCACCTTGAGCATTCTGTTATACGATTTATTTGCTTCACACTAGAAACAAATTACATTCTTATCAGGAATATTATGTTTCATTGATGATTGGCACATGACAAAAATTCAAAAAATTTCTCTCTTATATTTTACGACAGCTCAGTTGATTATGTGATAGATATGTGAAACCTGCATCTAAATCCAAAATTTTAAAATTCTTGTTGGAGGCACACGTTAGAGTCGAAAGGTTTCAGACTTAGTAGGACGAAGACCGAGTACATGATGTGCGATTTCAGCGCGAGTGGACATGAGGATGGAGACGTCAGCCTTGATGGGCAAGTGGTGGCCAAGAAGGATACTTTTCGATATTTAGGATCGATTCTGCAAAAGGATGGAGATATTGATGAAGATGTTAGGCATAGAATTTCAGCTGGCTGGCTGAAATGGCGTCAAGCTTCGGGCGTCCTATGTGACAAGAGGGTGCCACAAAAGCTAAAAGGCAAGTTCTATAGGACAGCGATTCGCCCGGCGATGCTATACAGTGTCGAATGTTGGCCTACAAAAAGGCGACATGTCCAACAATTGAGTGTAGCAGAGATGCGTATGTTACGTTGGTTTTGTGGGCACACAAGAAGGGATAGAGTCCGGAACGTAGATATTCGGGATAGGGTCGGCGTAGCACCAATCGAGGAGAAACTGATGCAAAATCGATTGAGATGGTTTGGTCATGTCCAACGGAGGCCTCCTGAGGCGCCAGTGCGTAGTGGGGTTGTAGAAAGGGTAGGTAATGTAAAGAGAGGTAGAGGTCGACCTAAACGGACTTGGGACGAGTCGGTCAAAGAATATGATGGCTGGGTGGAGGGGTTATAGAAAAATGGACGGTCCTCAACAAAAGTCACATCACGAGAGATACGTATGCGGCGAGAATATGGGTCATAACACCGATATCCTTTATGCTCAGGACTATACCCCAGGAAAACACACTCAACAGATTGTGCAGTCAGCTTAGTCCGCTCACGAGGTGCAAGCAAAACATAACATGTGCATCCAAAAACTCGAAGATGATGATACGTTGGAGGAGTACCAAAAAGTACTTCCCTAGGACAACTTCCGGACAATTTAGATGATGGTTGTCTATTGATGAGATAGACTGAAGTAGAAATAGCTTCACCCCAAAAATGAGACGGGACGAAAGAGGAAATTAGGAGTGTCCTTACAGTCTCTATAAGATGGCGATGTTTACGTTCAGCAACGCCATTCTGAGCATGAGCACCGGGGCAAGAAAGCTGAGCAAGAGTACCCTCACTTGATAAAAATTGGCGAAATGTATCAGACAAATATTCACCACCAGAGTCGGAACGAAACACTCTGATGGGAGTAGAAAACTGAGTGTGGACCATGTGAGCAAAGGACTGATAAATGGAACACAATTGAGAGCGATTTTTCATGAAATAAATCCAAGTATAACGAGAATGATCATCAATAAAAATGACATAATATTTGTGACCACCCTTTGTAGCAAAAGGTGCAGGACCCCATACATCTGAATGAATAAGATCAAAAGGTCTAGCAGAATGAGAAACACTAGAGGAATATGGAAGCTGTATTTGTTTGCCAAGCTTACAACCCTTACAATGAAAGCTAGACTCAATAGATGTATGTCCTAAACAACCTTTATTTATTAATGTGGACAAACGAGACCCACACAAGTGACCAAGACGATGATGCCACTTGGCGAAGGAAGAGGCGGAAGGTGATGCGGCTGAAGACACATGAGCTGGAGTAGTGGAAGAAGGAAGGCGTAAGGTGTCCAAAATGTAGAGACTAGGAGCACCCTTACGGCGATGGCCAGTCCCAATCACTCTCCCGCTTTGACGATCCTGAATAAAACAAGATGAGTCATCAAATCCAACAAAGCAATTTTGGTCTGTAATTTGTCCTACTGAAAGTAGGTTCATAGACAATTGAGGTACAAAGGAAACATCGGGTACAGAAAAATAAGAATTGCAAAGTGAACCTTGGTGAGTAATTTGGCAAGATGTACCATCAGCAGTCTGAACAGAAGAACCATCAGTGACCGGCTTGGAAGCAACCGAGACTGATCAGATGTCACATGAAAAGATGCTCCTGAATCAAGCACCCAAGATGATGGAGCAGATACAGAGCCTCTAGGAGTGGAGGTTGTACCACGACCACGAGTAGCTCGGCATGCACGAAAATCAGCCAACTTCTCTGGATATCGAGCAAAGCAATGTTCTGATCGATGAGTAGTCTTCTTGCAATGCTCACAAGGCTCGAAAGAGCTGCCCCTTGCTGCATTGGTCTTCTGCGAGGCTGCCAGCACACTATGATGTACTGGTATAGTGGGCGACTGAGAGGACAAACGTGTTTCTTCAGCAATCAAAGCAGAATACACATCAGCAATGGATGGAGTAGTAGGAGCATTCAACAGCTGCTTCCTAATGGGTTCATAATCAGATTTTAATCCATGACAGAACTGGTGTGTGAGGAATGTCTCAATGAACTTGAGCTTCTTGGCGCAACAGCCTGAACACTGACCATCACACTGAGGCACCATTGAGAGAAAAGGCCCCATCAAACGATCAAAAGCAGTATAGTACTCCTCTATGGACATATCATTCTGTTCTAGGCCATGAAGTCCTTGCAACAGATTTTGCAGAAGAGCACCACTATTCTGAATATATCTCCCTTTCAGATAGGAAAAAGTCTATATAACCCCCCAACCTATCGTGAGTGGGACACATAACCCCCTGAACTATAAAACCGGATTTTAACCCTCTCACCTTTGCAAAACCATGCAAACAACCCCCTGAAGTGGTTTGTAAGGTGGTTTTGCTGAGTTGGCATGCCATGTAAGCAGTTTTGCCACCGTGGACGTTGATGGCATGCTGAGATGGACTGGGATGATGATGTGGATAAACTGCTAGGTGGGTCCCGAACGAGGAAGTCCACGGCGGATGGACAGGCAACAGCTACTCAATCCAGTCGGCGATGACGAGTGGAACGGATGGAGGGGCGATCTTGAAGCAATCCGCGACGGGCGGGATGGCTGTGACGGGCGGCGATAAGAGGCCGCGACGGGCGGTGACAGGATGGACGGGCTGCTGCAGAGGAGCGGCGAACAGCCGCTGCAGATGGCGGCGTACGGGTGGATGCCACGACGGGCAGCAAAAGGAGGACGGCGATGCAGACGCCGTGAAAATGGGGGCGATGGATCATGGGGTGGGTTAAAAATTTTGATTAGTTTTAACCCTAACCCTAATCCATGGCTGTGATACCATGTTACATTTAGAGGATTTGTGAGAGAGTAACTCAGTCCCGTAGGGACTCTGCACATATATATATCCTCACAGGCCATATGGGCCATGGGCCTACAATATATGGGCCTTGATATACTTAACAGAGAGATCTTAGAGAGTGGAATATCTCCAAGGAATTAGCTGTGGATAGAAGCGCTTGGAGACTAGCAATCAACGTGCCTGAACCGTGATCTTTGTTTCTTTTTTGCCTACCCCAACTTGCTTGGGACAAAAGGCTATGTTGTTGTTGTTGTTGTTGGGTATTACTTATTTCATTTTCTTTGTTATACTCTGCTGTTTAAATCCTCCAAGTAAGGATCTCTTTAGTTACCAATTTTTTTCTTTTCATGCAGTAAGGTAATATCTGGAAATCCAAAGAGCATGGACCAATGTAAGTTGACTTCAATTTTCAGTTAACTGCAAGTACTGTGGCACTTATCCCTAGCTAAAATGTACTCTTGCACACCTGCATTTTCTTTTTCTGCAAGTACTTTGGCACTTATCCTCCAAGTTCTTTCTAGAATTGCAAACAAACATTTGATCACTTACAAAAGCTCATTTAGGCTCTATCTTGTCTGTCTTGTTAACCACATGTAGACAGGCTGAAAAAATTGTTGATTCACTCACTGAATGACTCCCATACTATATTGTGCATTCATTGATCATGAGGCCTCTGATTTTCCATTGATCTGAACCACTGAGGTGTAAAACCCTTTTTATTTGTTGCTTATCTCTTTTCTTTTCATTCAGCATATATAAATAATAACTACAATCGTTGTTGCTAGTTTTATCATGTAGAGTAGTTGTATTTCATTGACTGAGGTTTAGTGTACTCGAATTCGCTACGATTTGATAGATTGCCAAACGTTTCTAAAAGTTGTTTGTTATCCTTGTAGTATTATGATGTACTCATGTACATATGAGTATGTAAATGCATCTCCACGACCTCCCCCCCCCCCCCCCCCACCACCACCACCACCACCACCATTTCTCTGCTACAGAAGCATAATAATTTATGGATGCTTTTAGCTTTGATGGTAGATGCGTCTTTTTTTTGTTTCCTTACGCGTTTTTGGGGAAAAACATTAAGCTGCATGTCTCAAATCTCAGTACTTGCTCATTCATTATTTTTAGGGGTGCCAGAATTAAGAACTGGAAGTGGAAACAGATCTGAGAAACAAGTCATGGATAAACAATTTCTGGAAAAAGTGGAAGCAGTTAGAAGGTACTGACTTAAATCATTGATCATCATGCTAGATCTTGTGAAAAAGGAGGTTCTATTTGTCATAGGATTAAGTTCTTTAGCTAGAGTTCTCATTATTTTTGGAATATATAAGGGTTGTACAGATGTTGCAGATTCATGACGATTTACATGGGACTCATAATGCATGTCTAATGTATTACAAATAGTTTTTCTTTTATCAGAATATATAATTAGAAATGTTTCATTGGCAATATATAAACGGGACTCAGAAGGCTTTGTTAATTTACTAAAAAGATATAAAATAATCATGTGAGGTGTTTTCTGACCGTTCCACATTTAGCCAGTTCCACCGTGGCATGTTTTGCACTTGGATATCACCTTTCTATTGTCAATGCCTAGACTGCACGAGTTGCAGTTCTGCCTAGACGTCTATACAATCAATGCCGCTTTGTTTCTTTGAGATTTATTTGGAAACTTGCTTCAGATTCTATGACTTATTTGGAAACATTCCTTTCTTTAAGGTAGGTGCACGTCAATGCAACTTATATAATATTTCATATTTGCACCATAGTTGTCAGCAAAAAAATCCCCTTGCCGGCAACTTGAAAAAAATAGTGGCAGCGCCCGTGGCACCTATGGTTCGTTTGGGCCTGCCTACCAGGGGGTACTTGCACTGGTCGCCAACCCAGCGAGTAGTGGTTGGCTGGTGCGGCCTTATAGGGTGACGCCGGGGTTCGGAGATTTTCTCCGCCAGCTTGGCTGAGATTTCTTTCTTAGTGCAATGCCATGGGAGCGGCTAGCTACACTTCTATTTACTAAGTAGGCACTGAAAATGTATTGCTTGTTATACTCCTTGTAAGCATTGTTTTCTACTTTAGCAGGTTTTGGGTGGTCTGTCTGGTCTCAACTCTTTTGCTTGTGTTTTGTTCTTTTGTGTTCTGTTAGGTCTGCACTTGAGAAAAAGAAAGCTGAAGAGAACAAAGACTATCAAGCTATCGATTATGATTCTCCAATTGAGTCAGATAAAAGTACAATTGGCTTTGGTACAAGGGTCAGTATTTATTATATGGGCTTTCTCATGTTTCATGTCATAATTAATCTTCAAATCATTTGCTTATCAGAATTCTCTCATTAGGTCGGAATTGGCGTTGCAGTTGTTGTCTTTGGACTGGTCTTCGCTTTTGGGGATTTCCTTCCTTATGGAAGGTGAATGTTCATCTACTACACAAATGGGCCACCAATAATCTGTTCATTTCCGTTCTCTTCATAGTCTTTAGGTTTCATATTAATTTTCTTATTTGTGCGTGGTATAATGTTCTGCTACTCATTATACAACTGATGTACCCAAGAAGTTTTCTGACAAAATTGGAATATGAACCTGGGATGTTCTAAATAAAAGTTTTCAAATTGCAATTAAATTCAAATTTGTGAATTTTATAATTTGAAACTGTTGATTGAAAGTTCCAGCCTCAGCCTAATGTTTGCTGATCTACTGTTAAAACTTCAATTTGTTATTTCCTTTAAAAGTCAAAACTGGGTGATTTGCATGAGGACTGAAAAAGGAAGGGCATTCGTTCCTAAGGCAACCAGCAGATGATTGTTGTAATGGAATAGATACACTTGTAATGAAATATTTTGTCCCACATGTTTTGACTATTTTGTAACTCCTATACTTCCTTTTTCAGTGTTAGCCCTACCAAAGAAAGTGCAGTAGTTAAACAAAAGCTTTCTCAAGAGGAAGAAGCAAAATTTAAGGTAACTATTTCCCCCAAATATTGTGTGTTTCATTTGTTTACTTGAATGCACAAAGCGAAATACATTAATTCAAATATAATGTTCATGAATATAGAATATTATTTCCAATGAGGGTGGAATTTAAATTTTTATGAACTGCTCACCTGAACTACAATATTGTTCTGGTAAGATGTTGCAGTGGAGAAAATGATTAAACTCTAAATGACATGGCTGAGTGAAAGAGAGAATATCTTGGGAAAATAGCAGATTGATTATAGAGGTACCAAAGGTGTACAATATATAGGCAAGGATCGTCTAGGGTTTATAGACAATACCCAATCAACGGAGATCCTTGCCTAATCTACAATCAATGGCTAAAACCAACAGCCAGCCTAGGGCACAAGGCCCAGGCGTGGGCGGCACCAGGCCCATATGGCCGGCCCCCTAACAGCCCATGCTAATACACGCTAACACCCCCCCGCAGTCGTATCGTTAGCCACTGCATACATTAAGACTGGTCCTGAACTCAGTGAAGACGGCGGACGGTAGCCCCTTGGTGAAGACGTCGGCGTACTGCGAAGTGGTGGGCACATGAAGAACTCGGACATCACCAAGAGCAACTCGTTCCCGGACGAAGTGCAGATCAATCTCAATATGCTTGGTACGTTGATGCTGGACGGGGTTGGAAGACATGTAGACGGCACTGATGTTATCACAATACACCAGTGTAGCTCGGTGTAGAGGGGCGTGGAGCTCAAGCAGGAGCTGACGCAGCCAGGTGGCCTCGGCAACCCCATTGGCAACAGCGCGATACTCAGCCTCGGCGCTTGATCAGGAGACGGTGTTCTGACGCTTGGAGGACCAGGAGATGAGACTATCCCCAAGAAACACAGCATAGCCCGAGGTGGACTTGCGCGTATCTGGACAACCGGCCCAATCAGCATCAGTGTAGACCACGAGATCAGTAGCGGAGGATGGTCGCAGCTTGAGACCCAAATCCAGTGTGCCACGGACATAGCGAAGAATCCTCTTCAGAGCGGCAAGATGCGGTTCCCGGGGATCATGCATGTGAAGACAGACCTGCTGAACAGCATAGCTAATGTCCGGGCGAGTGAAAGTCAGCCACTGCAAGGCACCAGCAAGGCTGCGGTAATCTGAAGCATCGGAGACAGGAGCACCATCTGCGGCAGGCACCTTGGGATTTGTGTCGACCGGAGTGAGACACGGCTTGCACTCAGCCATCCCCGCGCGATCAAGAAGCTCTATCATGTACTGGCGCTGAGAGAGAAGAAGGCCATCGTCGGAACGCTGAACATGCATCCCAAGAAAATGATGCAGCTCACCGAGGTCCTTCATGGAGAACTCCTGTTGCAGGGCCGAGATGACCCAACGAAGAAGTGGCGATGAAGAGGCCGTGAGGACGATGTCATCAACATACAGCAACAGGTAGGCAAGATCTGAGCCGCGGCGGTAGACGAAGAGCGATGTATCTGACTTGGCTTCGACAAATCCCAGAGAGAGCAAGTGAGAGGTAATCCTGGTGAACCACGCACGGGGCGCTTGCTTCAGTCCGTACAGAGACTTGTTCAGCTTGCAGACGTAATCTGGGTGAGTGGAATCCTCGAACCCGGATGGCTGGGCGCTGTAAACTGTCTCGGAGAGGGTGCCATGAAGGAAGGCATTCTTCACATCGAGCTGGTGCACGGGCCAACGACGAGAGAGAGCCAGTGAGAGAACAGTCCGCACTGTAGCAGGCTTCACCACGGGACTGAACGTCTCAGAGAAGTCCACACCGGGACGCTGAGTGAATCCGCGAAGAACCCAGCGCGCCTTATACCGCTCCAGGGTACCATCGGCGTTGAACTTGTGCTTGAAGACCCATTTGCCCGTCACCACGTTAGCATGAGAAGGCCGCGGCACAAGATCCCAGGTGTGATTCTCCAGGAGAGCAGTATGCTCTTCGACCATGGCAGCGCGCCAAGCAGGGTCGGCGAGGCCGCCACGGTATGTCCTGGGCACCGGAGACAGCTGGACAGCGTGGTACAGCGACGGAATGCGAAAGCCCTTCTTTGCACGTGTCGCCATGGAGTGCTGATTGGCCACGGGGCGAACAGCAACGGCGCCTTTGGGAAGAGACGCGGGCGGCGCCGGTGCTTCTGGTTCAGGCGCAGGGACGTCCTGCACGGGCGCCGGTGCAGCCTGGGCGGCCGGGGCGGGCGCGGGAGCAGCCGGCGCGGGCGCTGATGCTGCCTGCGCGGGCGCTGGAGCGGCCGACGCGGGCGCTGGTGCGGCCGGCGCGGCTGGCGCTGGAGAAGCGGCCGACGCGGGTGCTGGTGCGGCTGGCGCGGCTGACGCTGGAGGGTCCCGAGCCCTACGGGAGTAGGCGAACGGGTAGAACTGGAAGCCCGGGGGTGGCCCGCGCGTGTCGACCCTCGGAGGCCCCTGGACCGCACGGAGGGCCGGTGTGATGTACCGAGGGGACGCAGCGGGCGAGGGGGATCCTGGGGACGCCGGCGAGGCCGCGTGTGGCGCGGGCGACGAGGGAGACGGGGCCGCGCGTGGCGCTGGCGTCGTCGGTGCCGCGCGTGGCGCGGGCGTCGTCGGGGCCGCGCGTGGCGCGGGCGTCGTCGAGGCCGCGCGTGGCGCAGGCGAGTGCTCCAGCAGGCGCCGTCCGGGAGGGACGTAGAGCGCGGGAGCTGCCGGGGCGTCTTCGAGTGATGACGAAGTGGCCGAGGGAGTTCCTGCAGAAGGTGAAAGAGGTCTGTGTGGTCCAATAGGGACTGGCACAGTGTCAGCAGCATCAAGAAACTCGAAGGTCGCAGGTGTACGTGGCCCGTCGCGATCAGCAAAAGGGAAGGCAGTTTCATCGAAGATGACATGCCGTGAAATGATGATGCGGTTAGACGAGAGGTCAAGACAGCGGTATCCTTTATGGTGATCGGAGTAGCCAAGGAAAACACACAGGGCAGACCTGGGAGCGAGTTTATGAGGGGTTGTGGCGGACAGGTTTGGGTAACACTTGCACCCGAAGACTCGTAGATGCTCGTATGCCGGTGCAGCGCCATACAAGGCGAAGTGTGGCGTAGAGAAGGCTAGAGTTTTGGTGGGCAAGATGTTGATCAAAGTAGTGGCCGTCGAGAGGGCCTCAATCCAGTAGGAAGGAGGCATGGATGCCTGAAACAGCAGGGAGCGAACGACATTATTAATGGATCGAATAATACGTTCAGCTTTACCGTTCTGGGAGGAGGTGTAGGGACAGGACATGCGAAGATGAATGCCCCGGGTGAGGAAGAAGGTGCGGGCGCTGGAGTTGTCGAACTCGCGCCCGTTGTCGCACTGAACGGCCTTCACAGTGGCGCCGAACTGGGTCGAGACGTAGGAAACGAAGTTCGCGATCGTGCTGAAAGTGTCAGATTTAACACGGAGAGGAAAAGTCCACAGGTAATGAGTGCAATCATCAAGAATGACCAAATAATATTTGTATCCAGAGACACTAACAACCGGAGATGTCCAAAGATCACAATGAATAAGATCAAACTTATTTGACGCACGAGATGCAGACGCATGAAAGGGCAACCGAACATGACGCCCTAACTGACAAGCATGGCATAAGCTAGAACAATCCTCTATCTGACAAGACACACTAGAAGAAAGCTTCGATAACGCCTCATGACCAGGGTGACCGAGCCGACGATGCCACAACGGTGAGGCGGCCTTGGCGACAAGGGAATGAGCAGGACCGGGATGCAGGGGGTACAACGGACCGGAGCTATTGCACCTGACGATCACGTTCCTGGAGTTGAGATCCTTCACAGAACAACCAGTGGGGTCAAACTCGACAGAACAATTATTATCGGTGGTAAACTGACGAACAGAGATAAGATTCTTAATAATTTGTGGAGAAACAAGGACATTATTAAGACGTAAAGCATGAGGTAACTCTGTGGAGCCAGTGGCAGTGACAGGAATCATGGAGCCATTACCAACAACAATTGAAGATGGAGCAGGATACCGCTGGGAATAAAGGCGTGAAAGGAAATCAGGAGATGATGTCATGTGTGAGGAAGCACCTGAATCGAAGGTCCAGTCGGTGTTCGCGGGCGGAGTCAGCGTGGCCGTGCTGAAGGCGGAGGCCAGCGACTGCTGATCCCAGGAGGGGAGGCCGACCAGGGGGTTGTAGTAGGGCGGCGCACCCCACTGACCGGCCGCTTCTGGAGCGACGGGCGCCGGCTGCTGCTGCTGCGCGACGAGGGCGTGCTGCTGCTGCTGCTGCTGGCGCGGCTGGGGGATGGGCGCCAAGGGAGGACGGGGGCCAGGCCACATCTGGATGGTCCCCGTCCACGGGTTGTAGAAGGTGGGCCACCCACCAGGAGGAGCAGCAGTCTTGCCGCCAGACTGCTGCTGCTGGCCGCCGCCAGGCTGCTGGGAGGAGCGCTGGCCGTTGCCAGCGTTGTTGCCGCCGCCGCCGCCGCCGCCGCGCTTGCTGCGGCGGCTGGAGTTCTTGGAGCCGTTGCCAGCCCCCCCGGAGTTGCTGCTGGTAGGCGGTGGGGAAGGGCTGGCGGCCGGCTTGGTGGTGGCGGTGAGGGCGGCAGCCGGAGAGGGGTCCCGGGCCTCCAGGGTGATCTCCTCCAGGATGAGATCATCGCGGGCGTCGAGGAAGGACGGGAACGGGCGAGCGCGACGAAGCAGCGTGCCGACGTGGGTGAAGCGCTCGTTGAGCCCGCGGATGACGTTGAGGACGAGGGTGCGGTCGGTCACGACCTCACCCAGGGCAGTGAGATCTTCAGCCATCTTCTTGAGACGGCGACAGTACTCGCCCACGGAGAGGTCACCCTGGACAAAGGTGCGGAACTTCGTTTCCAGCTGGATGGAGCGAGCCTCGCGGTTCCCAAGGAACTGAGACTCGACGGCGAGCCAGGCAGCCCGGGCGGTGGAGCCCCGGGAGGAGACGATGTCGGCGAGGTCGTCGGTGAGGGAGCCGAGCACCCAGGACTTCACGACGCAGTCCATCCGATCCCAATCAGGAGAAGGGAGCGGATTGTCGCAGTGGACATGATCCTGGAGAGAAAACTTGCCGAGGGTCAACAGGAACTGATCGCGCCAACGACCGTAGTTACCGGAGTCGACGTCGAGGACGATGTGGACGAGGCTGCGGATGTTGTTGACGGCGACGGCCTGGGCATGGAGGTTGAGGAGGGCCGAGGCCTCCTGGGCCAGCATGGCGGCGTGAAGATCCTTGGGCAAGGAAGAGGTGGCCTCCTGCGAGGATGAGGGCTTCATGGCCGCGACGGCGGCGGCAAGCGCGATCCGTTCCTGATCAGCGCGCGCGAGAGCGGCTTCCCGAGCCGAGGCGGCGGCGGCTGCATCCTCTTCAGCCTTGGCGAGACGGGCGAGGGCTTCCTGGTACGCCTGCTGGCGTTCCTGGGCCTCGGCGCTGGCCTTCTCCTTGGCCAGGCGCCGAGAGACCTCGTCGGTCTGGACCGAGGTGGCGGAGGGGGACAGATCGGCAGACTTGTCCTTGGGGGCGTCGCCCTTGGGCGAGGGCGGCGGTGTGTCCGGCATGGCGCGGCGCAGCAGGAAGGCTGGCACGCAGGAAGGCACAGCACGGCGAGAAGGGCCGGCGCGCCTAGGGCAGCGGAAGGGAGGAGAACCGGACTCGTGATACCATGAAAGAGAGAATATCTTGGGAAAATAGCAGATTGATTATAGAGGTACCAAAGGTGTACAATATATAGGCAAGGATCGTCTAGGGTTTATAGACAATACCCAATCAACGGAGATCCTTGCCTAATCTACAATCAATGGCTAAAACCAACAGCCAGCCTAGGGCACAAGGCCCAGGCGTGGGCGGCACCAGGCCCATATGGCCGGCCCCCTAACAGCCCATGCTAATACACGCTAACACTGAGTATCAAGGAAAAATAGCATGAGTCTAGGGCTATTTATGGTACTGCAAGTCTGCAACCCCTTAAGCACGCAGGTATTGCACTATCTTTGAATGTGCAATACTGCTGTGTTTTGCTTCTGATGGTGTTTTTTTAGAATTGAAGGACCAAAGAACTGTATTCCTTTGCATTGTTTTCAATTTGCTTTTTGATAATTCGTTGTCATGTTATGATATTGTCTATTTTTCTTACTAGAGTGAACTACAAGGTTTTGAAGCAACGCTGAGCAAGTCACCTAATGATCCTACTGCTCTTGAGGTGAACAGTTATTTCCCTATGACTTGTTGAAGTGTTGACCTTTCATGATGTATCAGTACTGAAGTTTTTTATCTGCTGGCCCATGTGCATAAAAGCTTGTTAGTTGTGAATGTTCAATTCTTGGGTGCTTAGAAAAGTGAGGGAAATGGGAAAAATAATTGTTCGGAGGGTTGTTTCTGGTACACCTTGACAGCCTGACGATGTAAACTTTCATGATTGGGGGTCTCTATCTACTACTGTCTGAAAATGACGGTTATTTTGATGATATCACTCTGATATATTTGTGGCTTCTAATAATAGATAAATATTTGTGATAGCCATTATGATGTGAACAGAACACAATTGCTCCATGATTCGTTCATATTCAGGGGGGGGGGGGGGGGGGGGGGGGGGGTTCTCTCTGGTAAAAACTGTTAATTTGATTCAGTGAAGGGCATAGAAGATCATCTAATTCCTGATGCAATTGAGGCAAGGTTAGAGTTCAGCATTACCGCAAGTGGCAATCAGGACTTGAGAATGTGTGGGCATGGTTGTTACTTGTTACAACTCAGTTGCATAAAGCTTTTGGGCGGTTCTTCTCCTCCTGAAAAGTGCTCTCATCAATTGATGAATGATGACTGTAAATTTCGCCGCCTTCATAACATTAACCTACTTTATTTCCCTTTTTTTGCTGAACATGCAGGAGAACAGTGTGTCATTTCATCATCATTAAAAGGATAGAAATGTTTGTGACGTCTGTCCCTTCTGTTTTCACCACAAACTACTCCATCACATCTTTCATGACCTCACCAAAGTCCACAGAAAACCTTCAAAAATAGCCTCTAGTTCCTTTTTTGACAAGAGACATAAGCACTATATGCATGAGAACATTAACACTGATGCTTCGGAAAGGGCAAACCCGAGTGGAACCCTAAGAGCAATGTGAGATAAAAGAACAGGATGTGCATGACTTGAAACCCTAATAGCTGGGAAATAGTAGGCCAAACTTGAAACTGATTTGTCTAACCAGCGGTCGTCTGGATGCTGGATTGCCATTAAGAGCATTTAGATGCGCAAGTGGCTTGGGTGGTATTAAGCATCCTTGTACACATGTTGGTTTTTCTGGTTGAGATTGTGTCTGAAAGGAAAATTTCAGAAAATTTTGAGAACATCCATTTAAATACTTCAATTTTCTTGAATTCTTTTTTATTGAATTTCTATTCCTTGTGTTCAATCTTATATATGCACATTTAGTTTTCATATGGCTACACAGGGTGCGGCAGTATCATTGGTTGAATTAGGTGAGTATGAGAAGGCATCGACGTTTCTTGAGAAGCTAGTTAAGGTATTCTTGTTCTAACTGTTTGCTTCTTGCTATCATTAAGGCAGTCTGTTAAGCTTATGAAATTATTTATCCTGATGCAGGTAATCCCTGATAAAGCTGAAGCATACCGTTTATTAGGTGAAGTAAAGTTTGAGCTCAAGGATTATGAAGGGAGTTCTTCATCATACAAAAGTGCTCTATCTGTAAGTAAATCCGTATGCGCTGATGTGTCATGTAATCTTGTTTTCTGACTATATACTTTTGAGCTACTGTCACACTTACACTTCTGAAATAGTCATCAGATAATGTTGACTTTGAAGTTCTCCGTGGGCTGACAAATGCATTACTTGCTGCTAAGAAGCCAGATCAGGTGTGTAAGGGTCTATTCAGCATCATAATAATTCTACAAAAGCATTTCAAATTTACCCCAGGGATAGTATTGGTGGACTACATACCTTTTGAAGCATTAACATGAAAATCTTTCTATAATTACTAGTGAGTAAATAACTAGGCTTAAATTAATATGTTGAGGAGATGCCTTATAGAGATTGCTTATATTGCAGGAAAAACTCAATTATACCTCTTTATTATGTCCAAGGTCCACTTTTCGACCTGGATCTGCATTACCAGACATATTATATTAACACATCTTAAGTATTGAAACTGGGCGAATAATCCCCTCTCCTGGCTTCTGATCCAACTGAGTTCCCAATCTACGTATTGGTGGTTTTGGATTTTGTCTAACAAAATGTCCAATAATAACTAGGAAAAAGTCCATTTTACTACCCTCACCTATCCACTTAGCCACATCAACAAAATTTAGGTTCAATTTACTCCCCTGAACTATTTTTTTTTTTTTTGAGAGAAACACAGCAGGGGAAGCCCCTGCTGTATCCCTGAACTATTTCACTTGGTGCAATCTATCCCTGATGAGATTTGTCCTTTTTGTTTCTTTGTATAGAAGTCGAGTTTTAAATTCAAATTTTATAAGTGGATATAGAACGTGATGCCTTATGTTAGAAAAATATGTTATGATTTTTTCGTGGTTATTTTCATAAGTTAGGAACATTTAATGCGAAATTGATCCTAGTAAAACTGTAATAAAAATAATCATGAAAACTTCATTTCTAGTTTGATCGATTACTTAATTGAAAGAAAAACATATGCCAGATTTGAATTGGATAAATTAATAAATGCCCAAATTTCTGAAGGCAGTTGATGTAATTCTGTCATGCCGTCAAAAATTGAGTGAAAAGAGTCAAACACGACTTGCTGATTTGGAGTCTGCAAATGACAATGGTGGACAGAATCCTCAAGATATTGATCCGATCCAAGTAAGTACTTTGTGGTAGCACAGTATCTCATCTTATTACTTGTGCTTTACTAAAAAAAGAGAAGTAGCCAATGTTCATTTGTGTAAATATTGTTAATAGGAGAACCTACACTTCAGTGCAATGTTCATTTCAATTTCTATGACAGGTGGACTTGCTTTTAGGGAAGGCTTATTCTGATTGGGGCCATATCAGTGATGCTGTTTCCGTCTATGATAAGTTGATCACTGAACATCGCGAAGACTTCCGTGGTTATTTAGCGAAGGTATTGATGAAATTTCCAGGGTTTCAGTAAATCTTTGTGGCACAATAAAGATTGAAGGGCAGGAATGATCTTAATTATTCCAGTAGATTTGAGATGCTAATCAGATAACACCAATTTTAGCAAACTGAGTATATATCTAGTCCAAAACTTGCATCAGCTCCTGGTTTTCACTATAGTTTGTGAAGTACCGTCTTAACAGATTGCGTTGTTTCTGTTACGAAACAATGCCAAGCAAGGACTATATTCATAGCAGCAAAATTATTATACACCAAGCAATCTTAACTGTTTTGTTCTTATCCAATTGTAGGGAATTATATTGAAGGAAAATGGTAAAGCAGGTGAAGCAGAGAGAATGTTTATTCAGGTACCCTTTTCTTTGTGGTGTGATATTGAAATTTTGCCAAATACTAGTGTAAGATTGGTGTATACTGCGTGGATTGATTGTATTGAGCCCCTTGGGCGGTATATATGAGAGTACATGGCTTGGAGGGCAAGTAGCCTCTCCTAGAGAAGTAGCCTCTCCTAGAGATAAGGAAGGTTATCCCGTGATTACAATCAATCCTAAACTAACCATATCTAGAGTTGCCTTGTATATCTCTATACGCCAACATCCCCCCGCAGTCGTAGCGTTCGTAGCGTTAGCAACACGAATGGACATACTGGAGAACAATGGAGAGATATCCCCCCGCAGTCGGAACGCCGGTGCAAGCGCTTCGACTGGAGTAGCTCATGCAGATGATAGCCCCTTAATGCCGAAGTAGCCAAAGTCGAGGTGGTCGTGGTCGAAGCCGTGGAGGAGGGGCGAGGTGATCCTGACCCCAGCGTGGCCGCCTAGGTGGCGCCAAGTGGTTGACCATAGACGCCGAGTGGTTGACCGAAGAGCCGAGTTGCCGCGGGTAGGCAGCAGCTTCTGGCGGCAGGTTAGCAGGACGGTGCGGCTGGATGGCGATGGTGACGGCGCAGCTGAAAAGCGCGACTTATAGTCCCTTCGACACATCGGCGGCGGTGTCCGCGAGTTTGTGGCGTAAAGCACTCGGAGTAGAGGCGCTGAGTCGCCGACCGGCGGCGCTAGGGAGCGCCGAGTGGCTGATCGGAGGCGCCTGGAGACGGTGCTGAGTCGCCGACCGGCGGCGCTGGGGGCGCCGAGTGGCCGATCGGAAGCGCCTGGAAGAGGTGCTGAGTCGTCGAGCGGCAGCGTGGGGAGCGCCGAGGGGCCGGTCGAAGGCACCAAGTGGTCAGCCGGTGGCGTCGGGTGGTCGTCCGGGGGCGCTGAGGGGCGGCGAGGTGGTGCGGGCGCCGTCGCCGCGAAGACGGCGGCACCGGCGGTAGTGGCTCGATCACGAGCGTCGTCGCTGCAGCCTGGGAAGGTGTAGCAACAACCTCGTCCTTCAGGGGTGTCGACGATGATCAGCGAGGAACTGGCGATGATGACGACAAACGGCGAGGCGACGCAAACCGATCTTAGATCGGAAAAACAAAATCAGCAGCAGCATCAAGTCAAACTTGCGGGTACAATCTCGGGTGCACCTAGCGTTGCCCCCTCCCCCAACCTTATCCCCATCTCATCCCATCGGTGAGAACCAGACGAAGAGAGGGAGGCAGAGGGAAGGAGGCAGGCCAGGATCCGCCGGCGAAGGAGCTCGACGGAGGAAGGTGCGGTCCGAGCTACGCATCTCCACTCCTGCGCGTCGGGTCGGCGACCCGATGGGCCACCCCCTACAGCCGCAACAGATGCAGCGCTGGGGGAGGTGCCCGACGGTGTTGGTGGAGAGCCCGGCGAGGGGAGGCGGGAGGGGCGGAAGCCCCACGGCGCTGCAGCCTCGCGACGGCGACCGGCGATGTGGTGGCCCGCCGCCCCCGACGCAGTGGCCTGGCGACGCCTCCTGCAGCCGTGCACTCGCGCTTGGCAGGCTCGATGGTGGCTCCATGGCGGCGAGGTGCTGGACGAGGACGGCGAGCGGCGTCGCCATGGATCGGCCACGGGAAGAGGTAGGCCCTTCTGCTGGTTGCTGGACGACGACGGCGCTGCAGATCACGGATCTGCGCGCATCCTACAGGGGCGCTGCCCCCGGCGGAGATCGATCTCCCCGGGGACGGCGCGAGGCAGCGGAAGCGGAGCCCTAGGGTTGGAAACCTAGACTCGTGATACCATGTAAGATTGGTGTATACTACGTGGATTGATTGTATTGAGCCCCTTGGGCGGTATATATGAGAGTACATGGCTTGGAGGGCAAGTAGCCTCTCCTAGAGATAAGGAAGGCTATCCCGGGATTACAATCAATCCTAAACTAACCATATCTAGAGTTGCCTTGTATATCTCTATACGCCAACAACTAGATCTGATTCTTCATATTCTGTTTGTAGAAAGAATGACATCTATCCAGGATAGGTGATCGACACATTTGGTTATGGTCCTGCTGCGGCGGCCATAGGCCAACTGCACCTGAATCTAGGTCCAAACCCATATGATTTGGTTAATTAGAATTAAATCCTAAATATCCCAATGATTCTCCACCTCGTCCAAACAGGCTATAAGACGTAAAAGTAAATTTTGCAGGCGAAATTGAATCAAATGTGTTCATATTGTAATGTATCACTTGACCTTCCATGTGCAGGCGAAATTCTTTGCTCCAGAGGCAGCAAAGGCACTAGTTGATCGCTATGCACAAAGATAGTCAAGGAGATCTTCAATGAGAAGTTTTGAACCATTGAAATTGTTCAGTCCATTTCTAGGTGCAAATGTAGGAAATTCTTGAGTAATTGTACCCACTCTGTGGCAACCCGTAGATATAGAACCAAATGGGACAAAATGAATATATTTGTTAGCAAATAGATTGTGGTCGTACTGGCATGGACGACCAACAGCATGTCAGGAACTTGTATCATAGCAATGTTAAAGGAATATGGGACATTTTGTATTGTATTATTGCTACAAGTTGTATGGGATGAAAGGAGAAAAGAGCTTGGACAAGCATTTAAATTTTATGCTTGAAACTAGGGGCATGTAAAAGAACTAGTCATTTTTTATGGGAGATGGCCCAAATATCTCACCACCTCCTAATTGTTGCTCTTGGTTGTACTAGGCCAGCTTGTTTGAAGAAGCACAAAGGCCTGGGCCAATACACCACATGTGTACAAAACCATGCACCAAAATATTAGTACTTTGTCAACACTTTGTTAAAAAAGCTATCAGTACATAATTAGGAAAAACGGTTCCCCCCTCCCCCCCACCCCCCCCCCCCCCCCCGGTCCCGAAAGAAAAATCCTACGGCCGTCACCCACTTCCCGGGTCCCTCTCCTCCGACCACCTGGCAGCCTCTCCGGTAGGCGGAGGAGGGGATCCATCTTTGAAGTGTCTCTCTCCTCCGACCACCTGGCAGCCTCTTCGGTAGGCGGAGGAGGGGATCCATCTTTTTGTAGGTGTAGTTTTATCCTTTTCATCTAGGATTTAGTCTCCAACGGCATCGACGAAGGTGACGACGATAATGGCACTTTGAAAATAAGGTATTTCCGGTCTTCTCTTACCTCGACGATGTCTAATCCGGCGCCAACGAAGAGTCAGTGAGAATAGATTCAGCAGGATATGTAGGTTCCCTCTAGATCTTTGTAGTCTGTGTGTCTATATTAGAAGATGCAGTTGGCTGTCATTTGGTGTGGTGACCACGACCTCTTCCTTCGGTTTGTTCTGTGACATGATCCGGTTTTCCCAACCATCTGCTATGGTTGTGAAGGATTGTAAGCTTGCGCTGCGTTGGGTGTTCCCCTAGCCGATGTTCTTCCAGCGGTTGCTAGATCTCGTTGTAAGTAGCAAGTGGTTTATGCGGTCTTCAAAGCCTTTGATGATGGCGTTTGCAGGTGCCCATTTCCCTTGATGAGGTTTCAGTGTATTTTTCAAAGTCTCAGCGTTTGACGAACATTCGAAGGAAGAAGATGATCAGAGAGCTCTTCGCTGTAATTTAATTTCGTTTTGTCGTCTTGTGTCAAGTTGTCCTTCTTTTGTACCACTTGTTCTCCTTGATATCTCCCTGATATGAATCAAACATGTGACACCGTTTGGGTGTCTTTCGAAAAAAACTGAGGGTTAGACACTGCATCATCCTCACTCGGAGCCACTTAGACCGTGTTTAGTTCCGTGAAAAGGGGTGAAAATGGTGAAACTTTATGCATTAGACCGCTTGCACGGAGGGAATAAATGAACTGACGCGGTTCTCTAGATGAAAACTTTTTACGTTTGTGTGGAACTGAACAAGGCCTTAGTCTCCAAAGTCCATACAAATAATACTACTGCTGTTCTAATAGACATGGGCAATCAATCAAAGCATGGACATCGCCATATATCACGGTCGTCGTTCACGAGGGAATCAAACAAAGAACCTTGAGTTCTTTGCAATAATTGGCAATTGCAGATTACAATTGCAACTCGCGGCCATCCAAAGTTAGGCACTGACTTTAGAGTCATGAAAATATAAGTTGGACAGCCTCCTGTGTCAGTTTGCAGCCTTTAAATTTCTTTCTGGAAATAAACACTAGGAGTTTGATCGGGTGTTCACTTAAGTATAGGTGGATACAAATAATAATGCAGGGCATGGTCCTTGATCGCACCTTTTACCAACCGAGCAAACGGTCCATTTTGGATTAAACAAACCTCTGCCTTCCTGAAGATTACACTATGGAATGCAAACTGATTTTGCTAAAGTCAAGTCAGCCGGCGACGTAGAATTTCAATTTTTCAGATGAATCCGTCCATGGCACTAATACTTGGAGACATTTCGAAATTCGAAGTGCCAAGAACACATGCTTCTAGCTGCTAGTACCGATGTCTGAATCTGCAACCCATTGCTGATACACGAGAGTCCAATCGTGTACGAGCTCCTAGGACGATGATACATCAACATCAGGCTTACCCGTGCCACGTCAGCGGATCCGGGAAGTTCTCTCCGCCACAAGTTCCCGGTGGGTCCACCCGCCGCGCTCGGTGCCTGCTCTTGTCCCGTGATCGCTGACATGATCAGGGTACAAACGGACAGGGGGGCATTCACGGGCTGCGCCTTTGCCTGCCTGGGATTTGCTAGCTGAGGCCTGGCGTCTCCTGATATTGCAGATCGGCAGATGTGAACAAATCTTCTTGCATGCTAGCTAGTAGATGAATAAACACCGCACTGTATTACTTAAATCTATATACATTAATTAGTACTTCCTCCAATTTATTTTATTTTATCTTGGTTTTAAACTAACCAACCTAATATTAAATATTTTTTCTCAAAAGCATGCATAAAAGCTATATATGTACCTTTATTGTACTATATAGATAGAAAAACAATCCCTTATGATATATAGTTCGAATTAATAATTCCCTTACAACAGCAACCGCCGCCGTGTCTTCACATAATATATATGATGAAGTTGTTGAAAAAAATTTATGAGATAATCACCGGAAAAGAAATAAATCAAACGACATGCTTGCTCTTATTATCTTAACCATAAAAACTACCCATCACCCACTGACCCACATGCTAGCTTCATTCCCCGCTCTATAAATACCTCGGAACGGTGCCGTCGCAAGAGGCCATCGATCAAGCCATCACACGCACAATCATTCCACAGAGGGTTCAAACCACACCCATCGCCCACACTGACCCACATGGCCAGCGGCAGCAAAGCCCTCCCGGTGGCCGTGGCGATCGTCGTCCTCCTCGTGATGGCGGCGGCGCCGCCCGGGGCGGAGGCGGTGTGCGGCATGAGCAACGAGCAGTTCATGTCGTGCCAGCCGGCGGCGGCGAAGACGACGGACCCGCCGGCGCCGCCGACGAAGGCGTGCTGCGACGCGCTGGGCACAAGAGCTCGCCGTGGATGAACCTCTACAACATCGACCCCGAGCGCGCCATGGAGCTGCCGGCCAAGTGCGGCCTCGCCACGCCACCAAACTGCTAGCAGCTGATTTAATTGCCTGCTTGTGTCGAGCTCATGCATCTTGATGACTCCCTAGCTGTGATTTCGTTCCATGATGTGTGCTCGTCGTGTAAATGTGTGTGATTTGTCCGTGTGTAGTTGTCACTTGTCCCCATGTATACAGCATCCATCCATGTGTGGTTTGGAGTACGTTGCGTGCTGGGTACTATGCATGTGTGTGTGTCACTGGCTTTGTCCATGTGTGCACGATGATTTGTGTTAGTTTGCTTTGTTGCCTGTAGCCTCTATATAAAACGGTGTGGTTTAATTTGCTGGCTTTGATCCAAATTAAAGATCACTACTTGCATGTGTCTTCAGTTCAGGTGGGGGATTATTTCTGCAATAATGACTAGATCTCTAATGAATTAATGTATAAGAGACCATGCAAATCGTTGGTTTTCAAAAAAAAAAATGCAAATCGTTTTTCTCATTGGATTAAGTTTCTAGAAAGAAAGGGTGAACTGGGATGAGTGATGGCATCCAATATATTTGGCTGGTGCCGTCGCTTTTACCGTGCGTTTGGTTGCGGGATGTGAGGGTTGGGTTGGCTCTAACCCTCGTTTTGGGATGGCTCCAACCCTCACTATGTTTGGTTGCGAGAGAATTGACAGAGTTGGAGCCAACCTGTCACCTGTTTGGATGGATGTACTGGATTGTAACTTATAAATCTGATCACCTTCCCACTCAAATGGTGATCAATCCTCAATCCTCTTACTATCCCTTTCAAACATAGGGGCATAAGTAATCCCTTCCCTTCTTGCAACTCGCTTTCTTTTTCTAAACCGAGCAACAATTGCCATGACACACAAAAACCAATGTGCAGCAGCAGCAAAAATAAATGCCTTGCGCCTGTTATCCATCTACATTCGACAGGATAAAATTGTGACTACAAATGACCTAGCAAAAATATCATGTACGGTTTCCATGAACTAATACAAGAATCTTCAAATCAATCATCAATCCAGCATCAAGGGAGCAATTCTAGGCAATTCCAGTCATTCCCACTTGCGGTAAAAAAAATGAAGACAGGATAGGGAGGATGAAATACCTTGAGCAGATCTAGGCGGCGGCAGCAGCTTGGCGTCCGGTCCTGGCGGAGGAGGCCTGGCGCGCGCCCCCTGCGAGTGTGGCGCCCCTGGAGGCCGCCGCCCGTGCGCCCCTACGCCTGGAGGCAGCCCGTCGCGCGCGCCCCTGGAGGCCGCCGCCCGTGCGCCCCTGCAGGCGGCCGCGACGCGCGCGCCCCTAGAGGCCGCCCGTCGCGCGAGGATGAAGACGTACAGGCGACGGACGAGTCCCTGGCGGCGTCGGTGGAGGTGCCCTGGCGATGGATAGGGTTGGGATGGTGGTGCGGGCTGGAAAAAAGAAAAGGCAGGTGACGGGAATCACGCGCACGCGCTCGACCAGGATGGAACCGCTCCGTCCGCCAAATTTCGGGAGTTGGCTCCAACCCGCATCTACACGGTATATTCCTCTCGGGTTGGCTCCAACCCTTTTCCACCCCCATCCAAACACTAAAAAAACGGGTCGAACCCAACCAGGTCGAACCCATAACCCCAACCAAAGACGCGGTTAGTGACGGGCTCTATGGATCATGGATGGAATGTGTACACACCTGCTGGTACTCACATGCAGCGCCATCTACTAGCTGATGATGGTACACATGCAGCCCGTGAGCAAGAGAGGCGCCTACTTTTATTTGGCTGGACGCGTGCGCTCGATCGACGTCGTCGATGGGATGGCAAAGTACAGGTACACGATTTTTGTCGAGGCATGCAAAAGATTCGTCGCCCACCAGATCCATTCACAACTGGCCCATTTGTCAAAACCATCCCCTTTTCATAAAAAGCTAAAAAAAAGTTATTTAGCTTGAGAACCGTGTCAGTTCATTTCTATCTCTATGTATGCTTTTTTATAGAAACAGAACTCTTCTGTACTTTCTTCCGTATTTTTCACCCCTTTCTCACAACCTAAACACATCCGCATACGGCCGGTGTGCAAGTGCAAGCCCGATATATAGCCTCTTATTGGGCCACTTATTTGGAGCTGGGCCAGATAACCACTCATTGTGGAACTAATAGTTGTTGGGCCAGACAAATCGACTCCCTTTTTCTTAAAACAAATCCATGTAACCTATATAGAAGCACCCAATTAAGGGTCTTCTCTCAACATATAAATTGTCTAAGTTACCATCCATTAAACTTCTCTCAACATGAAAGCTGTCCGCGTCACCATCTATTAGAACCATCAATTTATGTCTTCTACCGATAATCTGTGGATAATAGTTTCCATGCATGATTCTCAAGTTGTCCTCTCTCAATAAAAGGAACATGCTGTCATGTATAATGTTGTTTACAAATGAATGTTCCAATGCAATCTTAGTGTTTCTACTATCAAATTTCATCTTCAACCATCGACAACCCACTAGAAATCACCACATATGAGAGAAATTTCTCAATAATACTCTAAGTAATTGAAACATTTATTTTCTCAAAACTTTTAAATTTCATTCCATATATAATCATAATTGTATTATACCCAAGTATCCGTTAACTAAATAATTTGATGTCGTATCAAAAACAATATTGTTAAGTTTTTACTATTTTTGATACCATCTTATAATAATTGTATAAATATAACAAACATCCCGCGGAAAATCATCCAGTAATAAATAAACTCGCGCCCACATGCTCCCAAGGCCACCATGGGCCCAGAACTTCCATACCAGTCCCTGCTATTCTCTTTGTTTTTTTAGCAGACGGAATGTTGTGTTAGCTTGCGGACCAGATATATTGTGTACCCATAAGTTATGGCTAGAGTATACTCCATCACAACATTTCGTCTGCTAAAAACATTTTTTAGGTTTGACAAATATAGAAAATAGTATCAATATTTGTATCTCCAAATAAATTTGTTAAGAAAGTACACTTAATCTAATGATACTTAGTATGCATCATAAATAAAAAAAATCAAACGACCAGACTTGACTACACCCTCCATCAAAAAGAATGCAACTCTCATTTTTCAAGAGGTCAAACGATATGAAGTTTGACTAAATTTGTACAAAAAATTAACAACATTTATGTCTTCAAATAGATTTAGTATAAAAATATATTTCTTAATTAATCTAATAAGACTTATTTTGTATAAAAAATGTTAGTATTATTTAGTATAAATTTCGTTAAACTTGAGATTGTTAGACTCCTCGAGAAGCGAGAGTTGCATTCTTTTTGGACAGAGGGAGTACTTAATAATAAGCTAAACCCAACTCATGAAGCTTTTGGGGCCAGCTAGGTACGTTAAACGAAACGACCATAATCTCCTTTTCTTTTGGAAGGAATATGCTGGGCATTCAAGAGGGAGGGGCAGGCGCTATAACGTCAAACTAAAATGGTTTGGAGGGAGTATATATATATATATGTAGCAAATATTTCCATACGCAGATATAGGCAGAGTTAAGAGTTTCCTTTGATTGTAACCGGAGCATGATCTCACAACAATGCTCTTCTTTTTTTGTCTTTCTATGACAGAGCTGTGCATCTTGACCTATGAGTTGCCACCTGTCCGATCCATTGGAAAGAACTAAACATGTATGGATCGGAATGGTGTGATGACGTGTGTGCACGTGCGTCATTTTGCAATTAAAAGACAGAGAATGTCTCTTTCAATAGCATCGTTGTGATCAGAAGCTCACAACAATGCGCTATTATTTTTTTTTCTCTGTGTGTTTTTATGACAGCTGCATCTTGACATATGAGTTGCGCGATCATTTTGCAATTGAGAGAGAGAAGAGACATGCTTGCTCTTATTAGCTTAACCATAATCCGAGGACCCCTCCTGAAAACCGCAAACTCGCAGGTGTGCCTGCACCAAAAATTCCCACTTCTTCATTCCCCACACTATAAATACCTGGGCACGGTGCCGTCGCTAAAGGCCATCCAGCCACACGAACAATCACTCTAGAGATCGAGTTGTTCAAACCACACCCACAACCACTGACCACATGGCCACCAGCAGCAAAGCCCTCCCGGTCGCCGCCGTGGCAATCGTCCTCCTCCTCGTCGTGGCGGCGGCGCCCGCGGCTGAGGCGGTGTGCGGCATAAGCAACGACCAGCTCATGTCGTGCCAGCCGGCGGCGACGAAGACGCCGGCGCCGCCGACGGAGGCGTGCTGCGACGCGCTGGGGACAGCCGACCTGGGATGCCTGTGCGGGTACATAAACTCGCCGTGGGTGACCGTCTACAACATCGACCCCGAGAGCGCCAAGCAGCTGCCGCCCAAGTGCGGCCTCGCCACGCCACCAAACTGCTGATTCTGTGGGTGATTTCCATGTGTGCCCGTCGTGTAATATGTTTTGTAAGTGTGTGTGTCGGTGTGTAGTTGTCACTTGTCATGTGTATACATCCATGCTGCATGTGTGGTTTTGGCCTGCGTTGCGTTCGTGTGTTTAATTTGTGTCACTAGCTTTAATTTGTCCATGAAACCCTTCTGAAAAAACAATGACAGATACGAGGCTAGATGGCCACTCCTTTTTAACGCTTGCATTGAAACCTTGAATCTTAGGGAACTTGAGTTATCTGGTCGCAAATTTACTAGCTTGGGCAAACTCAGCTACAGTTCCTACATACGAGAAATTGGATAGGATCCTTGTAAGTACAGAATGGGAACAAAAATTTCCGCTGTCTAATGTAGAAGCACTTACTAGAGAAATCTCTGACCATACACCTTTGTTATTAGATACTGGAGATGCATCTCATAGAGGCAATAATCCTGATTTCAAATTTGAACTGGGATGGCTACTTGGAGATGGATTTCATGAGTTGGTGACAAAGGTTTGGCAAAGAGAAACTAGAGGTGTCTCTCCTATGCAGCGGTGGCAAAATAAAATACGATCTTTACGTAGGTTCCTAAAAGGATGGGCAAAAAACCGAGTAGGAGAAAATAAAAAGAAGAAAAAGTTTTTATTGCATACTCTGGATCTTCTGGATAGGAAAGCCGAGGTAGTTTTGCTTGACCAGCAGGAATTGGATTATAAACACCTTTTATCATCCGAGTTAACAAAGTTGCTTCATGAGGAAGAGTTGTATTGGCTGCAACGTTCCAAAGCAACAAAGTTGTTACAGGGCGATGACAATACAAAATATTTTCAGCTGTTGGCCAACGGTAGACATAGAAAAACCAGAATCCACCAGTTAGAACAAGACGAGGGAACAATTATTGGTCAAGAGAACCTGAAAACATACATTACGAACTTCTATAAAGAACTCTTCAGGGCACCTGAGAATAATTTTTTCAGCTTGGATGAGACAAATACTGACGGTATTCCACAAGTCTCACAGTATGAAAATGATATTCTCACAGACTCGTTTAGTGAAAAGGAAGTTAAAGAGGCGATTTTCCAAATGGAACATAACAAAGCACCATGTCCAGATGGTTTCCCAACAGAGTTCTATCAGAGTCTCTGGGATGTCATTAAACAAGACCTTTTACAGCTGTTTAATCAGTTCCATAATGGAGATTTGCCTCTTCACATCCTTAACTTTGGGGTCATCACTCTATTGCCCAAGAAGAGCGAAGCTATTAAAATCCAGCAATATTGACCTATATGCTTACTCAATGTTAGTTTTAAAATTTTTACAAAGGTTCTAACGAATCGGGTTAATTTAGTGGCTCAAAAAATAATTAGACCTTCTCAAACGGCTTTCCTTCCGGGGAGGTATATCCTGGAGGGGGTTGTTGTTTTACACGAGACAATCCATGAGTTACATAGGAGAAAGAAAAGTGGTGTAATTCTCAAACTTGACTTTGAGAAAGCTTATGATAAGGTCAAGTGGCCATTTCTCCAGCAGGTGTTGAGAATGAAAGGTTTCTCTCCTAAATGGTGATCATGGATTGAGCAAGTAAAGGCTAAAGGTAGTGTGGGGATCAAAGCCAACAGTGACATAGGACACTATTTTCAAACTAAGAAAGGTGTTCGTCAAGGAGATCCCTTATCGCCTATATTGTTTAATATAGTGGTAGATATGTTGGCAATTCTCATAGCTAGAGCTAAAGATCTCGGTCAGTTTCGAGGTGTCATACCACATTTAGTTGATGATGGTCTATCGATACTGCAGTATGCAGATGATACGGTAATTTTTATGGAGAATGATTTAAATGAGGCTAAGAATATGAAGCTACTGCTCTGTGCATTTGAACAGCTCTCTGGCCTTAAAATCAATTTTCATAAAAGTGAGTTTTTCTGTTATGGTGCAGCTAAAGAGCTGGAGGGTCACTATTCACAAATTTTTGGCTGTGAACTAGGATCCTTTCCTTTTAGATACCTAGGTATCCCGATGCACCACAGAAAACTAAGAAACTCTGATTGGAAAGAAGTTGAAGAGCGTTTTCAAAAGAGGTTAAGCAATTGGAAAGGAAAGATGCTTTCTATAGGGGGCGGTTGATCCTTATTAATTGCGTACTTAGTAACCTTTTCATCTTTATGTTGTCCTTCTTTGAAATTCCAAGAGGGATCCTTAAAAAATTGGATTATTATCGATCTAGATTTTTTTGGCAAAGTGATAGACAAAAAAAGAAATATAGGTTAACTAAATGGGGAATTCTCTGTACACCACGTGATCAAGGTGGACTAGGGATTCTAGACCTCGACCTTCAAAATAGATGTATGTTAAGTAAATGGGTTGTTAAGTTAATAAATGAAGATGGAATGTGGCAACAGCTCCTTAGAAAGAAATACTTGAAACATAGAATCATTACACAAGTTGAACATATGCCTGGAGACTCTCACTTTTGGTCAGGCCTCATGAAGATTAAGAAAGAGGTCTTGAGTAAGGGCAAGTTTACTGTTGGAGATGGTAGTCAAGTTCGTTTCTGGGAGGATGCTTGGCTAGATAATTCTTCATTCAAAGAACAATTCCCCAATTTATTTAGTATTGTCAGCAAGAAAAGCGCTACAGTTGCGAGTGTTTTTAGCACAAGACCCCTGAATGTTGCTTTTAGAAGATCTTTAGTTGGAAATAACTTAAGGGATTGGCATACGATAGTAGCCAAAGTGGTTAATATTCAACTGATTGATCAAAAGGACACCTTTCGATGGTCTTTGTGCCAAAACGGGAAATTCACAGTACACTCCATGTACAGAGCGTTGGCTGCCCCAAATATCACTCCTCGCAAACACATAATTTGGAAACTAAAATTGCCCCTCAAAGTAAAAATTTTTATGTGGTATCTAGTTAAAGGAATAGCTCTAACCAAAGACAATCTAGTCAAACGTCGGTGGAAAGGATGTACCAAATGTTGTTACTGTAATTCCGATGAAACAATACAACATCTTTTCTTTGACTGTGATAATGCTAGATTGATTTGGCGTATGGTACTAGTTTCATTTAATATATCACGTCCAATGGATATACATCATCTGTTTGATGGTTGGTTATTCGGAGTGGATAGGAAACTTCGGTACAAAGTTTTGGTTGGGGCTTCAGCACTTTGTTGGGCAATTTGGTTAAGCCGAAATGATCTGGTCTTTAACAATACAAAAGTTGCTTCTTCTATGCAGGTTATCTCCAGAGGGACATACTGGATATGTTTCTGGGGTATGCTGCAGGAAAAGGAGGAACAAACCCAGATTTCGTGGGGGTGTCGTGTGCTTGAGACAGCGATCATGGAGGTTTTCGCCAATCATGGCTGGTTTTCTTTTATTAGACTCCCTAGTAGCTAATGATGGATAAACTTTATTTTATCTGGGACCTTTGTTTGTGAGTGCTGTTCTTTTCATTGTAATAAGCAACGAGTTAAACAGCTATATGCATCGATTGTTGCAGAGGCTGGAATATTGAAATATATTCCCGTTTCTGAAAAAGAAAATGTGTGCTCGGTGGTGCATATCAACAAGTTGCAACTTTTTTTTTCGGAAGCTCATTTCGAAAGAACTCCGGGGTTAGGTGTGCTTAGCCCGGAGTAATTTCATGATGGGTGACCGACCGGAAAGTCCTTCCCAGGTGCGCATGAGTGAGGACAAAGTGCGTAGAAAAGACGTGTGTCGGTCTGTGAGGGAATTCTGGAGATCCAAGAGAGCAGTCAGACGTAAGCGGGCCCGGCCTCGGAGAGGCGGGACGTTATAGATGGTGTGCGTGTATGCCGGGCAAGTTTGTTTGTTGCTTGTCGTCTCTATGTACAACAGTGCGCATGTTTGCTGGTTTTGATCCAAACATCACTGGCTTGCATGTGTCTTCATTCAGTTCAGGTGGAGAATTATTTCTACAATAAGGACTAGATCTCTGAATTAATGTATACGAGGCAAATGCAAATTAAAACATTTTTCTCATTGGGTTATATTAACTGAAAGAGGGTTGAGCTAGGATCTGAGAAAGAAAGTGCACCATTTAGTCCCGGGCATTCCTTTGAGCCGGTACTAAAGTTTTTTTCCAAATAAAAACACACACATGCTTCTCTGCTCCTCTCGTCCCTTTCTCTCTTCTCTGATTTTCCTTTCCACTACTGTCTCCTCCATCTTTCTTCTAAGTTCTTCAAGAACTATCATCTCAGTTCTTCGAGAACAAAGAAGAGACAAAGCATATACATATCGAAAGAAGAACTGAGAAGAAAGAAAGAGAAAAACTGAGAAGAAAGAAAGGAACGAGGAGCAGAGATTACAAAAATCATTCTCCTCTGTTCTTCACTTATAATACAAACATTCAAACCGAAATTCATTCTGAGATTACAAACATTCACCAGAAAAATTTATACAACAAGAGATATTTAGAGGAAAAAATTCACGACAACATATAAAAATCTAGACCCGCGAGCGCCCACCCGCGCCGGCCGCCTGGAAACGCCTGCTCTCCCGCGCCGCCGTGCCGCTTGCTCCCGTGCACGAGCCTGCGCCGCCGCTGTGGCCGCCGAGGCCGGGGCCTGCGCCAACCCCCCACATCTGGATCTATAGAGGGAGGAAGAGAGAGCAGGTTAGAGATAAGGAAGAAGAAGAGAAGGAGATAAGGTTGGAGGAGAAAAGGGAAGGAGATAAAGGAAGATGAGAGAGAGGGAAGAGGCCTGCATGCTGTCAGATATTTTTGGGGGTGAAGATTGGTACCGGGTTGAGGTTTGAGCCGGTACTAAATTTCTTCGGGGGTAATTTAGTACCGGCTAAAAATACCGGCCGGTACTAAAAGGTCGTCGGGTTGTTGTTTTTGGTGCTCGATGTGTCAGTTAGTACCGGCTGGTATCCTTACCCGGTACTGAAGAGCACTGCAGAGCACTATTTTAACAAACCGGTACTAAAATCGTATTTTAGTACCGGTTTAAACGCAACCGGGACTAAATAATTAGGGATCAAAGGTCATTTCCTTACTAGTGAGGGGATCGAGCGAGGATCTGAGAAGAAAAACGATGAACTGATTAGGGATACTGATGAGTGATGGCAGCAAATTTGACAGTGTTTACGTGCTGTCGCTTTTAGTGACTGGCTCGAAGGATCATGGATGGAATGTGTACACGTGCTGGCACCCACATGCAGCTATCGCCATCTACTAGCTGATGGTACATGCGGCCCGTGAGCAAGAGAGGCGCCTACTTTTTATTTGCCCAGATGTGTACAATCGATCGACGTCGATGGGATGGCGAAGTACACCGAAAAGCTGTATACCGTATATGCGGTGTCAATGCCATCGCCGCAAACGGCAAACCGAGACTCCCGTTTATTTGGGCCGGCCCACAAAGCCATGACGATGGCCGGCAGCACATGCACGCAAAGTTTTGTTACTTTTTTTTACCTTTTTTCTTTCAATTTTTTCTTTGGTTTATTTTTTCTCTAACTTTTCTATTTTTTCTATTTATTTTTTAAATTTATTCTCTTCTACCGTGTAACTTTTTTCATCTGTCTACTGTATTTTGTTTCACATGTTAATATTTATATTCCATCTATATGGTATTTTTGTTTCTCATGTATAATATTTTGTTACTTCTGTTTCATTAGTTTAGATGATTTTGTTTCACATGTTAAAATTTATGTTCCTCTCGTACGATTTTGTTGTTCCGTGCAGCCACATGATTCGTTCTCATTGTTAAAATCGGATGAATTGTTCCTTCTTTTGAAAAAAATGTTCCATATTTTTTAATCTAAACATATGCATGCAAGTGTGGTCTAGTTTTAAAGATTGCGTCGAAAGAAATACAACGGTGCAATCAGAATTTGATTTAGACACTCGCTTTATAAGATATAAATTGTTTTTGTGTTTGTTCTTTGTGTGGTCCGCACTCGAGACAAAGGTGGGTGAGAGCGTCGGGCGTTGCGCGGGACGCGCAGCGTCCCCGCACACGCGGTGCATAGTGTCCGTACACGTTTTTGGGATTGATTCGTCGTTCACCAGATCTCAACAACAATGATGCGGCCGGTGTGCAAACCGATAGCCTCTTATTGGGCCAAGTGTTTGGAGCTGGGCTAGATAATCACTCGTGGAGCAGGAAATGTAGTTGTCAGGGCCGGGCCGGCAAAATTAAGACCACTATGGAAAACACAACAGACCTAAAACTATACAGCAATACAAATGTTTAAGATAAAATATATTGGAATAAATCTATACATTCTTGTTTTTTGGTTTTGTATCATATAATCATATTTTCTAACAAGTTTGCAAAAAAAAAAATGTATTCAATTATGGAACACTAGACCTCAAGTCTAATTAATACACATGTAACCAAAAGATTAATAGCCCGGTTGTACCGAAGCTTTTTTCATCACGCTCGGCCCCGGAGGTAATTGCCTCAGCCGTCGCTCGCCCGCTCGCGCCTGACCACTCTCCAGTGACGCTCGCCCGAGGGAAGAACGCTACATCTCTCATCTCTCATCTTCTCTCACAACTATAAAGAGTAAAAAGTGGATCGTTCGTCGTGCGATCCGTGCGTCGTCGGTCCATCGTCGCCATATTTGCGAACCAGGGCGCCGTCCAGATGATGCGCGACACCCCCGCAGCCCTGCGATCCAAAAACCCTTTGCCCGCGGCCTCCCCTCCCTTCGTACGTCATTGCGTCCAGGGGCGGGCCCAAGATTTCAAGTTTGGGTATTCAAAATTTTTAAAAGGTGCAAAAATAAATTTTGGCAGCCTAAAATACACATGGATATAGCCACTGTCGGTGCCAATCCTAAAGGAGGCCCTAAGACGACGATAAATCACCAACTAAGCCACTGGAACTAATTAACTCAGCAAAAGTTAAGCAAGGAAGTTCCAATCCTCTGTCAGGCTCGAGGGTGCCCAGCACCCCTCGAGCGAATCGGAACTCCGCCTCGCTCGAGGCCCGGAGGCCACCCTCGACACCCATCTCCGCCTCGCTCGAGGCTTCCCCTCGCTCGTGGGACCCGCTGACGGTTCACCTGCCCCATGGACAAAAGCATTTAATGGCTCTGCACGGCTTTGGACGCGGAAGTCAAGCCACGGATCCCTCGCCCATCCCCGGTCATCTCCGCCAACTCCTGACACCGTGCGGTCGTCCTCCACACCGTGCGGTCATCCCTGACGCCGTGCGGTCATCCTCGACGCTGTGCAGTGTGACAGACCTGTGCGGTGTCACGAGCCTGTGCGGCGTGACAGGCCTGTGCTGTCACGCTCCCCTGTTCCACCAACTCCGGTACGGGCACCCCTCGAACGGGCATGGGGAACCCTCGAATGGGTGCACGGACTGCTGCACTCGATGATGACGCATGACGCCAGCCCATAAAATCAGGAGCACAGGAAACATACGTCATGAACGGGGGACGCCACGCCGTGCGCCAGAGCTCCGTACGCCAGGAAGTCGCATAATCCACAACGCGAGCCAAGACAGGGACCACGCCTGCGACCATACCTCATCGTACGCCGTCACTGTACCAAGTACTGTACTTTCACTATTTGTAACTGCCCCTCTTTGAACTATAAAAGGAGGAGGCAGCCCCTTAGAACGGGGGACAGAGACTCTAGCCATCAAACACACTCATTCACGCACTCACCACCAAGTTCACTAAAGAACACAACTCTCACACGCTCTAAGGGACCTGGGGGCTCATCCTCCTCTCCCGCCAAGCTTGTAGCTCCCCTACTACGAGCACCCCCGGTGCAAGGCAATATAGTGCGCAAGCACACCCTGCTGGACGTACGATCGGAAGATCGGAACCAGGATAAACCTCGTGTCATCGTGTTGCCCTTGCATCGACCATCGAGAGACGGGACACAGCGCACTTTTCTGCAGGTGTTTGGACCCCCGCTGGGTTCCGGCACCGACAGCCACATAGATGTACTCAATAATCAATATGGCCTATTTTGTAGAAGAGAAATTAAACTTAGATGTTGAATGCCATAAGATCTTATTATCTTTTCCATTTGTTTGAATACATATACATTGATATACTACATGTACTTAGTTTGTTTGTGAAAATAATGGGTATTCAATGAAGACCATTGAATACCAAGTGTGCCCGCCCCTGATTGCGTCACCCTCTCCCACCGTCGAATCCCCTGCGAGATGATCCGAGACCGTGCGATCGTTTTGCGTCCCAAAGTCCGTTGCCCCCACCCCCACCCCCACAAGACACAACCCCGCCGCATAACCCTAATTCTCCCCCATTCCAAGTCTCAGCGACATCGCCCTCCCTGTTCCCTGGCGAACTCCTACTGATCGCAACAGGGGCGATTGTCTTGATCTTCTCCACACCATAGGATTGCCAAGGTGTTGCGCCACCACTCGCCATCACCTATTCTGCAACTGTACAGAAACCCTAGCCCTCATCGTCTCTCCTCGCCGAGCAAACAACCGCGTCGTCGCAGCTCTCCAGAACAGCCTAGGTAAGATCCCCATCTCGAGGGCATTCAGTTTTGCCGCTTCCCGTCGTCTTCCGAGCACCATAGGCCATCATAGGCAGTTAGGCACCACGAGTATTAAACTGTGCACGTAGATCATCTCAGTCCATGGCGTGTGTTCTGTTCGTGAGCAACCAGAGGTAGAAGATGAACCCATGGCCGTTGGATCCAAGTCAAGGGTGTAGGTTCAATGTAATAGGTACCCCTTCGTATGGACCTGGTTCACTATAGACCGCCGTACAACTCCGTTGGTCCATGATCTTGCAGACTGAGTCCATGGTACAATACCAGGTACCAGCACCACGCCCGTAGAAGATTGCATCTGGGACTGACCCGAGTTCCTTCTTCTCCAGTGGCGGATTTCTCGCTAGCGCCACCCTGGCCATGGCCCTAGGCGCAGGCCGGCTTTCTCCACTAGCCTATACACTGTAGCACAAAGGCCCAGCGCAGCTAGCGAATTTGGCCCATGGAGTGGCCCTAGGCGTTGGGCTGGGCCAGCTCCGCCCCTGCTTCTCCACCTCGATCTCCCCTCCCCTCCGGTGGCGGCGGGCGGCGGCCATGGCGGAGGACTCCACTAGCAGCCACCCCTCTCGCTGCGTCAAGCTCACTAAGGACCAGGACGCCCCCACCGAGGACATCCGCCCCGGCGAGCTCAAGCAGCGAGTCCACGCCCCGCAGGTCCACCCCTTCGCCACTGCTCCTGAGTCCTGACGTGATTCTGCTCTCTGTGCGCGCCATCATGTACCTCTGTGACGCCATGCCACCAGAGTTTCACAGCTCCCTCACCACCCCAAAAGCTGATATGGACGACGCCCAACAACTGTTTGAGGAAATGCCTCCAAGGTCAGTTTGCAAGTACTCTCACAAAATGGAAATGAGTCTGAGGCTTTCAGGTTTGTCATTGAGATGCAGAAGAATTGACGACGCCCAAATTAATTTAGATAGTGAATCTGCTTCTAGCTCAGGAGCAAACCATCAGGTCATGTCAAAATCATTTGTTTCTGCTTTTATATGAATTTAGGTTCCAGAGGGGTCTGCTGATGGCTCTCACCAAGAAGCTCCTGTGCTAGGCGGTAACAAGTTCACTGCCTATTTGCGATTTAATTTGGATAATTGTGTGGTTATCAAGCTCATTGTATCCTATAATTTTGATTTTGGGATGCTAGAATGTGCATATTTTGCAGTCTGGGCATTCAGTATAGGTAGCAGCTTACCAGTGATTAACATGTTGAGTCATCTGACTTTATAGTTTCTTTGTAATGTATTTTCAGATGTGAATAATGGTCATCTGTTTAGATCATAAGCACGTTTTTCACTTTTGACAGTCTGGCAAGATACTCTTGTTCAGACTTGCAGTATAGATGATTAATTGGAGGTTTACAAATAATTTTGCAGCACACAATATTACACTTAGTAATATGGAATGGTTGAAGGTGCAGCTAGCTGAATGTATTCTTTCATTCAATGCTTTATAGCATCTCCACAAAACTGCTACGTCTGAACAAGAGTATCTTGCCATCAAAAGGCGGCATCTGCTGGTCTGGTGATCCGCTGTTGGTCTAGGTATTCTCTTTTGCTTTATCAGATTGAAAAGGTATTTTTGCTATGATTCAATTGATCCATTATTATCAACCATCCTTGATATGATTTATAGCCAGTGCCATGGTTTGTTGGCTACCTAAGTTGGAATTTACGAGGTCCGATATTTGGTTGGTCGATTTTGACTGTATTATGTAGGGGTACTAGGATGTATGGCAATTATTTCTGTTTTTAAAATTCTGATGATACCCTGCTTAGATAGGTTCAGATTACAGCACAAGATCCGTTCACGTCAACCGAACCAGTTAGTTAATCCATAGCTTCCTGTCAGATTTAGTAGTTCATTTTGATATTTCAGCACCTATAATTTATTTTTTGCCAGTTAGAGAATTTGGGATTTCATAGGAGTGGTGATCATTGCAAGCAGGTACTTCGAGAACCATGTCCTTGACATTCCAGTTGCATTATATAGTTCTGCCTTTATTACAGTACTTGGTTAATTATTTTGTATGAAGTCTGAACTTTACTATAATTGATGATTTGATGGAGTACTGGATTGGATGACTGACCTATCCGAGGGATACAATACTTGGCTTATAAGATGCACGTATGCATGAGCACGAACATGTATTTAGAGCTGCACATGGTCACGTATTGGACCATAGCTAGGAACTCACATGTTATAATATATCAAGCCAAAAGATTGGTGCCTGAGTGAGGAATCACTTAGCCTAATGTCATGCTTCTATTAAAATTAATATGGTTACGGGCAATAAGAACAATTGAAGTAGTGGAGAAGAATCTGGTGACTCTAAAATGCTTGTAGTAGTTAGTTAGCAGCTAAACAAAAGGAGCAGAGTAACTCTCAATTTCTTTTCTTGATATGTTTATAAGCAGCTCAAAAAATGTGTATTTGGGTATGGGTCTCTAAATAGGCAATGAACTTAAATAAGTTATGTGGTGTTCTAGATATAAAGTAGCTCTTTTATTATCAGTGCTAAAATCCATGTGCTCGATGAAATGGGCGTCAAGATTCATGGTTGTCGATAATGAAATTGGTATTTTCCCAGCATCATAATTTCAGGGTGACGATGGCACTGCCTCAACCATTATAATTCAGTTTCGATGGGCCAAGGGGATATGCATGAATGTGGTAGAAAACCGACAGAGGTCCAATGCACTCAGTTAATTTTTCACACTCATGACTACAAATTAATAGATGATAATTACCTGTTAGCTAAGTAAAAGAGGGGTAAAAAAATAGTAAGAGTTCCTAAAAAATATTTTCTTTGAAAGAAATATAAAGAGCAAGAGAGTAGTTCTTGTACAAGCGAAAAATGATTCTGAAATAGTAGGTGCTGTGTATGAAGGATTAATGACTCTGTTGTGGTATGTTTAGACTTCAAAATGTAGTAGTACAAAACCTCATAAACATATCTATATGTGACCATGGTACTGCCACTTGGCAAAGAAAGCTTCTCCATTCATATTTATGATCTAATAATAACAGTGTCTTACTCTTTATTCTTTTTTCCATAGGCTAGGACAGCGGCTGGTGGTGGCTGTGTTGCGATTTGGGAAGAGACCGGTGGTGGCTGTGTTGGGATTTGGGAAGATGTTGGTGGCTGTGGTCATCTGGTTAAATGGAGGAACGGTCATCGAGCTTGTACCAATATGAGCGCAACTTCTACAATATTATCGGCGCTACATTAGTCTCACAATGGAAAAGCATGAATTGTTATATCATTCTCTATTAGATATGGTACTTAAAATATTGTAGTGCAAGTAAGGATATTTAGCACGTTGGATACCGTTTCTTTTCATCATTTGTAACATGTATTTTGCTACTTAACTGTGTCAATTGTGTGTGCTCACGATATGCACGAAAGCGACACCTAAGTTCAAACAGTCCTCGTCAATCGTCTATTAACAGCCTTTTGGGTGCCATAACATTCTGTGTGATGCTACAGACACACCAAATTTCAATGAATAGAAAATAATTAATGTGAAATCGAAATTACTTTGTTGGATTAAATGCACAGGCACAGAATGTTTGAAGTTTAAATACGAAAAAAACTGAAGAAAAACAACAGAATTGCCTATTTCACGCGCCTGGTGTGTGGCCCGGTGGCTGATGTAGATGCACCAAAGTTTGTTTCGCTGGGTGCGCATACCACGCACCATGCCACCAGCTGGATTAATAAAATGTCGTTTCGACCAAAGTATCTCATTTTACAGTATTATTATCTTATTTTGCGATCAATATGTTTTAGTAAATAGTTTTGTTGTCCCGTAGCAACGCACGGGCACGATGCTAGTATTTATAAATGTGTGAGGACCAGTGATCATATTTATTGGTAAACTTAGTGAACAAGAACCGTAGAATTGCATTTAGCAAACACGAATTGAGTTATTATGCACCAACTTGAGTACATAATTTGGTTTTATTGCATTATAATTTGTAGATTGATTTTACTGTATAATTGAACACTTAGACAGATCTTATAGGATTAAGTTACTAATAAGTAATAACATAACCTCTGCACAAAATGAAATACTTGATGTTGCAGTTTTTTTTAAACCAAAGTATTTAAAAACCACAGTTTTAAAACTAGAGCCTTGTATTACTAGAGTATTTGAAAACTATAGTTTTCTATGTTTTAGCAGAAACAATGACGTGTTTTCTATTTGGAGTATCTGATGGCAATACTATACTTTAAAAATTTGCCGCCAGGACCGGTGTACATGCGTGGGCTATTTACTATTTAAATTAGTACCTTTTACCCTAGGCTGTAAGATGTCATGGCGTGCATTTTTTCCAACGTGGCTTCCTTCCAAATAAAAAAAAACAACATTACTGGTGGTTCTGCTTTTCTCTTTGAATTTAGACTGAGGAGTCTAACAGAGTTTTCTTTAAGATCTGATAAAAAAGATAGATTAATTAACAACATCGCTATTACACAAATAGGGTTGAACGCGGAGCCAGCTCGAGCCTACTCGGCTCGGCTCGGCCTGGCGCATTAGGTTAACGAGCTGGCTCGGCTCATTAACAAAACGAGCAAAAAGGCTGGTTCGGCTCATTAGACTCGCGAGCCAGCTCGTTAGGCTTGAACGAGCTCGAGAGCCAAATATAAATTTAGGATTACCAGCATATACAAAACATAAAAAATAATAATAACAAAGTTATCAACTTTAAAATTCACTATACATGACTTGGCTCAACTAGCTCGGCTTGGTTCCAATAGCTCGGCTCCCTTTGTTAAGACCTTATCCTTCTAGCTTGGTTGGCTTGCGAGCAGCTCGCGAGCTGGCTCGAGCTATCTCGTTATCCAAACGAGCAAAATTAGTAGCTTGGCTCGTTAAAAAGTCCACCGAGCCAAGCCGAGCTGAGCCGAGCCGTGAATGAGCCGAGCCAGCTCGCGAGTTCTTGGCTTGGCGTCCAGCCCTGTACACAAACAAGTATGATGCCATAAACAAGGATAGTGTTTGACTATTGTCCAGGAAAAAGAAGATCTGAGCAGAGTTTCCGAAACGGTAGAAAATCTGCAGTTTTATCAACACTGCAATTTCTAAAATTCCAAAGTTTTTGCATCCGAACACCACCTTTTCTTCCAACTAGCATGGCGTGGCAGGTGCCACACAATAAAAATTCTAATTAAAAAATAAGTTTGAAACCATTTCATAATCATCAAAAATTCAAATGAGAAAATTCTTTCAGTGACACTAAAAAATGACCAAATCCCTGGCCATGAGAAAATGATCCTTCCCTATCTGACACCCATTGTTAAATTTCTTACCACTGGGCCCATGTTAGATTATGAGCCTTTTACCTGTATACCATTAAAAAAGTTCATGCAGACCTACATGCCACTAAAAAGTTGCTTCGCACCTTCACGCCATCCACCTAAACTTTTTTTTGACCCCTGAGCCATTCTGTCTGGTTTTCGCCGTTTGGAAGTTCTGACATGTGGGACCAGCCAGTAAAATGACAATTTTACCCTTGCCAGCATGTGGGGCCCACATGTCAGCATTTTTTTCATTTTCTTTCTCTCTCTTTCTCCCCACACCGCCTGCCTCCTCTTCCCCCTGCTCCTGCTTCACGCCTCCGCCGGCGGCGGCGCCGCGCCCTCCCCACCACCACCCTTCTCTGTCCGGCCTTCCCCGTGCTCCGCCGCACCGCAGACCTGCGCCGGCGACGCCCACTCCTATTGGTCGGCCGCCGCCTCCTCCCGCTGCCGAGACCCAGCCCTCCTTGTCCGGCGACGGCGGCCTCCAGACGTTCCCCGCCAACACCTCCTCCATGAGCACCACAGGGGGAGCAGGGAGGTGGCGGCGCGGCCCACTGCTCACCTCGCGGCCGTCGGGATCAGGCCCTCCGCCGCCCGCCCCTGCTCGATCCGGAAGGAGCAGAGGTTGGGAGAGGGAGGTGGCGCTGATGAGGCCGGAGGAGCGGCGGGCATGGGCCGGCGGAGCGTCGGCCGGCGCCGGGGAGGAAGGGCGTGGGGAAGAGGGCCGGCACCGGGGAGGAGAAGGGGCGGGAGCCGGGGAGGAGAAGGGGCCGACGCCGGGAGGAGAAGTGGCCGACAGATATTGAGAAATAAAAGGAGAGAAAGGAAATGAAGAAAAACTAACATGTGGGCCCCACATGCTGGCAAGGGTAAAATGGTCATTTTGTTGGCTGGTCCCACATGTCAGAACTCCCAAACGGTGAAATCCAGACGGAATGGCTCAGGGGTCAAAAAAAGTTTAGGTGGATGGCATGAGGGTGCGAAGCAACTTTTTAGTGGCATGTAGGCCTACACAAACTTTTTTAATGGCATACAGGTAAAAGGCCCCTAGATTATGTGTGCAGTGACCAAATTGCGCTTGAGAAACAATAGGTAGTCTAGGCCGAACCGGCCTGAGCCTGACCCTGACTCGTCTCCCCGTCTCTCTCGTTCCTCTCTCCCGTACAGAACCCTAGATCAAGTTGTTGGGCGTCGCAGGCGAAGCCATCGCCGGCGCCATGGCCATGGGCAGCGCAGGCGGCGGCACGGGGAACAACCACACAATGAGCATGCCAGAGGTGGACGACAGCACGGGGAGCGGTGGACCACGAGCTCAGGCCGCACCAGGGCCGCGGGTGCCATGGCCTGCAGCTGGGCAGGCGGCGCCGCCACGGCCGGAGGCCACCATGGGCGCGAGCGCCCTGGGAAGAGGCGCCATGGTTGAAGATGGCATGGCTGCATTATCTGAAGGGTTAGTCCCTGGTTCGTTTTTGCATCTTCGCTTTTTGTTACTTGTTTGAGCTCTGGTTAAATTTGCTAATGCTAGGACAATGATGTGTTTTAACTAACAGGATGGATGGAGCAGCATGTTATTTGTGGAAAATTAGGCTCATTTGCAACCCTAAAAAGGCTAGAAAGGATATTAGTTGTTAAACTTTTGACAAAGAAGTTGATCTTGATAAGGCAAATTTTAAGGACTTAGTTGAATCAATCGTGAATCGGTTCCTGCTAAGATATCATGAAGTTGCACATGTCCAGTACTATGATGCAGTTCTGAGTTGATGTTCATATTTGATAGTCACTTGAAGTCAAAGGTTGTAGACATGTTCATTGCACATGTTGATCCATATGAACCCTACCAGCCCATCACTAAATGGGATTTTGAAGATCAAAGAAAGCCTATGGAGGAAGAACCTAAGAACAGTGAACCTGAACCTGATGATGATAGTTATCTGCAAAATCCTTTACCAGAAAATGAATATGTTGAGATTGATGAGGAGAACATGTACTTAACTAGCGAGCCTGATGTTGTAGCTTTGGTTGTTAGTTGTGATAAAGGAAAGGACATAGACTATGATCTTGAGGATGATGGGGATGGGGATGAGTTAGAGGATGGAGAGGAGGAGGACAAAATTCAGGAGCCAGATCATCTCCCATAGGCAGCATATGATCCAGAGGATCCTCCAATGACAATAGGCAACACATATCCTAGTATGTTAGAGTTCAAGCTGGCACTATCACAACATGCAATTAAACTTGAATTTGAGTTCAATACAGAGAAGAGTGCGCCAAAGAGGTTCAGGGGATATTGTTCTAGGAAAGAAAAAGATAACTGTCCTTGGAGGATACATGCTTCTACAACGGATGACCTGTCCACCGTCGTGGTAATTGACTAATCTCTATGCATCTAACTATGATTGTTGTAATAAATTTCTGCAGCTGATTATGCATCATATTTGTAGGTGAAAAATGAACCCTTGTGATCATGAATGCTCTAGCACCTCGAGGAATGCAACCAAGTTTTGGATATGTTCTAAGGTAAAGGACTGGCTCATAACTTTGGGAGCCTCAACATTGAAAAAGAAGCAGAAAGAAAAGTACAAGGTAAACATCCCCTACAAGAGTCTATATGGGTAAAGAGTTAGCGTTGAAACAAATTTATGGTGATTGGGATAGTATCCTCGACAACCTATATAGGTTTAAGGCAGAAATTGAGAACTCTTGTCCTGGTATTATGGTTATTATTGATAATCACAATATAAATGGAAAAATCAGATTTAAAGGATTGTCCGTTGTTTTGAAACCTTGCATAGATGGGTTCCTTAATGCATGCGCACCCTTTTTAGTAGTAGATGGCACCTTCTTGAAAGGGAAGTTCAAGGATCAGTTAGCAACTGCTTCTGCTGTTGATGCCTATAATTGATTGTATCTAGTCTGTTGGGGAGTGTTTGATTCTGAAACAAATGACAATCGGATCTGATTTAGGAAAATGCTTAGCGACCTCAGGGGTTGCCAATATGCATGGATGCCAGACATCCAGTGATGACTGGGGATTTCCATAAGGAGAACATAGGGAGTGCATGTTTCACTTAGTGCCCAACTTCAAGAAGAAGTTTCATGGGAAGGTGTTTGATGATCATCTTTGGACAGCAGCTTACTCATGGAACCTATATATATTTTAGAAGCATTGGCATGCAATGGAGGAAGCAAAGCCAGCAGCAACCGCATATCTGAGGAAGAGCCACACGCAGTTATGGCCTAGAGATCAGTTCTCTACCTGCAGCAAGGTGGATTTTGTGACTAACAACTTGGCAGAGTGTTTCAACAATTGGATTAAATAACACAAGTCATTGAACTTGGATGACTTGATGGAGAAAATTAGGCAATTGGTCATGCTAAAGTGGAATGATAGGAGAAAAATCTCAAGCAAGCTAGATGGGAAGATTTGTCCACACATAGTCAAGAAGTTGAATGAAATGAGTAGAGACTTAAATTTGGATGTGGTGGAATGCTTAGAAGAAGTTGGTGAAGTAACTGCCTTGGGAGGAAGTGGCTTCAAGTTTGTGGTGAACTTGCATCCAAGGACATGTACTTGTAGACTATGGCAGGTTTTTGGCATCCCTTGCAAACATGCTATAGCATTTATCACATCCCTTAGCAATGCACCTCTAGAGAATTATGTGCAGTCATATTACTCTATTGATAAATTTAGAGCTGCTTACAATAACCTAATCCCTTCTATTCCTGACAAATCACAATGGACAAAATCTAGCATGGTTTTTTATGCATCCACCATTACTGAAAGCCACAACTGGTAGGAGAAAGAATGAGAGGCATAAAGGAGGTAATGAAAAGAAAAAGAAAAAGGGCAGCACAAATGCCCTACTTGCACAGACTATGAGCATCACTATCAAAATTGCAAGAGGGTAACTTGAGGACATTGTAGCTATGATGGCTGAGAGGTAATAAAATGTCTATATTAACATATTTACTTTGCAGAAATTATACATGTTCACTACTATTTTATTTTCATATTTTGTTTGACATGTAGAGAGCCGCCAAAGAACAAGAGAACCACCAAACAAGCATCTCAGTCAAGCATTGTCCCTTCTCATGATCAAGCACCAACATCGTCCACTATGTATTATCCACCAAGGTAAGCTGTTTTCCATGTATTCTCACTGTCTGACAATATTAACTTTTTTCTCCTCACCATAGCCAAAGCTTAGAACCAGCATCAATCTCTGTAATGTGCTAAAATGAATGCTTCCATGCATATGTACAGGTGCAGGTCCAGTGGTGGCTCAAATCAACTTAGCATTGAGAGTAGCCAACATCTGATGGCCAACATCATGTTGCACCATCTGTTATAACCAAGGCTAGAGGTCCTGCGAAGGTGAAGGCAAAAAGGAAAAGAAATGACCTACCTAAAGAGAAACCAAACGTTCCACAAATGTTTCCAGACAGCCTTGCAATGGGCACAAGAAGTAAAAGATGCCTCAGCTTCTGAACATGTGTTATTATGAGAACCTTTTGTTTATGACCTATTTTATCATGCTTTGTCTGTCTTTTGACACTAAATGTCTATCTGGTTGTTGCTGGTCCCTTTGAGACATTGAACTTGCAATATTATGTACTACAACACATTGAACTTGTAGCACTTGTGGGCTATCTGTTACATTTTTGTTGGGTCCTTCATGCTTGCAGAGGCTATCTGTTACCTTGCTTCTATCTGTTCAAATATGCATATGCATTGCTTGTAACAGTAATCGCTTCTCACATTCAAAAAGAAAATAAATAAATATTATTACTTCATTTCCTTCAGATAATTATAAAAACAATTTGCTAAATCGTTACAAACATACGTATCTGCAAGCGATAGAGCACAAAATGTTTGATGCAGATTACAGGGCAAATTTGTCTATTTACGTGGCACTTCACGGCGTTCAAGCCTCAAACTGACGGCATGTCATAGGGGTAAGAAAATTTAAATTGGGTGCCAGGATAGGGATGGATCATTTTCGCAAGGCCATGGAGGGGATTTGGTCATCTTCTAGTGTCACGAAGGGAGTCTTCTCATTAAATATATGAATATAGTATATATAAAAGTATATGAGAAACAAATTTCAGATTATGAAAGCTTAAAACTGTACTGCAAAGCTACACTGTGTAGCCTCTTGAACGACCACAGGACGTAGACGAAGCAGTCGTTCAGGGAGCGAGCAGTCGCATCAAACAGTCCCCAAAAATGTTATCGCCCGCCTATCTCGAGCATGATCGTCCGCGGTAGTCAAGGTTCTGGAGGCTGTGCTCTTGCTAGTACCATGCGCACAGTGCCAGGCGGTGCGAATAAGAGAAACATAGCAAGTAAAGATGGAGAAGGGAAAGATCTCCAGAACATGAGTATCTATTGTGTTGATGTGTTTTGAGGAGGAGTGGGCCGGGCGCCTTATATAGGCAGGCAGGAGGGCTAAGGGGATGAAACTGGATACCAAGACTATGGTAAGTAATAAATTCTCTGATTATCTCCTACAGCTATATTATGCAATTAATTCACTAATTGACTCTCACAGCTATAGCAAGCAACCAATTTCTTAATTGACGCCCACATGTATGGTAAACAATCAATTCCTTAACTCCTTGATTGATTGGCCATTAGCCAAGTTAATTGAGGTAATCCTTGATTGATTTGCCATTAGGCAAGTTAATTGAGGCAATCCTTGATTAGTTAGTGCCTAAACGCATGCACACAGCAAGAAAGGAAAGAGCACTAAAGGAAAAAAATCATCAAATAGAGAAAGAGGAGAGGGGGTGTAATTCGCGGGTGGGATTGGGAGTGGATACGATGGGAGAGAAGGGCGCGTTGACAAAAAAATTGGGCGGGGGAGGTCACCGAGGGGATTTTCAATGTGAAAATTGGTTTCCTCCCCTCGTGGTCGTCCGTTTTTGGCCTGCCATGTAGGCCTTTTGTGAGGGGTAAGAGATTGGTTTGTTAGATATAGATAGATACTTAAGTATTCTATAAAACCATGACATTTCTTTAAAACTCTAAAAATACTTTGTATCCAAAAGGACATTAGCCAAAGTATTTTTTAGAGTTAAGTATTTTTTAGAGTTTTAAAGGCAAATGTACTGCTAAAATACCTAAGTATTCTATAAAACCATGATATGAAATTAAATTGTTTGACACTTTATAAGCAGTACATTAGCAGTTAGGACAAAAGGCAAAAGGCCTATTTCTTCAATAAATGTAGTCACACAAGTCAGTTAGGAAGATATTTTTGTCAATTAATTCACTTTTTTTTTGCAAGGTCACAACAATTGCAGCTCAGCACCATTATGATGAGCCGATCGATCCATTATTTCCATCCCGTATGCAGTTACATGTCTCTATTAATGGCTACATGCTCCATTTTAACAAAAAGGGCTACTTGAGCATCACCTAACGATCAACATGACTGCCAAAGGTGCCACCCTGTCCAGCATTGGTTCCAGATCCTATCAAGTAATGTTTGTTGCACAGGAACTATTTAATATTGCTGCGTGAGTGTATGTTAGTTAGGTTCTTCTTTTAAGCCAGAGGAACAAACTTCCATCAACATACTGGGTAGTCCAATAATTTTTTTGCCAATATAACTATCCATGTCTGCATACTCCTTAAATGTTTATATCCATTGTTAAAATCTCCTACATGAAAATGTTTAGGAGCAACAACATAAACCAAAATTGACTAGCAATATGTGTATCGAATTATTTCCCGAGATACAGCAATCACACTCCGGTTCAAACATGGACAATCTTTTCATAGATATAGTTTCGGTGTCTTCTGTTATTCTTTTGCTCTTAAGTTTTTGCTCTTGCCTTAGACACCTCAATTAATGGCTTCTAATGTGCTTCCACTAGATACATATGCAGTTGTCCTGGAAAGTTGAGACTGTTTTCCTCAACTATATATGTACTGATCGTGGCATAGAAATAGTAGGAAACTTTCGTCAGTTTCCTCAATGTTCTTATACATATATACTAATAACTAAAATTATTGCAAACAATTAAATATGGTAAAAAACAACTACCATTCTTGTCAACTTTTCTATCCACACTGACTAGCCACAGGAAAAATTTATTCGAAAACAATAATTTATGGTCAACAAAGTTTGCCTGCATATATTTTTTTCCCATGATAATGCACTTTTATATAATTCATATGCAATCTGTACACTTTCTCTTCAGTATTCACCAGCTTTGGTGGCTTCACGGCGGCTAACAACAGGTTCGTTGGTGGCTGTATAATTCTTCATTTAATTTGTTCTTATCGAGTCAACATAACAAAACAACTTCCACCACATCTTATTGTCTCATGCTTCAAGAAAGACATATACTAGCTTATTTGACACTTACCATTGTCTTCAGAAATCCTCTTTCTGAATATTCTCTCAGTCTGTAGATAGTGTAGGCTCTTATTAATTACGGCTTCAAAACACTGTAGATATTGTAGGCTCTTAATTTTTTTTCTGAATAAAGTGTAGGCTCTTAATTACCACACCTACACAATAAATTAGACAGGTAGTAGATCAAAGTAGCGAAACACGGTGCTACGAAATCACCACAACATATCCTTTGGCAAGTATTTAAGAGCCTCATCATATGCCACAACAAAGCATCAAAGCCTAACAAACAAAACAAAAACAACGAGCACAAACAACCAGCTATTGTCACAGCTATAGTGATCGTCGATCCATGGCAGCATCACCATTGCCGAGATGGGCACCGACACCGAGCCCAACCAGACCACTCAGGGTGTCAAGCACCAGCCAAACAGCAATATCTTCATGTAGCAGCTGGACTGTGTGCAGCTCATTGAGCTCCATCTTTGTGCCCTTCTTCCGGCGTTCTGCACCACCACTAGTGGATGCTCCGGCCAATGGGGCGGATGACGGCGACCGAGTTGGCTGTCATCCTCTCGACTGTGTTGGAGCAAGAAAACGTGGTCATCACCTGCAGGAGGCGAGCCCTATGGTATTCCTGACATGGGAGGACCTCACGGTGACAGCGTCCAGCGGGAGGGGAAGCCGTGCAGTGATTCTCGACAGGCTCAGTGGCTGTGCACGCCCGGGTGAAGTTTTGGCTCTAATGGGGCCTTCGGGTTGTGGCAAGACCACCCTACTTGACGCCCTGGCTGGTAAGTTAGATTGGTAACCATTTTGCTCGCCTGATAGTTAATGTCTTTAGGACATGTTAACATGCATAAGGCTAATGTCTTTATCATATATTTTTAAGTACAGACGACTCTAGAGTGAGATTACGGTTTTTTTCTTTTGCGAATGTGACATTACGTGTTCAATATTACAGTATTATTTAACTAGCTAGTCACCATTTTGAGATTGCCCTAATTAATTACTTTTTGATGTCCAAATTGAAAAATGGAGGAAAGAAGTAATGAACTGCACTCCATTTGCATGTATATAGTATATACTGAACATGTGCAAAAAAAAATTCAAATTGATTTCTTATTGCATCTGCAAAATAATTTCGATTAAAATATATATTTGGAAACAACCATGGTTGTTTAATTAGAGTAAGCAAAATAATTTTGATAAAAATATATATTTGGAAACAACCATGGTTGTTTAATTAGAGTAAGCACGTATGATTGAACTATTGTTTTTGTCAAATAGCATGATGAATGCACTAGCCACAAAATATTTGTAGGATCACCTGGCATCGGCCGGCCCAAGAAATAGGAAGATGAGCCACACAAAATAGATTTGTCTTGGAAGTGCATTTTCATTGCCGAGCCACCTAAGATAACTGGTCCGCAAATAGGACCATTTCCAGGACTGGGCACCTTAATAAAATGGGACCTAGAATGCGTTTACAGGCCGGTCTGGCTGATGTACGTAACAAAGCCCTATAACTCATTTTCAGGGCAGGCCACCATAATTTAGCCGGTCCTGGAAAGAGATTCACTTTTAGGGCTAGTCGAGCAACCAGTCAAATGGTCCATTTTTAGAGTAATAGATTACGTAGGCACGGTTGTAAAAAGCCCGGTCCTAGAAACACATTTTTGTTCGGCTCTGAAAATGGATTGTGGCGTACTGGTGACCATGTTTTAGTTAGGTATAGCCCCTGGTCTTCAAGCACGCACGTCGCCCGTGCCATGAGTTCGGTGACTTGACTGATATACGTGGATGTCTTCTACTAGAACAGAAATTAAAGTTTCTTCGCAGACAAAAAGTGAATATGTGCATTAATGTAGGACGGCTCGGGACCGACAAGAAAAGGACGGGTGACATCTTGATCAATGGCCGGCGAGAGAAACTTGCTTTCGGAACATCCGTAAGTTAATGTCCTAGGATGTGAACATTCTTCAGTCAAAAAAAGGATGGGAACATATACTCCTATTCAACACAAGTAATAAAATTTGGACGTGTCCACACAACTAACACCCCTACAACTGATTGTATTATTGAAGGCCTACGTAACCCAAGAAACGTTGCTGATGGCGACGCTGACGGTGTCCGAGGCCGTGCACTGCTCGGCGCAGCTCCAGCTGCCGGACACCGTGCCGGCGGCGGAGAAGCGTACGCGCGCCGACCGCGCGATCCGGCAGATGGGGCTCGCGGCGGTGGCAGGCAGCCGGATCGGCGGCCGCGTGTGCAAGGGGATCAGCGGCGGGCAGCGGCGGCGGGTGAGCATCTGCGTGGAGCTGCTGGCGTCGCCGGCGCTGGTGTTCCTCGACGAGCCCACCGGCGGGCTCGACAGCGCGGCGTCGCTCCACGTCATGGGCCGCATCGCGAGCCTCGCGAGGGAGGAGAGGATGACCGTCGTGGCCGCCGTGCACCAGCCCAGCAGCGAGGTGTTCGGGCTCTTCCATGGCCTCTGCCTGCTGGCCTACGGGAAGATGGTGTACTTCGGGCCAGCTGCGGATGCACTCGAGGTTAGTCTCTTGTTGCTGTAATGTTTGACCAAATATAATTCTACATTTTTATTAGTTGTGTGGTAGAGATATCACGGGTTTGTTAGAATTTTCAACTGTTATAGTTAGTTATTGCTACTTCTGCTTTCAACACTAGCTATACATCCTAAAAGTCGTGCTTTTGTTGTTGTTGTTCATATGAAGCCACAAGGGCTACTATACGTCTTTGTCATTCAATGGTTAAGTTATCTGTACTTGAATTGGCTCAAGTGGCTGTGTGCAGATGTTATTTATAGAGTTAAATGCATAATTAGTACACAAACATGGCTGAGAGGTGCATTTAGATACAACATCTCTCTAATTGCTCATTTGGATACAATAACTTGTCAGGTGGGTGCAAATAGATACATTATCTCTCCAAATACTCATTTAGATACAATAACTTGGCAGGTCGGTGTAAATAGGTACATCATTTCTCCAATTTCTTATTTGTGTGTAGTAATTTTGTAACTAGGTGTGTGCTTGCTTATGAACGTGAAATGCGGACAAACTTTTGACATGCTAGCGGTAGATCTAGCACACAATATGCGTGAGGTTATGTGGTACTAAAAAAATATTGTAAGTAGAGCATGTAAAGCTTCTCGTGGAGCATGAAATCTGTGGACATGTTTTGCTTGTCCATGGATATGTTCAGCTCCTCAAAGATGGCATAAATCAAGCAGCTTTTCGTAAACGAGTCATCGGGTGTGGAGTGCACAAGTATTTATATTGACAGTTGTTCCATTATATGAAGAGAACCAATTTGGGAATTTTTGTGACTTCTAGGGATTTTAAAATCTACGAAACGAGATGATGTACCTAAATGCACTGACCTGTCAAGTTATTGTGCTCAAATGAACAATTAGAGAGATTATGTATCCAAGTGCACCCACCAGCCAAGTTATTGTATCCAAATGAGGAATTTGAAAGATAATGCACCTAAATGCACCCACTTGCCAAGTTCATGTATGCATTTAACTCTTATTTATATTAGAAAGAGACAGATGGATCATGTACGATTCAACATATTTAGCAAATATAGTTATCTTTTAAGTCGCAGCACATTAAGTCATGAATTAGAACTGTCTTTTTCTATACCCGACGACTAACTTTATGACTACACTAGCTACCTAAAAAAGACATAATATTCCCATAAACCAATACCCAGTATGTTTTGCATTTACACCCATCCAAATATATCCCTTGCATTGGTCACTATCTAAACAAAAATTATATCCTTCTCCACAAATAGTTCTTATAAGTACAACTTAGGGGGTGTTTAGATCGAGGGAGTAAAGTTTAGTCTGTTTCACATCGGATATTTTAATACTAATTAAAAGGATTAAACATGAGCTAATTATAAAACTAATTTCAGAAGGCCTGGCTAATTCACGAGACGAATCTATTAAGCCTAATTAATCTATCATTAACTTATGTTTACATTGTCAAATAATGGCCTAATTAGGCTTAATAGATTTGCCTCACAAATTAATCTTCATCTGTGCAATTAGTTTTGTAATTAATCTACGTTTAATGCTCCTAATTAGTAATCAAGAATTTGATGTGATGGGACTAAACTTTATCCAAAGGATCCAAACACACCCTTATAGAATATGCAAAACCGTAGGTACTGGAAATCATGAACATATATAGTAAGATCTGTTTGCGTAAAATTGTTCATCTCTACGTTCTAATCGTCGCAATAGATAGAATTACGCAGTCAGATGCTCACTGGTCTCGACATAGGCGAACGTCCTGAGGCTCCAGGTGTCATATGCTCCGAGCCTCGGGTCTCCCTTTCCCTCTCTTCCCATCTTTAAATATTCTCTGACGCGCATGCTGCTGCTATGTTTACTGCATGAACACAAATGCAATTGCTCATTCAAGTAAAATTGTTGGTCTGTGTAGTTCTTTGATGCTAATGGCTACCCATGCCCCTTGAGAAGGAACCCTTCAGATCACTTCTTAACGATGATAAATAAAGATTTTGAGGTATCTATCTGGTATATTAAAGGTTACGCTTTGTGCATTATGGTCATATGTTTCAGTTCTCTGTGTGAATGTTTTCTTATGCTTCCAAGATAACGTTTTGGTAGGAACTTGAGGAAGGGACCACACTTATATTACCACGCGCAGCTGAAGTCATACAAACTTTAGTAGACTCCTTAATATCTCAGCGTAGTTCAGGAATAAAAAATGAAGCATTTGCAATCAAAGAGGTGAATCTCTATGTTTTGTCTGACAAGCTACCACTACATATGTATGCCTGATATTCTTACATGATCACATTTGAAATGATTCTGCAGGGTGCACCTTTAGCTAAGAAAAGGCAAGCTACTTTCTTTACCAAATGTGCAGTGCTAACCAGAAGATCATGTACTAACATGCATCGAGATGCGGGCTACTATTGGTTGCGCTTTGGTATCTATATAGGCATTTGTCTAAGCATTGGCACCATTTTCTTTAATGTTGGCAACAGTTTTGCATCAATCCAAGTAAGAATCTTAAATCATCATGTACATGCTAAAGCACTACAAATCATGTGTATTATTTGATCTCATCTCACTCCTTGGGGATTTCAGGCAAGAGCTTCTATGTTAATGTTTACGTCAACTCTATTGACAATGATGTCAATTGGAGGATTCCCATCGTTTGTTGAGGACATGAAGGTACAAATGTTAATACCAATGGATATATGTCTTAGTTATCATGAATAATGTTGTAGACCTATATTTAATTTTTTTGTTTGTTTTGCAAATGCAGATATTCAGAAAAGAGCAGCTGAATGGTCATTATGATGCTACTGCATTTGTCATCTCAAACACACTCTCATCAACACCGTACTTAGGCATAATTTCCATAATACCAGGTGCAATAGCTTATTACCTGACTGGGCTTCAAAGAGGCTTTGATCACTTTGTATACTTCGCGGCAGTGCTATGGGCTTGCACAATGCTGGTTGAGGGACTCATGATGATTGTTGCAGCCATTGTGCCTGATTTTCTGCTGGGCATAATAACTGGTTCTGGAATGCAAGGGCTGCTGATGCTCAATGCTGGTTTCTTCAGGCTTCCAAGTGACCTCCCAAAACCCATATGGAAGTATCCTACATACTATATCTCTTACCACAAATATGCCACTCAAGGACTTTACAAGAACGAGTTCCTGGGTTTAACATTTGAAGATTTAGGAGGAAGGGGACTCACTCTTAATGGCGAGTACATCCTGAAGACCTACTTACAAGTGGAGATGGGTTACTCTAAGTGGGTGGATCTTGCAATATTGCTTGCCATGGTCTTGATCTATAGGATGCTTTTCTTAGTTACTATAAAGGTTGGTGACGCAGTGAAGCCAATGATTAAGTGTATATCAGTAAAAGTGTAATACAAACACGCTTTCTGTTTTCTTAAGTCATGCTATCATCAGTTGATTGTATTGTATATTTGTACTGTAACACTAAATCTGATGGAACCTGTTGAAGTTATCTAAGTTGGCCTTCAGTGTGTTACGTGGTCGCATACTTATACCTTGTTCAACTACCGACAAACAATGGCTGCGGCTGAGCAATTATTGAAGTCATATGAAGTAGTATCGAAGTGCATAGTGTAAAAACCAAATTGACATGACGACACTTTGGCTGAATGATACAAACAGCTACTGATCCCCTAGAATGGTACTTCCTCTTAGATTGATCTCCCTCTCAGGCCCTCTGATCCACGTCCTGATTGGGGACGCACCAACCCTAATGGTTGGCGGGCCCCTGTCGCACTGCGCCATATAAAAAGGTGGGGCCGGGCGGCTCTAGGCACGAGGTTCACCTGAGCCGCTGCCCCCCACTAACATCCCCACCGATCTGGGAGGCGCAGGAGTGACGGGAAGCGCTTCGCCAACACCCGCACCTTGACGTCACCGGCGAGAGGCACCTGCACCGCGCGTCGCTGCCTAGCGCAGATCTTCACCACGCGAACGTGATGTCCGGGTCAAGCTCCTCCGCCGCCGCTGCCGCACCCCCCCGGCGAAGGTATGGACGTGCTCACCTCTCTCCTCTCTACCCTTAGCAGTAGATCCCATACATGTGCATCCTAGTCTTGTTAATCTCTCTGTTAGAATAAAAGTTCCCGTCTACTTGTGCATCTAGAGATCCTAGGGGTCTAACACCTCCGTCTCAAATTATAGATTGTTTTGGGTTTTCTAGGTTCGTAAATTTTACTATGAATCTAAACATAACGTTTATTTTAGATGCATAACAAAGATTCTGAACCTAAAAATAGTGACTTATAATTTGGAACGGATGTAGTAATACAGTAAATAGGATGCTGGACCCTATAACATAGTCCAACTTTCTTTTTCAGTTGCAACTTACAACGGGAAGATAGCTCCGAGGTGCCAACATCACTGAACTCCATGTAGTCATATTGTTATTCTAGCATTAGATGAGCGTCACCAGGCAGCTACCATAGCGCACTTGCGATTTGTGAGCAACCTCGGCTTTCCTCGTTGTGTCCGTTCACCTGTGCTGGTCGATCTCTGTGCTCTTGCAGGTCGAAGTGTGCAAAGGCCATATCCTCTGCCTCCGCAATACTGGCGGCAATTTTATCTGCTCAAATATCCAAGGATTTCATGCATTCAGCAAAAATATTCAAGGTTTCTCTAAATGGGTCGTGCCGCTGATGCTAGTGGGCTGGATAAGTCATGGAATGGGCTTGACCGATTATGATCCGGCTAATCGAAATGGTATAAGCTCTTCCCACTGCCTCCAGCGCTCCTCCCAATTCCCCTGATTTTTTGTTTGAAGACTTTTCGTCTGGCTTTGCAAGTTTGATACCCTAAGGATTGGTTTTGCAAAATCCACACCATCATCGTGAACAACTTATTTTCTTGCCATTTTCTAATTGTTTTAATGATTTTATTTCATTCTTCCACTTCTAGGCTAGAAAGTAAGTAATTTACTCGTTGGTTTTCCTATACGTGAAATCTAACTAGAGAGCGGCCTCCCCTTTGGCTTATCTCGACTCCCCGCTTCATCGTCGTCCGTTTACGATTGGACGGCTCCGCGCCCGCCCGCCAGAGCGCGTCGCCCGCACCAGCGTTTTTTCCTAATGGGTCCACTAGTCAGTCTGATACGGACGCGAGTGGGACGTTCCAAATTCTTTTGAATTTGAAGAGTCGCGCTGGAGAGAGAAAAAGCCTCAGCGCTCAGCTCTCCCCATTCCATTTCTCACTTTACCCTTCTCCCTCGAGGCCTCCGCTGAGAGTTGAGCAGATCCAGGAGAGGGCGATTCGACGCCGTTTGAGGCGTGCGGCGGGGCAGGGCGGCCGTTTCCCCACGGATCCAGCCTCTTCCCGGCGTGCGGAGTCGCCGACGAGTTCGCGCGCCCGGCGGCGAGGCGGCTAGGCGGCGTACGAAGGTTTCGACGAGGCGCTGAGGCGACGGAGATTCGGCGCTGTTCCAGGCGTGCGGCGGCGCGTCGGCCGTTTCCTGGTGGATCCAGTCCATTCCTGGCGTTCGGAGTCTCCTACGTAACCGCGCGCAAGGCGTGGCTAGGCTTCGTAGATCCCTCTGCATCTTCGTTTCCGCACCAGATTTTGGATCCAGGTATGTTATCTTCTGTTCATCTCTCTCTCCCCTTGCATCTATTTGGATGAGGCCCTTGCTGTATTGCACATGTATGACATGCTTTTTGCATCCGGTGATTCCTGCAAGTTTAGTCGTAGGCGTTTGTGCATGCTCTGTTTGTGTTGGTGATTTAATTTCGGTTGAGCTGGCATGTGTTACTTTTACCACACCCGGTTGAATACTGCTAGGGTTATGTTTAGGTTTTACTGTCGAATACTGTGTGATTTGTATGTAACTTCTGTAACATTGATGTTGCTGTTTCCATGTGAGCGGTTTGTCACTGCATTATCAGATCCATTTCATTGGCATGTAGTCTGTCAATGGGTGGTCCCACCTAGGCTTAGGGCTTAGTTTGCAATATGCATTCCTCTTGTCCAATGTTTAGTTTTCAAAATATTTTGGTCCTTTTTTGGACTCTGTTGTATTTTGCATTATGATTACCTTGTGCCTACCATTTTTGGTTATACTTGTTGTATGGCATTTAGCCGTTGGTACAAGTAGAAAGTTACTAGAGAAAGTACTCTGTCAGTATACATCTTTTCTTAGCTTTCTTGCATTAATTAGCTACCCGTACAATGTTTATATATGTTGAAAAGTAATTTGTTTGTAAACATATTAGCAAGGAAGCAGCTTAATAATATATCAAATGCAAATAAAAGTAACATTTCTACTTGTATATATACAAGTAGGTAGTAGTAGTACACCTGGTTTGTGTGGCTCTGTTTATCCTGTTTTATGTACCCGCTACAATATTGAGTGGCAAATTTATGTTAAACTATGTTATGTTAATCTGAGGCATATAATTTCATATTCCTTTTTTCCTCCTCTTGTTATAATTTGGCAGTTGTTGATTCATTATGTTTTAGTTCTTAAACTCCAAGTAAATAAGTATCTTATTATGTTTATAAATTTCGCAGTTCCATCCACGTCAGGAGCAGCTTATATTTTCTCCAGTTTGTTGATAGTGATTGCTACATATTCAACAGGTATGTTACAATCACAACCCACCCCACTGAATTGATGTTGTTTTTGTTCCATCTTTTTTTCTTGTATTTTTTGGATTCATAGTGCTAGCAGTTTTTATGCTGTGTGTGTTGGGTTGAGTAGGGTTGAGTAAGTCAGCCTATTGGTTGACTTATAATGTTTTGGTCAGTTTAGTATAGAGAAGGCCATCCTTTGTTGTTAGTGTTTTTTATTTGATTTTTCAGTTGTTTAGTTAGTTTTGGTCTGTTTGTTTTCTCAGCCATTTCTGTGAGCTCTGCAGTCTGCAGCATATATGTGTTTGTTTCTGCGATCTGATCTGACTAATTTATGTGTCACTGTTTTAGCTGTTTGTCCATTTGATTATTTTTATGATGCTTTGTGCTAGTGTCAGATTCTGTTAGATGCTGATCCAAGTATCTAGCAGTTTAGTTTACTGATTTGTTGTCTCTATATTAATATGTATGCGCGTCATGAAGATTTTGTTTGGGTTTCAGGCCAAGCATCTGACCAAGGACACCCACTGGGTCCACTTCGTTATCGAGATTGACGGCAACCTTACAGGTTTGTGTCAACTCCCTGTCTCTCTTTGTAATTTGTCCCTATAGTCCATTTTGTATTTGATGTGTTCCCTATAATTTGAAAAAAAAAATCAGTGACATCTAATTTTAGAGATCAATCTTTTGTCTTCAATTGACTAGGTATCCTCTGCTACATTGATTTGTACCCCTGTCAGTCCCGTCATTGCAAGCTCACCATACTCAGGTAATTTTACAGAGTTTTGTGCCCTACATGTGTTTATGTCTTTGCCATTATGTGAAATTTTATTATACCAAAATGAAATTGTTTCTGTGTAAATGTGAGGCATATTATTGTACTGGATCTGTAACATTCATGCTCCTAATGCTTATTATTTGGCTGAGCTTATTTGCAAAGTGCAGCTGATGCTGTTAGCTTTTTATTTAAAAAAAACTAGCAGATTTGATTACCACTGTCAGTACAACAGTGGGGCACATTATACCGTGGTGATTAAGTAAGTGTAGCCGCCGCCGCCCATGGTGCTTCTTGTCACTACTCAATTAGCCCTTTTGTGTGCTTTTGTGATTTGTGGTAGTTTTCCAACGTTCACCACAGCACCAACTATGCGAGTAAAGTTATGTTGTAGGGATATTTGTGCAAACACTGCGACTCATATTCTATGTAGTAGTTCATTGTTTAAACAAAATAGATTTTTGAAGTAACTGTGTAGACACTGCAACTCAGATCCTACGTAGTAGAATTAGGATGTAACTTACAAATGATTTACATTACAAATAAAGTAATCTATCACTAATTTTGACAATTCATTTAGTAACTTCTGATATTTTGAAGTGACTTTTAGTTTTTGTACCAGTCCTAGATTTTAGTATTGGTTCTTATGTAAACAGTAACTATTTGAAGTAACTTTTATTCTTTCTGATCTGATCTGGTGTTAAAAAACAAGGAATAGATCATTGATTTTAGTTGTTTTGATTCATTATGTTTCGGTTCTTAGATGCCAAGCAATTAAAGTATTTTATTCCGTTTATAAATTTGCAATTAACGTGCCTGAACCGTGATCTTTTGTTTCTTCTCTTATTTACCCCTAACCTTATCTTTGGTCTTGTGCCGTTTTATGTCTTTCTTGTCCTTGTTTTTTTTTGGTTTCATCTCTAGCCTACCCCAACTTGCTTGGGACAAAAGGCTATGTTGTTGTTGTTGTTGTTGTTGTATTCCGTTTATAAATTTGCTGTTCCTCCCAAGTCAGGACTAGCTTATATTTTTTCCAGTTTGCTGGTAGTGATTGCTTCATATTCAACAGGTATGTTACAATCACAATACCCACCCCCTAAATTGACGTTGCTGCTTTTTTGTCTTGTACCTTTTGGATTCATGGTGCTAGCAGTAGCAGTACTTTTATGTTGTGACTGCTGGGTTCAGTTAGTCAGCCTATTCGCTGACTTTCAATGTTTTGGTCAGTTTTTTGTAGAGAAGTTCCAGTGTTTTTTTATTTGTCAGTTGTATAGTTAGTTTCAGATTGATCTAGTTAACTCTATGTCTGTGTTTTGGTTCTATGATTGGTAGCACTACATTAGCAGATCCACTCTAATTCTACTTTGAACTTGCAAGTAACTAAATATACGGAGACCTGTGTAATTAGTGGAGTAACTAATTAATTTCTGCATGAAAATGAAATGTAATTAGTGGAGTTGTTTGTAGGCTGGTTGTTCCCTGCAAGGGTTAGTGGAGTTGATCTTAGTGAAGACAGTTGTAGTTCACATGCCTTTTCCCCCATGATTAAGCTTTGTAATATGTTGTGCTGATCTGACCTCAGTTGTTCACTTACGATTAGAAGTACCAAAATATTTCTTAATTTTTGTTAGGTCATGTGATCTGATCATGCAAGGAAATACCCTCTTCAAGAACATCGATTTTATGCCCTAAAACATATTATGTGTCTGATGAAGTAACTATTTATTTAGTCATTTATGATTAGAAGTAACAAAATAACCCTACAATTAAATAAAAAGTATACGACCTTATTTATGATACACATACAATGTAACTGAATATATTTTTTACAGCAGCTTACTATATGCCCTTTTTTTACAGGTGCTGGTACCTCTATCCTGTTTTTGAAACTCCTTCATTGTCATCTTTTTAACAGGTAATTAGATTGCATATCTTTAGCAGATCCATTTCTTTACCAGATCCACTCATATATATTATACTGGATCTGTCTCTTTTTTTCTGTATGTTTTGCATGTAACTTCTTGAGGACCGGGTGTGTCCGAGGACCGGTGGATGATCGCTTCCTGGTGTGATGAGTGATTGACAACGTGGTGTGGATTGACGTTTGCCTTGGCTCAAGTATTGCAGGTGTAGAATGCGGCTTGGTTGCATTGGTGTAGGTGAAGAACATGCGCGAAAGGTCTTAGCCATGGCGGCCTCCAGGGAGTGGAGAGACAAGTATGCTTGGTTCGAGGGACCCGATGGCCAGATGGATCAAGTGCGGGTCACATGGTGGCAAGAACGAGCAAGGGAACGTGGTTCCGGTGCGAGGTAGCGGCTCACGACCAAAGCTCGTACGCGGACATGAAGCCGGTGCAAGGTAGCGGCTCACAACTGAAGCTTGTATGCGGGGTTTGGTGGTTTGGCCAAAAGACCATCAGGTGGACGGTTTCCCTTGGTTTGGGCCTCAAAACCAAGGCCGAGGACTCGGCGTGGCGAAAGCGGGCCGTGGGCTGCTCTTCCAGCCTGGGCCGGTTTAACCGCCCCCCCACCTGGGTAGGCTCATGAGGCGTCGAGGAGCTTCGATCCGAAGGACACGCGGCGTGATTGCAAGGTTGCGTCGGAGGAAAGCAAGCTTGCAGTGGAAGGTGTCCCAGCCGAAATATCTTCGATTCAAATGTCAAATTTGCCCCTTAGGGGTATGTATCACTTAGGGGTAGTTGAGTCATTAGAGAACCACCACTTGACTATAAATAGGCCCCCTAGGGGTTGGTGGCTGCTATCTATCTCTCTAGTTTATTTTCCCTTGCAGTTGAACTATTTTCCTTTAGGTTTTCCTTTCTAGTTTTCCATAGGCTAGCCAAGTGCTTCATCGGTGAAATCTTCAAGAGGGTAGGATGTGGGAGGATAGCTAGCCTCTTTGTAAAGAAGTTGACCTCGTGATGTATGGAAGATTTGGCTTTCTTCATCTCTACTTGTGTGATTTCTTTGTTCATCCCGTGGCTCCTTTTGGTCCTTTTGCTAGATTTTCGATTCCTTGTGTTTGAGGCCGTTTCTTTATGGGATTGCTTGGGGGATTCACATATGAGCTTGTGGAGACTCTTTTCCTGGTGATTTGCCTTCACAAAACGCAAAGAATCGCTTCAGATTTGGGGATTTTTGGATGAACTCGAGATGGAGGTGTTCTTCGTGAGATTTGAGATTTTGGGAGTTCTAGTGAGTTAGAGGCCGATATTTTAGGGGCATACCCTCTACTTGAGGTGTACATCATCTCCCCAAAGTTTCGTCTCAAGAGCTCAAGCCGTTTGGGAGATCGGGTAATTCGATTTTGGGTGTTGACTTCGGAGCCCGTGCTCCCAGGCCAGGCCGGTTTAAGCCGCCCCCCAGGCGGTTTAACCGCCCCTGGCTAGGAAGAGGAGAGTTCGTCCCATTTTGGTTCGATTTCGATTCGATTTTCCTCGATTTGGTTTCCGCTGCTGTGATAGTGTTTCTAGGGTCAGTAGCTTCTCAGTAGCTACGTGATCTTGGCTAGATCGTGTTGCGAGGATTTGGAGTGAGTTGGGAGAAAAGCTAGATTCGTGAGAAGAAATTTTTATCGGCTCCCATTCACTCCCCTCCTCTCTGGTCGCCTAATCGGTCCTTCACTTCTGTAGCATTGATGCCGCTGTTGTGTATTATTTGGTTGAGTTTATTGCAAAGTGCAGCTGATGCTACTAGCGTTTAGTTTATATCATTGATTTCTCTTTTTGATCTCTGACTGTGTGGTTTAACTTATGTGAAATATAGTTTTATGAAGTTTTCCTATTCAATAATAAACAAAGAAATTATATGCTACTAGTATTTGTGTTACCAATGTGTTTGAATCATTTAAAGTATTTAGTTATGATAACCATTTGCAGTTTCCACCCAACAGAGTGCCAATGCATTTGATTCTACTTTGATATCAAGATTGATGCCAAGCTTAAAGGTTTGTGTTAACTCCCTTACTGCACTTACGATTTATTTTTTCGGGTGGGTGCTGAATGCATAAGTCTTTCAATGGGGTCGACGAAAATCCAACGGAGCTGGCATGTGGTATTCGGTTACTCCGGATACCCTGTAAGTCCTGGTTTTGGTGCCCCCCCCCCATGCGTGCAAGCTCATCACCCAGCTGTCGCTTTTTCTGTATTATTTTTCTTGTTCTAATCATCTATTTGCCAATGTTTTCGAGGTGTATCAAAGGAGTCTCTTCTCTTGGATCCTATACACTGACTTTCAGCTTAAGGTATGTCACTAAATCCTTACTGCACTTATCTTTTTTTTTCGGGTGGGTGCTGAATGCACAAGTCTTTCAATGGGGTCGACAAAAATCCAATGGAGCTGGCGTGTGGTATTCGGTCACTCTGGATACCCTGTAAGTCCTGGTTTGGTGCCTCCCCCCCCCCCCCCCCCCCCCGATGCGTGCAAACTCATCACCCACCTATCCATACTTATTGTGTTTTCTTGTTTCTAATCATTATTTTCAAATGTTTTTGAGGTACATTGAAGGAATCTCTTCTGTCTAAGCTCATCCACTAATTTTTCAGCTTAGGTATGTCACTAAACCCTTACTGCTCTTATCATCTTTTTTCCGGGTGGGTGCTGATTGCTCAAGTCTTTATTGGGGCTGACAAAAATCCAACGGAGCTGGCATGTGGTATTCGGTCACTCCGGATACCCTGTAAGTCCCGGTTTTGATGGCCCCCTCAATGCGTGCAAGCTCATCACCCACCTGTTGTTATATTATTGTTTTTCTTGTCTCTAATCAGTTTCTCTTTTGTTTTCGAGGTACATCAAAGGAATCTATTCTTTTTTCTGAGGTCATCCACTGATTTCAGCTTAAGGTATGTCACTAAATCCTATCTGCACTTTATAATTTTTTTTGGGTGGGTGCTGAATGCACAAGTCTTTATTGGGGTCGACGAAAATCCAAGGGAGCTGACATGTGGTATTCGGTCACTCCGGATACCCTGTAGTCCCGGTTTTGGTGGCCCCTTCGATGCGTGCAAGCTCATCACCCACCTGTTGCTATCTTACTATTTTTCTTGTCTCTAATCACTTTCTTCTTTTTGTTTTCGAGGTACATAAAGGAATCTATTCTTTTCTCAGGTCATCTACAGCGTACTTCATCACTGTACCAGTAAGGTATGCTATGACCCATCTTTACTTTTAACTTTTGTTTGTTTTCTTCGTTCACCTTTACCTAGTATGTTGGTTTTGTGTTTATGAGTTTAATTTGCTGTTGTTTTCTATATTCCAGTATCTAAATAGAACTAAATAGTGCTGCCATGTGTTTAGCAGTAACTAACCTATTTTCTGCATGGATTGAAACTAACAAGTAATTTTCTTTGATATAAAAATTAAGTAACTATTTATTAACTGAACTTGGGCAGAATGCGGTGGCGGAGGGCTTTAGTGTAGTTCTCGGCAGTAAACTTTCTTATCTCTGCCTGTGCTGAAAATTTTACTCTGTTGCGGCCAAATGTTTTGTGTGCAGTTTTGGTATTGCTAAGTATAATCATTTTAGGAGTGGTTTTTGAAGTGGTTAGTGTTTTTGTTGATTCAGGATTTGGTTACTGTTGTTGTGGCAAAAGGTTTAGTGTGCAATTTTTTGTAGTGCTTATTGTAATCATTTGGGATTTGGGATTCACTACTATTTAGCGATCGTTGATTCGGGATGGTTAGTGTAGTTCTGTACTTGTACTAGTTATTGGCTGGGGTTTGTAGTGCAGGGTGGTGGTGGATTTGTAGTGATTAGTATGGTTGTGTGCCCTAACTATCTTAGGGTGGTGGTGGCTAGGGGTGGGGGGTGCGTGGATTCGGAAGTGGTTAGTGTGTTGGTGGTCGGCGGGGGCGTGGATTCGGAAGTAGTAGTGTGGGGTGTTTGGAGGGTTCCTACAGAGGCGGGGGTGTGTATTTTGGAAGCGGTTAGTGTGTCACGGATTCGGGAATGGGTTAGTGTGGTTGCTGCTGAATGGTTAGTGGTCGGCGTTTTTAGTGGTTATGGTGTAGGTGGATTTTGGTAGTGCTTAGTGTGGCTATGTGCAGTAACTATCTCATGCCTGCCTTGAGTAAAAGTTAATAAGTCATCTTGTTTTATGTACATAGAAAGTAACTAAATAATTGACACCACATGTATAGGAGTGACTAAATTATGTCTTCATTGATTGTTAAGTAACAAGTGATTAGGAAGTGGTTAGTATGATAGTGGAGCGGATGGTCCTAGCAGAAGCGGTTTAGTGTTTTCTGGATTCAGGAGTGGTTATTGTTGTTGCTACTGAACGGTTAGTGCTCAGTGGTCTGTAGTGGTTAGGGTGGTGGTGGAGCCGGGTTGCCCGTCACCAGCGGGGCCGTGGATTTTCGCAGTGGTTAGTGTGGTGCTGGGCATAGGGTGGTGGATTCAGGACTAGTTAGTGTTTCGTTGATTTTTGGAAGTGTTTAGGGTGCGGGTGCCTGGACGACGAGCTGGTTGGTGGTTGTCTGTGGGGGTGTCGATTCAGGACTATCTCATGCTTGCCTCGATTAATAAATAAATAGCTCAGCTTGTTTTATGGACATAGAAAGTATCTAAATAATTCCCACCGCATGTGTAGCTGTAACAAAATTAGTTATTTTCATTTACTAAAAAGTAACTAGTATTTTTGTTTTATACACAAAGTACAAATTTATTATCTCAAATTGGTTGCGTCCTCTGCCGGTTTATCTTTCTTTTCTAGTAGCTCTTTTTCCTGGTTGTGTTATCTTATATGTAACCTTTTATATACATGTTTTTTTCAGCGAGGTCAAAATGAAAGTTGTGCACACCAAACGCAAAACTGCTGAGTAGGCATCTAGCTCCAGAACGCCAAAATCAAAGTCGAAATACAATCTCTGGTTTTCTCCTTCAGTTATGAAACGGAAAAAGAAAGTCAAATCTGGTACTTTAGGAATACAGCAACAGGAAAGGATTCGGAAGAAGCTTGAGGTATATTTATCTTGATACTCTCTATTATTTTTTGATATAACAATAGTTCTTGTTATATGTTCTTTTCTTATATCCCATTTTGTTGTTTTAATGTGTCTTACTTCATGTGCTTTTATTTCTTCATGACAACAATAAAATAATAGAGGGTCTCCAATGACCATTGTCAGCTTTACAAAGACATGCTGATCAGCAACGTCAGTTAATTGAAAGAAACTGTTTTGGTGGGCTTCTGATTTTGCGTTCTCTCAAGTGCACCCAGAGTTGTGCAACTGGCTGTTGACCTGTTTTGATGCCGAGTCATCAGAGTTGGTTTTTCCTGGAGGGAAAGCATCCCAGTCACTGAGTCCTCTGTGCACAATATTGGGCATCCCAGTGGGGCGCTGAGATCATTGATTGCAAGCGTGATTCTTCTTCACAACACTTATGAAACAACTTTTTTCCAATTCACAAGGCATCAACCCAAGATTTCACAATATTCTGGAATTTTTGAAAGGGGTACAAAGTGCAAACAGCAAGTATCTAAGCTGTGGACTCTCCTGGCTTGCAAGCTCACTCTTAGTCCCAACCTTTAGCACCAAGGTCAGCTCCAGATTGTATTCAGCTATCACTGATGCTACTGCAATTGGTAACAAGAATTGGTGTGAACTTGTTGTTCGAGTCTTGAGGGAAAAGCTGCAGTCATGATCCAAAAAACATGGTTTTAAGCCATGCCTTACATTTCTGATGGTATGTAAACATACTTTCTTATTGCTTACTACATATATATTCTGTTTTAACCATTACTTACCGCATTCAGTCTTGGTCTCTCCTGATATGCATCATTTTTTTACTTTGCTTTGCGATTCTTTATCTAGATGCTTTGCAACTGGTTTCAAAAAAATATCATATACTGGATGTCGAATCACATCTTTGGACCACAAATTCATCAAGAGAGCATTGATGCTGATACTAAACCCGATGGTACATTTGGAGCATTGCAGGTTTTGTTGTCATACCCCTCGATCCTTTTACTTTTCTTGCCATGCCCTTTTTTATCATAGTGATACTTTTTTTTTCACACTGAAGCCTCAGTTCACCGCACCTCCGCCTTGCGTGGCATCGATGCGGCCGAGATGACGAGAGAGGAAAAAAAATCTAGGGTTGTGTAGAGTGGGCTTCATAGCTCTATACATAGAAAATGTATTTGTGGGCTAGCTGGTTTCATGGGCCGGGAAAAAAATTCGAATGGGGCCGAATTTTTTTGGCTGGGTTGTTGTTGTCTCAGGCCGGGCCAAAATGGGTGAAATTCAGTGGAATTCGGACAATTCGGCCCGAATCCCAAAGCCTTGGCCTAGACACGCTATGCTCTTCCGGACACATATCATTTACTAAATATGTTTGTAGCAACACAAGGTCAACATGTTTTAAATTATAGTATTTTTATAAAGTTTTTGCTTGCATGGTGCTCAAGGTCATTGAGGTCACACTCCACCGTGCGGAAGAATGGTTGTGCTTGCAACACGAATTAGGCAAGAGGCAGAGGTTTGATGCCGAAATTCAAATCAGATTAGTGCACGTAACGACAGAGAGTTAATTGGTAAATATTTCTTGTCGCTTTGATTTCGAGTTGGTGTAGACTTCAATTTAGATGGGCAGCCCAATGCCACAAAGACTTCCAACTCCGACTTTACAAAGACTTCGAAACCTAGTATTAATAGGTAAGACTTCGAAACCGCAAAGGCTCACCTATGAATGGCTAATGACAGACCAAACTAAAAATTTAGGGAAGAAACACTATTTGCTTTAGTAATAGGTAAAGATGTAGCTTGAATCTCATGAAGTGACCAACTCTCAAGGGACCAGACCCTTTGGGCTTGTCCTTTCCCGCTATAAATATGTAATCACACCATTCATTCTATCTATAGTTGGCCATATGGGCTTGGCCCGATGGGCTGTCCGAGGCACTGCCTGAAAAAGCATGGCACTAGATCTAGCCCGGCCCGACGCCCGTCATTCCAGATTGGCCTAAGCCAATGTGTCAGGCCGTGCTTGGGCCGCCACTCCGGCCCGTAGTGCTAGCCCAAGCACGGCCCAATTTTTGGGCCGTCCCGATGGTGGCTCAGCCTGGCCTGCTAGCCCACACATATATAGGCTTTCCATTTTTTTCTCTCCCCGACACGGCAGCCGTCCCCCACCCCACCTCCGGCTCTCTCTCTCAGCTCCTCACGCCGACGCCGCCTCCTCCCTCACGCCAACGCCGAGGGGCAAGACGCGGGGCCGCATCGCCTCCGCCAGGGACCCCTGCCTCGAGCCGCGGCGTCCGCCACCCGAGCCGCGCGCGCGTGCCAACTTCCGCCACGCTGCTCCGCCTCCTGCATCGCCGGGGGGGGGGGGGGGGGGAGGGGGCTCGCGCCGGCGTCCGCCTCCTCCGACATGGGGGCTCGCGCTGGCCTCCGCCTCCTCCATCGCTGGGGTCGCAGCACTGGGTCGCAAACCTCCACCTCCTTCATCGCGGGGGGTCGCGGCACTGGCCGTGCCGGCCTGGCGGCCTCCTCCTACGACGGTGGCCCGAGCTCGACACGATGGGCTGGCACCAGCCCGATGGGCCAGTCAAGCCATCTGGCCGGCCCGTCATGAAAAATAGGCCGTGGTGTCGGGCCTGGTCCGCTAAGTCAGCACGGTAGCCCAGTCCGACCAGCACAAAAAGCCATCTGGCCTGCATAGGGTCGGGCCGCGTCAGGAAGGGCCAAATCGGGCTAGGGTCGGGCTAGTTCCGCGCGGCCCACTTGGCCAACTATAATTCTATCAATGAAGAGGATCAGAGATTCATTTGTTCCTTTCACAATTTTTACTTTCAACACGTTATCAGCACTGTCTCTCCTTTGAGCGCAACAGAACGATGTTTCTTCTGCCGGCGACAACGCATGCCTCATTTCCTTAATTAAAGAAACTAGCCGGCAACCTGTGCATATACTTTTAAATAAGATAATATGTTTGTTAGTAACATCATCTTATCATAAATGTTTAGAAAAAACTGTGTTCTAAAGAATTTGTGAGTCTTTAAAATTTCAAATAGGGAAAGATAACAGCGAATACTGACCATGTGTCCTGCAGTCTTATATTAACCATTGCTAGGTATACAATTTAAATTTTTCTGTCAGAACAAAATTGTGATGCAGCTAAAACGTTCAGAAAACCTTATTGTTATTTTTCTGTATGATATAGTTAGTCAACATGTTGTTTTTTTGCATGGAGAAAATGAGCAGGTGAGACAGATTGGTGGAGTCACTGTTTCTGAATATACTCACATTCAAAGCCTGCATATGCCCGGTCTCACATTGGCACACAATCCCCTGCTTGGTGCATGCGCCCAAATTAATGTCGCAAAGAAATATCCTCGCAGCTAACTCTCATGAAAATAGTATTTTCGTGAAGCCCAAATCATAAGAGGATTTTCATGAGAGTTGGATACATCAAAGATTATTTTTGTGGTTGTTTTTGCTATTTCTGGCTCTCGTGAACTTTCCAGATTCTGGTAGTAACTTGCCCATGTATCCATCGCTCCTACAAAGAAATTTGTGGTGGCGAAATGACGTAAGCTGGATTGGCATCTGCATGTAATTTCTTTGATGGTGTTGACACATCATGGAACTTCTCACATATCGAGGAACAACCGGTGCCCGATCTAGGACATGAGAAGGATGAGATTTTGGACTGTTGAAAATTAGGAACCACAGCCAGGATCTGAGATGGCTGGTAGATGTAGTTACTTCAAAATAATTCATGAATCGTAATTCAAAGGAAGATATAAGGTTAGAAAATTGAGACCAGGCATACAAACGAAGGGCCTTCACCTTTGATTACATAATATGAGTAGCCTCTCCGGCAGCTCTCGAAATCTCACATCATATCAGAAAAAACCGGTGTTATGTTCACTTTCCCATCATTCTTGATTGAGTAGGACAGATTTTCACTCTATAAGCATCACCTATATTCCAATAGATACTTGAAACAAAAGAAAGAATTTCCTTACAACATTCATATTATATAATTGAAAAATTTTATTTACTTGCATACCTGTGTTTTTTGGCTCAACAGGAAAAGGAGAAAAAACTTTTTGGATCAACAGGGGAGGGAAAAGATCACCTGCCAGACCAGAAGAAGCTGGGCCGAAAACCATCAGATGTCATCGGGCATTCTTCAAGCCGTCAATGGATTCACAGTGTCCTCGTGAAGTATCAGTTGCTCCAACCTAATGCTTATGATCTTTCCTGAATGGAATTGAAGTGACTAAAATTTGAATCCTAACTCAAAGAATATTTGAGCCTCCATGGATCCAGGTGCATACAGCCTGCGAAATCCATACAGTCATCTGAAGTGTACACGAAGTTGTAGCTGCTAAATTGTGGGGGCAACTTACCGCAGACAGCAGATATTCGCCTGAAAAAAAAAAACTTAACGTAGATGTACCAATGCAAAGAGACAATATGGCAGGTTGACAGTGATTACACAACAGCCAGAAGATATAATATATACAAAAAACGTTGATTACAGATGTTTGCTGTCCTGTAAATTTGAGGAACAGACACTCGGACAGGGATTCAATTAAAGGATCGGACACATCCGGGATATTGTCTATGACCCAGTTCTCCAGGACATCAGGCAGCAAAGACTGACATAATCAAAGATTACCAGGGTTCGTTAATCCGATCAGGGAAGGAAGCGTTGGCCGTCAGCGTTGAAGTACCTAGTCCAGGGTTCATGCCTTTAGCTGTTGGACTCAAGATCTCGATAGCTTCATGTGGTGCCGGTGTTGTCGTCCTCATAGAAGGCAATCTCTAGGGAAACACCGCATGAGTTGTCGCTGCATCTGTACTCATTCTTGGGCCCATCAATACCGTGAGTATCTCACCCGTGGAGTTTCTTTCCATATTAATTACATACGCTAGATTATTTCCTTTTCTTTTCCTAGGCTTTAACGTTTTCTTCCCAGATTCTATAGTTTTAGAGCATCTCCAAGAGTCTCTCTAGAACTCACTCTCTAAATCATCATTTAAATAGTCATTTGCATAGAAATCGTTTTCTATATCTTTCTGTTTTCCAACAGCTTTTTTATATCTTGCATGCACTCTAGAAAGCTATTCTATTTTCTATATTTAGCTAGCGAGAAATCCGGAATAGAGAGTGACTATGTTTGAATAACCTAATAGAGAGGATGTTGGAAGGTACCTTTTTAATCAAAATCTTTAAAACTAGCAATTGGAAGAATTTAGAGAGTCTCTTGGAGTTGCTCTTAATGGCTGCACATTACACGTATGATAGCTAATTTTGGTAATTACTAATGGATGGCATATGGTGGGTAAATTTCACGAAATTTTCTTTCAATTGATCTTAACCATTGAAATTTGACTCCACATTAGATGGATGGCTAGACTTTTTTCCTTTTTGCGATTAACGTGGGATTTTCTAGAGAGTCTATGATTATGATTAGTGTAGGTATATATCGTCAGAAGGCCACCATCTAGGACGTCCTTGCCGGCATTATTGCAATAAGTGTTACTCCGTCGCAGTACATCGAGCCCGGCTGCGCATGGCTTCTCCTCCAGGCGCTAGAAGGACAGTAGCTTCTGACCTCAGCCCTAGCAACACCCGCATCCGCAGCCTCAGCAATGGCCGCAAATCCAGCTCAGGAGGTGGCGGCACCATCGGCGGCCGACCCAATGTTGGCGACTCTACGAGAAAGAACCAGCGCAAAAACATTTGTTTGTAACCCCTCGTGCCGCTCCCGTGCGGGCGACACGGGCGGGCAGACTGCGCTGCGTCGCCGCCGCCGCCCCCCCTCGCCGCGCCGCCGCCGGAGCTGGCCTCCGGAAGTCCGTGCGGCCCTCAAGGACGGCGGCGGCGGGGCGGCCCTTCTCTCCTTCGCGTCCAGGCGGGCACGGACGCCCTGGCGAAGGAGCGGGCGCCCTGCAGCGGCGCCGGCGAGGTTGGCCGGATCCGGCGCCGGCGTGCACGGATCCGGTGTCTACGCGGCCGGATCTGGCGACGGGCAAGGTGGCTGCGCGCGTGGGCAAGGGGAGCGGCGGCGCGCGGTGGTTGTCCGGCGACTGCGCGCAGATGGGAAGGAGGCTCGCGAACGGCGAGCGGTGGGCAGCGCACGGAGGCGAGGCTCCGCGCCGTGGCTGCGGGGAACGCCGGCAGGCTTGGCCCCTGCTGCCGGGATGGGGCCCGGGCATGGTGGTGGTGCCCCGGATGGGGCCATCCTCTGCTCGGGTCTGGTGCGGCGGTGCTCGTCCACCTCGGGGAGGTGGCGCCGGCGGGGCTGGCCCCCTGCTGGTGCGGCGCAGGCGGTGGAACGGAGGTGGTGGACGTGATGCGGCAGGGCAAGGGGTGAAGCGACAACGACATCGCCCTGGTTGGCTGCCTTGGCTGTGATCGGGAGTGCAGAGCTGTGAGCGTGCAGCATGGGGAGGAGATACGCCGGGCGAAAGCCCTCACCGGCTTCCTTGTCGGTAGGCATGACGGCGGCGCCTCAGGGCGTCGTCCTCCCCACTGGGGCGTCATGCTGGTGCTTCAACCCTGCCACACGGGGTCTCTGGGTGAAAACCCTGTTCAGTTCATGGACGAGTGACGGCGGCGCCATTGGCGTCGTAACCTCCTTGGAGGCGTCATCTTTAGAGACCCACCTCAAGCTCTTGCCATTTCTAGTTCATTAGTCATGGGCGGACTCAGTCAGGGCGGAATCTCGTCGCTTGACAAACTCGAAGGGTGTTGTGTAGCCCTCGCGGAGGTGTTCGCGGCTATGGTGGCGGTCGGACGTCGTCGCATGGATGTCGATTGTGGCTGCTTGCAGCGGACTGCGGCGGCTGGCGTTGCTCAGCAACTGTCAGTTCGGCGTGGGACTACGTCGGAGGACGGCGCTTGCAGCATCGGCATTGTGGGATGACTTGGCTTGCAGCGGACTGCGGCGGGCTGCCCAGCTTGGCTTGGCAATCCGGTGTAGTACATCGTCGAAAGATGGCGCAAGCGACTTCTTTGGCTTGCTGGCATGGCAACGGAGATCATGTGCGCGGGTGAAGCAAGGAAGCGAGGTCGACATGCGGCGGCGAATCAGCAGAGATGGAGAACTAAGGAAACGGGGCAACTTCGCCCACCACCTTTGGCGGCGACTTTTGAAACGGATCCGTGATGTGGAGTCTGAGGCGGGCGTGGCGAGGACCCCGCGTGTGGAGTCCAACGGCGGATGTGGCAAGGCCCCCGCGCGTTGTGAGAGTGGTCCGGATTCGGTGATATCATCCTGTTAGGTGGTGTGTGGTGTTGCAGCGGCACTACGGCGGAGGGTCCCGCATAGCGGTGGCTTTTTTGGTGTGGTGCGGTCTGCTTCTGTTGGTTCCCTTTCGACGCAGGGTCACGTTTGCAGGTTTTCGACGATTGCATGTGTTGGAATGTTGGCGGTTGCCGCATCGGAGGGGGGAGGGGGGGTGTTGTTGAGGTCCGTGTCGATGCCCCAATCCGACCGGAGAGAGTGTTTGCGGTGTCGATGTCCCAATCCGACCCGCCGGTTGTTTAGTTTTTTCTTTTTTTAGTTTTCTTTTGCCTGATTATGGCCTTCCAGGGACATAGTCTTGTATTTTTCTACTATATCAATGAAACGCACACATCGTGTGCCGTTCGTTCAAAAAAAAATGTTGGCGACTCTTTTAGCTCGTCACCTCAACCTCATCGTGGTGGTCAACCGGCAGCCGGCGGGGATCCAGCGTGGCACTTGGAGCCTAGCCACGCAGGGCTTCTCCTCCGTGATATGACGATGGGGACCGCCACGCGGGCTTTTCCACTTATGCAAAATATCGTCATTATCTGGATCAATACTATGGCTCTATCAGTAGCCGGAATGAATTATCAGAGTAAAGTGAAAGAAATAGATGGGAATAGAACGGTATTATCACCTGTTTAAACAATTGGCAAACAACACAGTGGTAGCAGAAACCGTCTTTCTATATCTAAAATAGAACAAGTAAGGTTGAGTACAAATGTACCCAACAGAAAAGATAATGCAAGAAAATAAACTACTCTGTGTGAAGTATAAAAAGAAAGTTGGTTTCTGATATAATATTGTTTTGGTCCTCAAGGGGAAATAAACCTCCCTACCAATCCCAGAGTTTTATAGAAGTGATCGCCATGATCTTATTTAACCTCTCAAAATATGTGAACAAGTCTTTCCAGTGAAAAGTATGATCATACGAGAAAAAAAGGCATAGCCTTCTGGAATGCCTAAATATGTGAGGCCTTGATTCACACCCTACCAACTGAACCTAGTAAGCCATCCCAAGAGGCCAAGACGAGCAACGCATATATTGTGACGACGGGCCTAGTCGCTCACCCGAAGGGGGTGGCCCGGCCCACCTGAACGAGGCTTGATGACGGGCAGAACCACTCGGAGTATGGCGCAAGGCCTCTAGGGATAAAAGATACGATTTGAGTAGTTGCACAGATATTCCTTGTACTCTGCCAAAAGCATATTCTTGGTAGAATCCATAGAGATAGAGCTAGTCAACCGACTTGTAACCCTACCTGTCAGGGATAAATATTAATCATAAGGATTTATACAAAAGACAACGAGTCTCAGGGCAATCATTGCCTCGTCCGACCCTTGGCGACCGGGATTGGAAGCTCCGCCTCGCCCGACCCCTAGCGCAGAGGGTCGGACAGTTCGCTGCGACCCCTCCCACGGAGGGCAGGCGCGCTCGTTCGTTACACCCAACCCCTGCGCAAGGGGTCGAAAAAGGTGCCTGACGACATCATCAGCACCTGGCACGCCATGCACAGTGCGGACGGTACGCTCCCGTCAGGTCACTGCCTGGCCTGATGGAGCAGACACGCACTTCACACGCGAGGGAACCAGCTCACAGCTATGCAGGCACAGCAACATGCTACAGGGCCGCCAGACCCCTTCCACATGAAAGGGACTAAGACAAAAGCTGATCAGTGACTTTTTACTCTTTCGCGCTTCTCTCTGCCTCATAAAGCACTCCAAAGGACAACGGGGCCCACTATAGGGACAACAACCAAAATATTCTCTCTCTTGCATGCGTGAACAACACACACTCTCTCCCTTTTCTCTCTCATGCATGTACTCTTCCTCTGTAATTCTTTTTCACTTATTCCTTTTTACCGTATGAAGCCTGCTTCCCTTCACATATACTCCCTCCGTCCCAAAATGTATGTCTTTCTTACTTTCCAAGAAATATCTTTGATTAATTTTATATTAAAAAATATTAATATTTATAGTATATAATTAGTATCATTGGAAAGATCTTTTAATCTAGTTTTTTAACAAATTTATTTGGAGATACAAATATTGTATGTATTTTATACAAATCAAGTCAAACTTGTGGCACAAAAACCGAAAACGACATAAATTTTGGGACGGAGGGAGTAAAAGGGATGGCAGGGTCTGCGCGAGGGACAAACTCCTCAAACTCCATTTTTTCACACACGCAGCACACGCATTCTCACTTTCCTCCATTTTCCTGAGACTTGGGACACTCTCCCCCTCTCTCACCCATTTGTATCTCCCTACTGCAAACTCTTGCGAGCAACACGAGCAGCTCGCACTGGACGTAGGGCGCGTTGTCTGAACCAGTATAAATCCTTGTGTCTGTCTTGTAAACCATCCGAGCCCATATGCGCAACCCACGAGATTTACTAGCTGGTGATTTCGAAACACCGACAGTTGGCGCGCCAGGTAGGGGACTGTTGCGCATTCCATCAAGCTTCGGATGGCTAGTCATGCCGCGAGCTGGGCTCCGGGCGCGTGCGCGCCAGCAAGAGCTCCAACAAGAACGACGCCGGCGACAACGACGACGACAGCGATGCCGGCGACAATGACGACGACATTGGCACCAACACTGACAACGACGGTGGCGCCGTCGACAATGACACGTCGGTCCACCAGGCTGCTCCAGGCTTGTCGGTGTTTCAGTCACCGACTAGTAAATTTCTCGGTTTATGCGTGGGGATTCGGATGGTTTGCCAGTCAGGCACAAGGAAGTGTGCTGGTTCAGGCAATGTGCCCTACGTCCAGTGCAATCTGCTCGTGTTGCTCATAATGTTTGTAGTAGGGGTTACAAACGGGCGAGAGAGAGAGCTGGGCTCCCAAGTCTCATATGTGTATGCGTGTGCCTAGTGGGATGGATTGAAAGTCAAACCCCTTCTCAGGGAGACCGTCTCCCCTTTTATAGTTCAAAGGGAGAGCGGTGTTACACGGGGGTCGGATAAGAGAGAAATGACGTGAGTCAAATAGGAGAACACACATGCATGTACAATCAGACGCCACTTCTCCTGGCACCACGACCAAGGAGGACTCCTCATGCAACAGCACTTGCCGCCGACCCTCATCACGCCCGAATCAACCGCCACAGCAGCGCGCAGGTCGGAGGAGGAGTTGACGATGAGGAAGAATAAGGCCACTCCGAGCACAGGAAAGCACCAATCTAGGCAACGGGGCAACGGATCTGACGACAGGCATCCGGCGGCCGGCAGATCCGGTGACCGACCGGGCAACCACTACTCAAGAGACCATCAATTGCATCGGTTCATTCGCGTCAGCTACAAATGAGCCGTTTTGAAAAAGTTATAGCCGCTTCTAATGACTCGTCATTCGCGCCGGGCTGAAATTGAGCCGCTTCGAATAGTCATTCTAACCAGCCTGAAATTGAGCCGCTTCGAATGACTAGTCATTCAAACCGGTCCCGAAATTGAGCCACTTCGAATGACTCGTCAATAGCACCCGCTCAAATTGTCTCATTTCGGAAATTCATAATTTTTGCGTATAGTTTTGGATTGAAAGAAACTTTATATAAAATTTATACGTTTCGACGAGATCTACAACTTTCTAGTTGAAGGTTTTTTATTTAAAGTCATTTAAATGCCCAAAATAGTTCTTGTCCTTATTCTCGCTCTTGTAACTTCAATTTCAGATTGTATTATGTATTTTGTAACTTTTGCATGCGGTCTCAGATGGGGAGAAACTTTATATGAAATTGTCACTGTTTCGACAAGATCTACAACTTTGTAGTTGAAAGTTTATTGATTTGAGATCATTTAGATAACCAAAACTTCAAGTTCAGTTCCTATTTCCTACCCAGCTTGTTCCCGCTCTTGTAATTTGAATTTCAGGATGTATTCTAAATTTCATATCTTTTGCATACGGTCTCGGATGGAGAGAAGGCTTTTATGAAATTTGTGCGTTTCTACGAGATCTACAACTTTGTAGTTGAAAGTTTTTTGATTTGAAGTCGTTTAGATACCCAAATAGTAGATCTATGCTTTAGGCAACAAAGGTCAAAAGGAATATAACTCCCTCATGCGTTCAGGAACGACGTCTAGGCGAGATGGTAAGAAGGCTCGCGTGAGGCAGGAGGTCGTGAGTTCGAAGGCTGAGCACCGCACGTGCGCGTAATACGTGTGATTTGTGACTTGCGACCGTAGCTCGGGGTGGCCTCCTAAGCTATGAAAAAAATATTTTTGCTATTTTTATTTACGAATTCCTATTTTTATTATCCGCGCCGATGCGAGATCCACCGGTTAGAATGACTGTCAAACGAAGCGGTGAAATAACCGGCACGAACAACCGTTCATTCGCATCGGCTAGAGAAAAGCGGTGAAAATAACCACTTCGGATGAGGTTTTCGCGCCGTTTCGATTAAGGGTCTCTGCAGTAGTGAGCCACGGTGGCGGCGCGGGCGAGCCCGAGCCCCTGGGAGCAAAGGCGGCAGCTTGAGGGAGCCTGAGCCCAGGGCGGCCACGACGGCACGGGGGTGGATCCAACACTGTATCTCTTAATCCAGGAACCTGAAAGGCAGAGATTCATATATATCTCTCAGGTTTGGAATACTTAGACCCTCAAACTCCTTTAACATGCTAACAATATCCAATTCACTAGGTGATACTTATATGATTACCTTCTGAGTCATCCCAGGGAAAGTAAGAACTAAGAATTAGTATAATTCTCAGGAAAATACTTAGTTTCCCAAGACTTTTATTCATTTTACGGTTACAAGCCAAGGACGATACAATATATGGAAACAAACAGCGAGCGCACCCACAGAGGGCAGGGATCCGTCCACCATCCAATGGATGCAGCAGTGAGGGATGCCCATTTTATTTAGCTGCAAATACATGCAGTAGATACGGGTCGCACACGTACGTATGGCTCGAAGCCAAACATATGATGGATCCATTAAGCTTGAACTGTGTATGTGCCAATAGCATTGAGTTTCTCGGAAGAGCTGCCGAAGAAGGCGATGATAGTGGCCGGGAAGCTGAAAGTACTTAAGCCCTCCTCTGACTGTGCCCCATATGGCCCATATGGTTCCACAGCCTTGTCAGTGACAAATTTAAGTGAGGTGATGCATTTGCCATCAGTTGTGCCAGAGATGCTGATCATGCGCTCGTCTTGAATAAGATTAATCTGCATACATACGAAGGTAGATCACAAGATATATAACTGTAATAATTAATAAAAAACCAACCAAGTTTGGACGACAATATAATAATGCGAACTTCTCGTGCACGTATGGACGTACGTACCATGTGGTGTTCACCAGTCTTGGTGCCCCATGGACCCGAGGGGATAGATTTCCCTGCCTCGTCGACGAAAATGAAGGATATGCCATTGATGACCCCACCTCGGTAAAAATCATTGCTCCAAACCTGGACGCTCACAAGCGTTTTTGGTTTAGTGTAAATGTCCCAAGCATTACCTCCTGGGCCACCATACGGGCCAATCTTCGTCGCTGGCGTAGACTGCATTGCATGCATGCACGCGGTCATTAATCGATGGAAATATATCTTTGGTTAGTTTAATTTGCTCACTGATGGAACTCCTACCATTAGACGCTTGCTCGGCGTAGCTATCTGATGATCTGTTTCTGTTCTTGTCTGTGAAGGGAATGATGGCTGCTTGCTTGGTCGGTCCTCCTTGAACCAAAATACCCGCCCATTTATAGTACTACCAGACAGAGGCAACAAGTATTGTCCTATCATCCTCCTTAACCTCCATCTGTCTTGCTGTTGCACACAGTACAATCAATTGATAATTGGTGGTGTTTCCTTAGTGTGGACAACTATGGCATGCAGACATACATGGTGTGAACATCCATGACGAGATATTAATATCACTGAGTACGTATGTTATTTGTCATTCCCTAGTGTGAACAACCGTGGCTGCAATCCTACTGCTGCTGCTCTTCATCCTTAGGTTCTGACTTCCGCGTGTCGTGATGCACTTGGACTAGTATTCTAGTGATTAAATACTTTAATTAGTATTAGAGAAAACTAGCAAACGTGCCCATGCGTTGCAACGGGCTCCAGTCAAGACTGGAGAAGGCCCTATTAGCACCGGTTGGGAACCCCCTTTAGCACCGGGTTTCCAACCGGTGCTAATCTTCCGGTGCTAAAGGGTCCAACATTTAGCACCGGGTCACATACTCGGTGCAAAAGGCATCTTTTAGCACCGGTTGAAAACACCACCCGGTGCTAAGGGTTTATGGGCGCAAAAAAATTAAATGTTTCTTCTACTCTTTTTTCCTTTCTCTCTCCTCTCTTTTCTCCCTCCCACCGCATCTTTCTCTCTGTTCTTGTTCTTCAAAAACGTTCTTATTCTTCAAGAACAAGAACAAGAACAAGAAAGAAGATAAATGGTGAGAAGAAAAATGAAAGGAGAAAAAAAGAGATAAGGAGTAGAAAAAACTCCAATTAGATTTTTACATTAAACACAAAATTACAACACTTAAAATCTAATAAGAAACAAGATCTAACAGGAAACAAAAATTAGAACGCATCTTGGAAAAAAAGATAGGCCGCCGGGGCCAGGCCACCGCGTACGCGCCGGCCGCCGGGGCCAGGCCACCGCGCACGCGCCTCCCATGCACGCGCCGCCCGCGGCTTGCGCCAGCACGCCTCCCGCGCACGCGCTGCTCGCGGCCTGGCCAGCGCACCGCCCGCGGCTTGCCAGCGCGCCCACGCGCCGCCCGTTGCCTGCGCCAGCGTGCTGCCCATGCGCCGCACACTCCTGCGCCCGCCTCGCCCTGCCGCCGCATCTGCAAAGACGAGAAAAGAACCATGAGAAGAGGAAGAGAGATAAGGAAAGGAGAGGAGATTAGGTTGAACAAGAAGAAAAGAGAAGGGGAGAGAAAAGATAAAGGAGGAGGGGGGCTGCCCGTGCGTACGGCTGCTCGTTTTTTGGGTCTGCGCCCTCGTCATTTGCACCGGTTCTACCCTTGAACCGGTGCTAAATGTTCCCCACCGGTGCTAAATGTGCTCAGGCACATTTAGCACCGGTTGGTGGCTGCCACCGGTGCTAATAGGTGAGTTTTAGCACCGGATTTTATTACCAACCGGTGTTAAAGGCTTTCCATCTTCTTTTTCAGCCTCCTAACTTTTGGACCCGGTGCTAAAGCCCCATTAGCACCGGGTGTAAAAATGACCAAGGCATATGAGAGGGGTGGATAGCTCTTTCTCTAGTAGTTGTGTTTCCCTAGTTCTGGACAACTATGGCATGCAGACATACATGGTGTGAACATCCATGACGAGATATTAATATCACTGAGTACGTATGTTATTTGTCATTCCCTAGTGTGAACAACCGTGGCTGCAATCCTACTGCTGCTGCTCTTCATCCTTTGGTTCTGGCTTCCGCGTGTCGTGATGCACTTGGACTAGTATTGTAATGATTAAATACTTTAATTAGTATTAGAGAAAACTAGCAAACGTGCCCATGCGTTGCAACGGGCTCAGATTGGAGAATCATTCAACGATTGCATCATCAATTTTAATTTATTTTAGAATCAAACTCCATACTGTGCCTAGACCAAGGTTTTGGGATTCAAAATGTCAAAAAATTCGGAGGCCACCGAAATGGGCAAATTTCAGAAATTCAGGAAAATTCGGACCGGGATCCGATTGATTTTTGACAAAGTTTAACTGAAATTTGACAAAAATTTGGCATACATCAGATTTATGTTATCCCTTTGACTCACAAGGATTACATCCATATCCAGCAAGCTAAATGAAACATTAAACAAAGAAGTAGTTGCACAAATCAACGAATGAAGAAAGAAGAATCAAACAAAAGCTTGGTGGTCGATCTAGTACCGCAACAGCAGGTATATTCTGGTTTTACCCTCACATGCTAGCGCTGATTGAGATGAGATGGTGGCGTCGGAAGTCAGGAACCAGAGGAGAGGAGTGGTTGAGGGAGGGCGACGCCGGACAGGGAGACCGCACCTCCGCCTTGCGTGGCATCGATGCGGCCGAGATGACGAGAGAGGAAAAAAAAATCTAGGGTTGTGTAGAGTGGGCTTCATAGCTCTATACATAGAAAATGTATTTGTGGGCTAGTTGGTTTCATGGGCCGGGAAAAAAATTCGAATGGGGCCGAATTTTTTTGGCTGGGTTGTTGTTGTCTCAGGCCGGGCCAAAATGGGTGAAATTCAGTGGAATTCGGACAATTCGGCCCGAATCCCAAAGCCTTGGCCTAGACACGCTATGCTCTTCCGGACACATATCATTTATTAAATATGTTTGTAGCAACACAAGGTCAACATGTTTTAAATTATAGTATTTTTATAAAGTTTTTGCTTGCATGGTGCTCAAGGTCATTGAGGTCACACTCCACCGTGCGGAAGAATGGTTGTGCTTGCAACACGAATTAGGCAAGAGGCAGAGGTTTGATGCCGAAATTCAAATCAGATTAGTGCACGTAACGACAGAGAGTTAATTGGTAAATATTTCTTGTCGCTTTGATTTCGAGTTGGTGTAGACTTCAATTTAGATGGGCAGCCCAATGCCACAAAGACTTCCAACTCCGACTTTACAAAGACTTCGAAACCTAGTATTAATAGGTAAGACTTCGAAACCGCAAAGGCTCACCTATGAATGGCTAATGACAGACCAAACTAAAAATTTAGGGAAGAAACACTATTTGCTTTAGTAATAGGTAAAGATGTAGCTTGAATCTCATGAAGTGACCAACTCTCAAGGGACCAGACCCTTTGGGCTTGTCCTTTCCCGCTATAAATATGTAATCACACCATTCATTCTATCTATAGTTGGCCATATGGGCTTGGCCCGATGGGCTGTCCGAGGCACTGCCTGAAAAAGCATGGCACTAGATCTAGCCCGGCCCGACGCCCGTCATTCCAGATTGGCCTAAGCCAATGTGTCAGGCCGTGCTTGGGCCGCCACTCCGGCCCGTAGTGCTAGCCCGAGCACGGCCCAATTTTTGGGCCGTCCCGATGGTGGCTCAGCCTGGCCTGCTAGCCCACACATATATAGGCTTTCCATTTTTTTCTCTCCCCGACACGGCAGCCGTCCCCCACCCCACCTCCGGCTCTCTCTCAGCTTCTCACGCCGACGCCGCCTCCTCCCTCACGCCAACGCCGAGGGGCAAGACGCGGGGCCGCATCGCCTCCGCCAGGGACCCCTGCCTCAAGCCGCGGCGTCCGCCACCCGAGCCGCGCGCGCGTGCCAGCTTCCGCCACGCTGCTCCGCCTCCTGCACCGCCGGGGGGGGGGGGGGGGGAGGGGGCTCGCGCCGGCGTCCGCCTCCTCCGACATGGGGGCTCGCGCTGGCCTCCGCCTCCTCCATCGCTGGGGTCGCAGCACTGGGTCGCAAACCTCCACCTCCTTCATCGCGGGGGGTCGCGGCACTGGCCGTGCCGGCCTGGCGGCCTCCTCCTACGACGGTGGCCCGAGCTCGACACGATGGGCTGGCACCAGCCCGATGGGCCAGTCAAGCCATCTGGCCGGCCCGTCATGAAAAATAGGCCGTGGTGTCGGGCCTGGTCCGCTAAGTCAGCACGGTAGCCCAGTCCGACCAGCACAAAAAGCCATCTGGCCTGCATAGGGTCGGGCCGCGTCAGGAAGGGCCAAATCGGGCTAGGGTCGGGCTAGTTCCGCGCGGCCCACTTGGCCAACTATAATTCTATCAATGAAGAGGATCAGAGATTCATTTGTTCCTTTCACAATTTTTACTTTCAACACGTTATCAGCACTGTCTCTCCTTTGAGCGCAACAGAACGATGTTTCTTCTGCCGGCGACAACGCATGCCTCATTTCCTTAATTAAAGAAACTAGCCGGCAACCTGTGCATATACTTTTAAATAAGATAATATGTTTGTTAGTAACATCATCTTATCATAAATGTTTAGAAAAAACATGTGTTCTAAAGAATTTGTGAGTCTTTAAAATTTCAAATAGGGAAAGATAACAGCGAATACTGACCATGTGTCCTGCAGTCTTATATTAACCATTGCTAGGTATACAATTTAAATTTTTCTGTCAGAACAAAATTGTGATGCAGCTAAAACGTTCAGAAAACCTTATTGTTATTTTTCTGTATGATATAGTTAGTCAACATGTTGTTTTTTTGCATGGAGAAAATGAGCAGGTGAGACAGATTGGTGGAGTCACTGTTTCTGAATATACTCACATTCAAAGCCTGCATATGCCCGGTCTCACATTGGCACACAATCCCCTGCTTGGTGCATGCGCCCAAATTAATGTCGCAAAGAAATATCCTCGCAGCTAACTCTCATGAAAATAGTATTTTCGTGAAGCCCAAATCATAAGAGGATTTTCATGAGAGTTGGATACATCAAAGATTATTTTTGTGGTTGTTTTTGCTATTTCTGGCTCTCGTGAACTTTCCAGATTCTGGTAGTAACTTGCCCATGTATCCATCGCTCCTACAAAGAAATTTGTGGTGGCGAAATGACGTAAGCTGGATTGGCATCTGCATGTAATTTCTTTGATGGTGTTGACACATCATGGAACTTCTCACATATCGAGGAACAACCGGTGCCCGATCTAGGACATGAGAAGGATGAGATTTTGGACTGTTGAAAATTAGGAACCACAGCCAGGATCTGAGATGGCTGGTAGATGTAGTTACTTCAAAATAATTCATGAATCGTAATTCAAAGGAAGATATAAGGTTAGAAAATTGAGACCAGGCATACAAACGAAGGGCCTTCACCTTTGATTACATAATATGAGTAGCCTCTCCGGCAGCTCTCGAAATCTCACATCATATCAGAAAAAACCGGTGTTATGTTCACTTTCCCATCATTCTTGATTGAGTAGGACAGATTTTCACTCTATAAGCATCACCTATATTCCAATAGATACTTGAAACAAAAGAAAGAATTTCCTTACAACATTCATATTATATAATTGAAAAATTTTATTTACTTGCATACCTGTGTTTTTTGGCTCAACAGGAAAAGGAGAAAAAACTTTTTGGATCAACAGGGGAGGGAAAAGATCACCTGCCAGACCAGAAGAAGCTGGGCCGAAAACCATCAGATGTCATCGGGCATTCTTCAAGCCGTCAATGGATTCACAGTGTCCTCGTGAAGTATCAGTTGCTCCAACCTAATGCTTATGATCTTTCCTGAATGGAATTGAAGTGACTAAAATTTGAATCCTAATTCAAAGAATATTTGAGCCTCCATGGATCCAGGTGCATACAGCCTGCGAAATCCATACAGTCATCTGAAGTGTACACGAAGTTGTAGCTGCTAAATTGTGGGGGCAACTTACCGCAGACAGCAGATATTCGCCTGAAAAAAAAAAACTTAACGTAGATGTACCAATGCAAAGAGACAATATGGCAGGTTGACAGTGATTACACAACAGCCAGAAGATATAATATATACAAAAAACGTTGATTACAGATGTTTGCTGTCCTGTAAATTTGAGGAACAGACACTCGGACAGGGATTCAATTAAAGGATCGGACACATCCGGGATATTGTCTATGACCCAGTTCTCCAGGACATCAGGCAGCAAAGACTGACATAATCAAAGATTACCAGGGTTCGTTAATCCGATCAGGGAAGGAAGCGTTGGCCGTCAGCGTTGAAGTACCTAGTCCAGGGTTCATGCCTTTAGCTGTTGGACTCAAGATCTCGATAGCTTCATGTGGTGCCGGTGTTGTCGTCCTCATAGAAGGCAATCTCTAGGGAAACACCGCATGAGTTGTCGCTGCATCTGTACTCATTCTTAGGGCCCATCAATACCGTGAGTATCTCACCCGTGGAGTTTCTTTCCATATTAATTACATACGCTAGATTATTTCCTTTTCTTTTCCTAGGCTTTAACGTTTTCTTCCCAGATTCTATAGTTTTAGAGCATCTCCAAGAGTCTCTCTAGAACTCACTCTCTAAATCATCATTTAAAGAGTCATTTGCATAGAAATCGTTTTCTATATCTTTCTGTTTTCCAACAGCTTTTTTATATCTTGCATGCACTCTAGAAAGCTATTCTATTTTCTATATTTAGCTAGCGAGAAATCCGGAATAGAGAGTGACTATGTTTGAATAACCTAATAGAGAGGATGTTGGAAGGTACCTTTTTAATCAAAATCTTTAAAACTAGCAATTGGAAGAATTTAGAGAGTCTCTTGGAGTTGCTCTTAATGGCTGCACATTACACGTATGATAGCTAATTTTGGTAATTACTAATGGATGGCATATGGTGGGTAAATTTCACGAAATTTTCTTTCAATTGATCTTAACCATTGAAATTTGACTCCACATTAGATGGATGGCTAGACTTTTTTCCTTTTTGCGATTAACGTGGGATTTTCTAGAGAGTCTATGATTATGATTAGTGTAGGTATATATCGTCAGAAGGCCACCATCTAGGACGTCCTTGCCGGCATTATTGCAATAAGTGTTACTCCGTCGCAGTACATCGAGCCCGGCTGCGCATGGCTTCTCCTCCAGGCGCTAGAAGGACAGTAGCTTCTGACCTCAGCCCTAGCAACACCCGCATCCGCAGCCTCAGCAATGGCCGCAAATCCAGCTCAGGAGGTGGCGGCACCATCGGCGGCCGACCCAATGTTGGCGACTCTACGAGAAAGAACCAGCGCAAAAACATTTGTTTGTAACCCCTCGTGCCGCTCCCGTGCGGGCGACACGGGCGGGCAGACTGCGCTGCGTCGCCGCCGCCGCCCCCCCTCCCCCCGCCCCCTCGCCGCGCCGCCGCCGGAGCTGGCCTCCGGAAGTCCGTGCGGCCCGCAAGGACGGCGGCGGCGGGGCGGCCCTTCTCTCCTTCGCGTCCAGGCGGGCACGGACGCCCTGGCGAAGGAGCGGGCGCCCTGCAGCGGCGCCGGCGAGGTTGGCCGGATCCGGCGCCGGCGTGCACGGATCCGGTGTCTACGTGGCCGGATCTGGCGACGGGCAAGGTGGCTGCGCGCGTGGGCAAGGGGAGCGGCGGCGCGCGGCTGTTGGCCGGCGACTGCGCGCAGATGGGAAGGAGGCTCGCGAACGGCGAGCGGTGGGCAGCGCACGGAGGCGAGGCTCCGCGCCGTGGCTGCGGGGAACGCCGGCAGGCTTGGCCCCTGCTGCCGGGATGGGGCCCGGGCATGGTGGTGGCGCCCCGGATGGGGCCATCCTCTGCTCGGGTCTGGTGCGGCGGTGCTCGTCCACCTCGGGGAGGTGGCGCCGGCGGGGCTGGCCCCCTGCTGGTGCGGCGCAGGCGGTGGCACGGAGGTGGTGGACGTGATGCGGCAGGGCAAGGGGTGAAGCGACAACGACATCGCCCTGGTTGGCTGCCTTGGCTGTGATCGGGAGTGCAGAGCTGTGAGCGTGCAGCATGGGGAGGAGATACGCCGGGCGAAAGCCCTCACCGGCTTCCTTGTCGGTGGGCATGACGGCGGCGCCTCAGGGCGTCGTCCTCCCCACTGGGGCGTCATGCTGGTGCTTCAACCCTGCCACACGGGGTCTCTGGGTGAAAACCCTGTTCAGTTCATGGACGAGTGACGGCGGCGCCATTGGCGTCGTAACCTCCTTGGAGGCGTCATCTTTAGAGACCCACCTCAAGCTCTTGCCATTTCTAGTTCATTAGTCATGGGCGGACTCAGTCAGGGCGGAATCTCGTCGCTTGACAAACTCGAAGGGTGTTGTGTAGCCCTCGCGGAGGTGTTCGCGGCTATGGTGGCGGTCGGACGTCGTCACATGGATGTCGATTGTGGCTGCTTGCAGCGGACTGCGGCGGCTGGCGTTGCTCAGCAACTGTCAGTTCGGCGTGGGACTACGTCGGAGGACGGCGCTTGCAGCATCGGCATTGTGGGATGACTTGGCTTGCAGCGGACTGCGGCGGGCTGCCCAGCTTGGCTTGGCAATCCGGTGTAGTACATCGTCGAAAGATGGCGCAAGCGACTTCTTCGGCTTGCTGGCATGGCAACGGAGATCATGTGCGCGGGTGAAGCAAGGAAGCGAGGTCGACATGCGGCGGCGAATCAGCAGAGATGGAGAACTAAGGAAACGGGGCAACTTCGCCCACCACCTTTGGCGGCGACTTTTGAAACGGATCCGTGATGTGGAGTCTGAGGCGGGCGTGGCGAGGACCCCGCGTGTGGAGTCCAACGGCGGATGTGGCAAGGCCCCCGCGCGTTGTGAGAGTGGTCCGGATTCGGTGATATCATCCTGTTAGGTGGTGTGTGGTGTTGCAGCGGCACTACGGCGGAGGGTCCCGCATAGCGGTGGCTTTTTTGGTGTGGTGCGGTCTGCTTCTGTTGGTTCCCTTTCGACGCAGGGTCACGTTTGCAGGTTTTGGACGATTGCATGTGTTGGAATGTTGGCGGTTGCCGCATCGGAGGGGGGGAGGGGGGGGGGTGTTGTTGAGGTCCGTGTCGATGCCCCAATCCGACCGGAGAGAGTGTTTGCGATGTCGATGTCCCAATCCGACCCGCCGGTTGTTTAGTTTTTTCTTTTTTTAGTTTTCTTTTGCCTGATTATGGCCTTCCAGGGACATAGTCTTGTATTTTTCTGCTATATCAATGAAACGCACACATCGTGTGCCGTTCGTTCAAAAAAAAATGTTGGCGACTCTTTTAGCTCGTCACCTCAACCTCATCGTGGTGGTCAACCGGCAGCCGGCGGGGATCCAGCGTGGCACTTGGAGCCTAGCCACGCAGGGCTTCTCCTCCGTGATATGACGATGGGGACCGCCACGCGGGCTTTTCCACTTATGCAAAATATCGTCATTATCTGGATCAATACTATGGCTCTATCAGTAGCCGGAATGAATTATCAGAGTAAAGTGAAAGAAATAGATGGGAATAGAACGGTATTATCACCTGTTTAAACAATTGGCAAACAACACAGTGGTAGCAGAAACCGTCTTTCTATATCTAAAATAGAACAAGTAAGGTTGAGTACAAATGTACCCAGCAAGTACATAACAGAAAAGATAATGCAAGAAAATAAACTACTCTGTGTGAAGTATAAAAAGAAAGTTGGTTTCTGATATAATATTGTTTTGGTCCTCAAGGGGAAATAAACCTCCCTACCAATCCCAGAGTTTTATAGAAGTGATCGCCATGATCTTATTTAACCTCTCAAAATATGTGAACAAGTCTTTCCAGTGAAAAGTATGATCATACGAGAAAAAAAGGCATAGCCTTCTGGAATGCCTAAATATGTGAGGCCTTGATTCACACCCTACCAACTGAACCTAGTAAGCCATCCCAAGAGGCCAAGACGAGCAACGCATATATTGTGACGACGGGCCTAGTCGCTCACCCGAAGGGGGTGGCCCGGCCCACCTGAACGAGGCTTGATGACGGGCAGAACCACTCGGAGTATGGCGCAAGGCCTCTAGGGATAAAAGATACGATTTGAGTAGTTGCACAGATATTCCTTGTACTCTGCCAAAAGCATATTCTTGGTAGAATCCATAGAGATAGAGCTAGTCAACCGACTTGTAACCCTACCTGTCAGGGATAAATATTAATCATAAGGATTTATACAAAAGACAACGAGTCTCAGGGCAATCATTGCCTCGTCCGACCCTTGGCGACCGGGATTGGAAGCTCCGCCTCGCCCGACCCCTAGCGCAGAGGGTCGGACAGTTCGCTGCGACCCCTCCCACGGAGGGCAGGCGCGCTCGTTCGTTACACCCAACCCCTGCGCAAGGGGTCGAAAAAGGTGCCTGACGACATCATCAGCACCTGGCACGCCATGCACAGTGCGGACGGTACGCTCCCGTCAGGTCACTGCCTGGCCTGATGGAGCAGACACGCACTTCACACGCGAGGGAACCAGCTCACAGCTATGCAGGCACAGCAACATGCTACAGGGCCGCCAGACCCCTTCCACATGAAAGGGACAAGACAAAAGCTGATCAGTGACTTTTTACTCTTTCGCGCTTCTCTCTGCCTCATAAAGCACTCCAAAGGACAACGGGGCCCACTATAGGGACAACCACCAAAATATTCTCTCTCTTGCATGCGTGAACAACACACACTCTCTCCCTTTTCTCTCTTATGCATGTACTCTTCCTCTGTAATTCTTTTTCACTTATTCCTTTTTACCGTATGAAGCCTGCTTCCCTTCACATATACTCCCTCCGTCCCAAAATGTATGTCTTTCTTACTTTCCAAGAAATATCTTTGATTAATTTTATATTAAAAAATATTAATATTTATAGTATATAATTAGTATCATTGGAAAGATCTTTTAATCTAGTTTTTTAACAAATTTATTTGGAGATACAAATATTGTATGTATTTTATACAAATCAAGTCAAACTTGTGGCACAAAAACCGAAAACGACATAAATTTTGGGACGGAGGGAGTAAAAGGGATGGCAGGGTCTGCGCGAGGGACAAACTCCTCAAACTCCATTTTTTCACACACGCAGCACACGCATTCTCACTTTCCTCCATTTTCCTGAGACTTGGGACACTCTCCCCCTCTCTCACCCATTTGTATCTCCCTACTGCAAACTCTTGCGAGCAACACGAGCAGCTCGCACTGGACGTAGGGCGCGTTGTCTGAACCAGTATAAATCCTTGTGTCTGTCTTGTAAACCATCCGAGCCCATATGCGCAACCCACGAGATTTACTAGCTGGTGATTTCGAAACACCGACAGTTGGCGCGCCAGGTAGGGGACTGTTGCGCATTCCATCAAGCTTCGGATGGCTAGTCATGCCGCGAGCTGGGCTCCGGGCGCGTGCGCGCCAGCAAGAGCTCCAACAAGAACGACGCCGGCGACAACGACGACGACAGCGATGCCGGCGACAATGACGACGACATTGGCACCAACACTGACAACGACGGTGGCGCCGTCGACAATGACACGTCGGTCCACCAGGCTGCTCCAGGCTTGTCGGTGTTTCAGTCACCGACTAGTAAATTTCTCGGTTTATGCGTGGGGATTCGGATGGTTTGCTAGTCAGGCACAAGGAAGTATGCTGGTTCAGGCAATGTGCCCTACGTCCAGTGCAATCTGCTCGTGTTGCTCATAATGTTTGTAGTAGGGGTTACAAACGGGCGAGAGAGAGAGCTGGGCTCCCAAGTCTCATATGTGTATGCGTGTGCCTAGTGGGATGGATTGAAAGTCAAACCCCTTCTCAGGGAGACCGTCTCCCCTTTTATAGTTCAAAGGGAGAGCGGTGTTACACGGGGGTCGGATAAGAGAGAAATGACGTGAGTCAAATAGGAGAACACACATGCATGTACAATCAGACGCCACTTCTCCTGGCACCACGACCAAGGAGGACTCCTCATGCAACAGCACTGGCCGCCGACCCTCATCACGCCCGCATCAACCGCCACAGCAGCGCGCAGGTCGGAGGAGTTGACGATGAGGAAGAATAAGGCCACTCCGAGCACAGGAAAGCACCAATCTAGGCAACGGGGCAACGGATCTGACGACAGGCATCCGGCGGCCGGCAGATCCGGTGACCGACCGGGCAACCACTACTCAAGTGACCATCAATTGCATCGGTTCATTCGCGTTGGCTACAAATGAGCCGTTTTGAAAACGTTATAGCCGCTTCTAATGACTCGTCATTCGCGCCGGGCTGAAATTAAGCCGCTTCGAATAGTCATTCTAACCAGCCTGAAATTGAGCCGCTTCGAATGACTAGTCATTCAAACCGGTCCAAAATTGAGCCACTTCGAATGACTCGTCAATAGCACCCGCTCAAATTGTCTCATTTTGGAAATTCATAATTTTTGCGTATAGTTTTGGATTGAAAGAAACTTTATATAAAATTTATACGTTTCGACGAGATATACAACTTTCTAGTTGAAGGTTTTTTATTTAAAGTCATTTAAATGCCCAAAATAGTTCTTGTCCTTATTCTCGCTCTTGTAACTTCAATTTCAGATTGTATTATGTATTTTGTAACTTTTGCATGCGGTCTCAGATGGGGAGAAACTTTATATGAAATTTGTATGTTTCGACAAGATCTACAATTTTGTAGTTGAAAGTTTATTGATTTGAGATCATTTAGATAACAAAAACTTCAAGTTCAGTCCTATTTCCTACCCAGCTTGTTCCCGCTCTTGTAATTTGAATTTCAGGATGTATTCTAAATTTCATATCTTTTGCATACGGTCTAGGATGGAGAGAAGCTTTCTATGAAATTTGTGCGTTTCTACGAGATCTACAACTTTGTAGTTGAAAGTTTTTTGATTTGAAGTCGTTTAGATACCCAAATAGTAGATGTATGCTTTAGGCACAAAGGTCAAAAGGAATATAACTCCCTCATGCGTTCAGGAACGACGTCTAGGCGAGATGGTAAGGAAGGCTCGCGTGAGGCAGGAGGTCGTGAGTTCGAAGGCTGGGCACCGCACGCGCGCGTAATACGTGTGATTGTGACTTGTGACTTGCGACCGTAGCTCGGGGTGGCCTCCTAAGCTACGAAAAAATATTTTTGCTATTTTTATTTACGAATTCCTATTTTTATTATCCGCGCCGATGCGAGATCCACCGGTTAGAATGACTGTCAAACGAAACGGTGAAATAACCGGCACGAACAACCGTTCATTGGCATCGGCTAAAGGAAAGCGGTGAAAATAACCACTTCGGATGAGGTTTTCGCGCCGTTTCGATTAAGGGTCTCTGCAGTAGTGAGCCACGGTGGCGGCGCGGGCGAGCCCGAGCCCCTGGGAGCAAAGGCGGCAGCTTGAGGGAGCCTGAGCCCAGGGCGGCCACGACGGCACGGGGGTGGATCCAACACTGTATCTCTTAATCCAGGAACCTGAAAGGCAGAGATTCATATATATCTCTCAGGTTTGGAATACTTAGACCCTCAAACTCCTTTAACATGCTAACAATATCCAATTCACTAGGTGATACTTATATGATTACCTTCTGAGTCATCCCAGGGAAAGTAAGAACTAAGAATTAGTATAATTCTCAGGAAAATACTTAGTTTCCCAAGACTTTTATTCATTTTACGGTTACAAGCCAAGGACGATACAATATATGGAAACAAACAGCGAGCGCACCCACAGAGGGCAGGGATCCGTCCACCATCCAATGGATGCAGCAGTGAGGGATGCCCATTTTATTTAGCTGCAAATACATGCAGTAGATACGGGTCGCACACGTACGTATGGCTCGAAGCCAAACATATGATGGATCCATTAAGCTTGAACTGTGTATGTGCCAATAGCATTGAGTTTCTCGGAAGAGCTGCCGAAGAAGGCGATGATAGTGGCCGGGAAGCTGAAAGTACTTAAGCCCTCCTCTGACTGTGCCCCATATGGCCCATATGGTTCCACAGCCTTGTCAGTGACAAATTTAAGTGAGGTGATGCATTTGCCATCAGTTGTGCCAGAGATGCTGATCATGCGCTCGTCTTGAATAAGATTAATCTGCATACATACGAAGGTAGATCACAAGATATATAACTGTAATAATTAATAAAAAACCAACCAAGTTTGGACGACAATATAATAATGCGAACTTCTCGTGCACGTATGGACGTACGTACCATGTGGTGTTCACCAGTCTTGGTGCCCCATGGACCCGAGGGGATAGATTTCCCTGCCTCGTCGACGAAAATGAAGGATATGCCATTGATGACCCCACCTCGGTAAAAATCATTGCTCCAAACCTGGACGCTCACAAGCGTTTTTGGTTTAGTGTAAATGTCCCAAGCATTACCTCCTGGGCCACCATACGGGCCAATCTTCGTCGCTGGCGTAGACTGCATTGCATGCATGCACGCGGTCATTAATCGATGGAAATATATCTTTGGTTAGTTTAATTTGCTCACTGATGGAACTCCTACCATTAGACGCTTGCTCGGCGTAGCTATCTGATGATCTGTTTCTGTTCTTGTCTGTGAAGGGAATGATGGCTGCTTGCTTGGTCGGTCCTCCTTGAACCAAAATACCCGCCCATTTATAGTACTACCATGCATGATGACAGAGGCAACAAGTATTGTCCTATCATCCTCCTTAACCTCCATCTGTCTTGCTGTTGCACACAGTACAATCAATTGATAATTGGTGTGTTTCCTTAGTGTGGACAACTATGGCATGCATACATACATGGTGTGAACATCCATGACGAGATATTAATATCACTGAGTACGTATGTTATTTGTCATTCCCTAGTGTGAACAACCGTGGCTGCAATCCTACTGCTGCTGCTCTTCATCCTTAGGTTCTGACTTCCGCGTGTCGTGATGCACTTGGACTAGTATTCTAGTGATTAAATGCTTTAATTGGTATTAGAGAAAACTAGCAAACGTGCCCATGCGTTGCAACGGGCTCCAGTCAAGACTGGAGAAGGCCCTATTAGCACCGGTTGGGAACCCCCTTTAGCACCGGGTTTCCAACCGGTGCTAATCTTCCGGTGCTAAAGGGTCCAACTTTTGGCATCCTTTAGCACCGGTTGAAAACACCACCCGGTGCTAAGGGTTTATGGGCGCAAAAAAATTAAATGTTTCTTCTACTCTTTTTTTCATTCTCTATCCTCTCTTTTTTCCCTCCCACCGCATCTTTCTCTCTGTTCTTGTTCTTCAAAAACGTTCCTATTCTTCAAGAACAAGAATAGACAAGAAAGAAGATAAATGGTGAGAAGAAAAATGATAGGAGAAAAAAAGAGATATGGAGTAGAAAAAACTCCATTTAGATTTTGACATTAAACACAAAATTATAAGATTTAAAATCTAACAAGAACAAGATCTAACAACAAAAAAAATTAGAACGCATCTTGAGAAAAAAAGACAGGCCGCCGGGGCTAGGCCACCACGCACGCGCCCGCGGCCTGCGCCCACGCGCCGCCCGTGGCTTGCGCCAGCACACTTCCCGCGCGCGCGCCGCTCGCGGCCTGCTAGCGCGCTCACGCCCCGCCCGCTGCCTGCGCCAGCGCGCTGCCCATGCGCCGCACGCTCCTGCGCCCACCTCGCCCCGCCGCCGCATCTGCAAAGACGAGAAAAGAAACATGAGAAGAGGAAGAGAGATAAGGAAAGGAGAGGAGATAAGGTTGAAGAAGAAGAAGAGAGAAGGGGAGAGAAAAGATAAAGGAGGAGGGAGGCTGCCCGTGCGTACGGCTGCTCGATTTTTTGGGTCTGCGCCCTCGTCATTTGCACCGGTGCTACCCTAGTGTGGACAACTATGGCATGCAGACATACATGGTGTGAACATCCATGACGAGATATTAATATCACTGAGTACGTATGTTATTTGTCATTCCCTAGTGCGAACAACCGTGGCTGCAATCCTACTGCTGCTGCTCTTTCTCCTTAGGTTCTGGCTTCCGCGTGTCGTGATGCACTTGGACTAGTATTGTAATGATTAAATACTTTAATTAGTATTAGAGAAAACTAGCAAACGTGCCTATGCATTGCAACGGGCTCAGATTGGAGAGTTATTCAACGATCGCATCATCAATTTTAATTTATTTTAGAATCAAACTCCATACTGTGCCTAGACCAAGGTTTTGGGATTCAAAATGTCAAAAAATTCGGAGGCCACCGAAATGGGCGAATTTCGGAAATTCAGAAAAATTCGGACCGGGATCCGATTGATCTTTGACAAAATTTAACTGAAATTTGACAAAAATTTGGCATACATCAGATTTATTTTGTCCCTTTGACTCACAAGGATTACTTCCATATCCAGCAAGCCAAATGAAACATAAAACAAAGAAGTAGTTGCACAAATCGGCCCGAATCCCAAAACCTTGGCCTAGACACGCTATGCTCTTCCGGACACATGTCATTTACTAAATATGTTTGTAGCAACACAAGGTCAACATGTTTTAAATTATAGTACTTTTATAAAGTTTTTGCTTGCATGCTGCTCAAGGTCATTGAGGTCACACTCGACCGTGTGGAAGAATGGTTGTGCTTGCAACACGAATTAGGCAAGAGGCAGAGGTTTGATGCCGAAATTCAAATCAGATTAGTGCACGTAACGACAGAGAGTTAATTGGTAGATCGAATTAGTGCACGTAACGAGAGAGAGTTAATTGGTAAATATTTCTTGTCGCTTTGATTCCGAGTTGGGGTAGACTTCAATTTAGATGGGCAGTCCAATGCCACAAAGACTTCCGTCTCCGACTTTACAAAGATTAACTGAAATTTGACAAAAATTTGGCATACATCAGATTTATTTTATCCCTTTGACTCACAAGGATTACATCCATATCCAGCAAGCTAAATGAAACATTAAACAAAGAAGTAGTTGCACAAATCAATGAATGAAGAAAGAAGAATCAAACAAAAGCTTGGTGGTCGATCTAGTACCGCAACGGCAGGTATATTCTGGTTTTACCCTCACATGCTAGCGCTGATTGAGATGAGATGGTGGCGTCGGAAGTCAGGAACCAGAGGAGAGGAGTGGTTGAGGGAGGGCGACGCTGGACAGGGAGACCGCACCTCCGCCTTGCGTGGCATCGATGCGGCCGAGATGACGAGAGAGGAAAAAAAATCTAGGGTTGTGTAGAGTGGGCTTCATAGCTCTATACATAGAAAATGTATTTGTGGGCTAGTTGGTTTCATGGGCCGGGAAAAAAATTCGAATGGGGTCGAATTTTTTTGGCTGGGTTGTTGTTGTCTCAGGTCGGGCCAAAATGGGTGAAATTCAGTGGAATTCGGACAATTCGGCCCGAATCCCAAAACCTTGGCCTAGACACGCTATGCTCTTCCGGACACATATCATTTACTAAATATGTTTGTAGCAACACAAGGTCAACATGTTTTAAATTATAGTATTTTTATAAAGTTTTTGCTTGCATGGTGCTCAAGGTCATTGAGGTCACACTCCACCGTGCGGAAGAATGGTTGTGCTTGCAACACGAATTAGGCAAGAGGCAGAGGTTTGATGCCGAAATTCAAATCAGATTAGTGCACGTAACGACAGAGAGTTAATTGGTAAATATTTCTTGTCGCTTTGATTTCGAGTTGGGGTAGACTTCAATTTAGATGGGCAGCCCAATGCCACAAAGACTTCCAACTCCGACTTTACAAAGACTTCGAAACCTAGTATTAATAGGTAAGACTTCGAAACCGCAAAGGCTCACCTGTGAATGGCTTATGACGGACCAAACCAAAAATTTAGGGAAGAAACACTATTTGCTTTAGTAATAGGTAAAGATGTAGCTTGAATCTCATGAAGTGACCAACTCTCAAGGGACCAGACCCTTTGGGCTTGTCCTTTCCCGCTATAAATATGTAATCACACCATTCATTATGGGGCTGATTGGTAGGGTGCACAAGTGTTAGCCTGGCTAGTAGTAGTCCATGGCCAGCCCAAGCCAGTCTTCTTCTACCATTTTCGCCCGTGATTGGTAGGCTGCATAAGAAGTTTTGGCATGCACAAGACCGTGGTTGGTAGGCTGCACAAGACTGGTAGAATAACCTTGCACATGCCATAGGTGAAGTTACCTCACTGGAAATTATTTCCCCTTCTCTCTTCTCACCGTTCTTCTCAGTGGAGATGGAGGAGTGGACTCGATCTTAGCTTCATCAGCAGTGGAGTAGATGGAGGGGATGGAGTAGCTCCATCAAATCGACCTCCGGTGGCCGAGCGAGAGAGCTCTGCCATGGCTCCCATCGGCGACCGGGTGAGAGACCTCCGCCGTGGCTCCCTCGTGGCTAGGCCGGCGAGCTCCACCATGGCTCCGCGGCGGCAGTGCAGGCAAGCTCCGGCCACCTTTCCCCCGCACCGCCGCTGTCGTCTCGCACGCGGGGCAGAGGACGCGCGCGACCACCCCTCCTCGGCCGCCCCACCAGATCACGCCATGGCCTCCACGGCCTTCGCCGACGCCAAGTTCCTTCCGGCCCACCTCGACTCCTCCCAGCGCATCGCTCCTTCTCCCCGCTTTTCGGCTCTTCCTCCTCCTCCTCCGCGGCGTCGCTCCTCCGCCTCCGATCCCGATCGCCGTCCGGCCCGGGAGGCAAGCTGCCCCTGCCAGCGCCCCCGCACTCCTACGGCGGCGGCGGATCTGGCGACGCCGCGGACTCCGGCGGCGATGGCGGCAGCGGCAGCCGCGGGGGCATCCTCGGTGTGTTCCTCGCCAGGCGTGCAGATGAGATCCGGCTTCGGCGGTCACAGTAGAGGAGGTGAGACGACTGCTTCATGCAAGGGCCACCGAGCTTGTGCAGGCCTGCACAGCCAGAAACGTGGGTGGGATGCGTTCCCCCTTGTGCAGGCCATATAGGCCTCTTTGCACACCCGAAGCCTGTCTAACAGGCCTATGCAGCCTACCAAACACCGGGCTGCATTACACAAGCCTGGATAGGCCTTATGCATCCTACCAATCACCTATTATATCTATAGTTGGTCATATGGGCTAGGCCCGATGGGCTGTCCGAGGCACTGCCCGAAAAAGCCCGCCACTAGCCCTAGCCCGGTCCGACGCCCATCGTTCTGGGTTGGCCCATCCCAATGCGTCGGGCCGTGCTTGGGCCGCCACTCTGGCCCATAGTGCTAGCCCGGGCACGGCCTGGTTTTTGGGTCGGTCCGGCCTGGCCTGCTAGCCCACACATATATAGGCTTTCCCTTTTTTCTCTCCCCGACATAGCAGCCGCCCCCCACCCCACCTTCGGCTCTCCCTCAGCTCCTCACGCCGACGGCACCTCCTCTCTCACGCCGACGTTGGCTCTCCCTCAGCTTCGAGCGCCGATGTCGAGAGGAAAGACGCGGGGCCGCACCGCCTCTGCCACCGCTAGGGACCCCTGCCTCGGGCCGCGACGTCAACCACCCTAGCCACACGTCGCGCTGACTTTTGCCGTCCTGATCCGCCTCCTCCACCACCAGGGGGTCACGGCACTGGCCGTGCCGGCCCGGCGGCCTCCTCCTGCTCGACAACGGTGGCCCGAGCTCGACACGATGGGCCGGCACTAGCCCGATGGGCCAGTCAGGCCATCGTGCTGGCCCGGCACGAAAAATAGGCCGTGGTGTCAGGGCTGGTCCGACAGGTCGGCACGGTAGTCCAGTCTGACCCAGCACAAAAATCCATCGGGCCTGCATAGGGTTGGGCCACGTCGGACAGGGCCAAATCGGGCTAGGGCCAGGCTAGTTTTGGGCAGCCCACTTGGCCAACTATAATTCTATCAATGAAGAGAATCAGGGATTCATTTGTTCCTTTAACAACTTTTAACATGTTATCAGCACTGTCTCTCCTTTGAACGCAAGAGAACGATGTTTTTGCCGGCGGTGACAACATAGGCAAGGCACGCATGCCTCATTTCCTTAATTCAAGAAATTGTCAGAAGGCCCCCATCCAGAACGTCCTCGCCGGCATTATTGCAACACGTGTTACTCCATTGCAGCACATGGTGCCTAGCTACGCAGGGCTTCTCCTCCAGGCGCTAGAAGGACAGTAGCTTCTGCCCTTAGCCCTCGGCCCTAGCGACTTCCGCATCCGCAGCCTCAGCAATGGCCGCAAATCCAGCCCAGGAGGCGGTGGCGCTGTCCGCGGCCGACCCAGCGCTGGTGATTCTTTTAGCTCATCACCTCGACCTCATCGTGGTGGTAAACCGGTAGCCGGTGGGGATCCAGCGCAGCACTTGGAGCCTAGCCGCGGGCGTCTCTACTTATGCAACATAGCTCCATTACCTGGATCAGTACTATGACTCTATCATTAGCCGGAATGAATTATCAGAGTAAAGTGAAAGAAATAGATGGGAATAGAACGGTATTATCACCTGTTCAAACAATTGGCAAACAACACAGTGGTAGCGGAAACCGTCTTTCTATATCTTAGATAGAACGAGGAAAGTTGAGTACAAATGTACCCAGCAAATAGATAACAGAAAAGATAATGCAAGACAATAAACTACTCTGTATGCAGTATAAAAAAGTTAGTTTTTGATATAATATTATTTTGGTCCTGAAGGGGAAATAAACCTCCCTACCAATCCCCGAGTTTTATAGCAGTGATCGCCAGGATCTTACTTAACCTCTCAAAATATGTGAACCAATCTCCCGAATCTATATTTATTTGTTCATAAATGCCTAATCAAAGTCAGTTTTAACCAAATGGGTTCATGACCGGAACCATGGCTACTCGAATAGATTATATAACTCTGCATAGGGTGTACTTTATGATCATACAATTGGATTAGCCATACCAAGGCCTTTGGTTAGACTCCGAGATCTGAATCCACTGTGTCCATCTTTGGACAATATTTTCTAGATCCATCCATGGATATTACTAGGGTCTAAGTAGGAGCCACTAACATTCGCCTCGTGGATCTCATCCCGGAAAAAATACGTGTATAAATAAATATATCAACAATTATCAGTTGGGAACTCAAACCCAATCCACATTGCTTAATTCAAGAAATAGAAATTTGAACTTGTGAAAGGAAGTAAGGATAATAAAACCAGTGAAAAAGTACGGGGTAAGGTGGATAGCCTTTTGAGAAGCTCCTGTCCAGAGGCTTACCTCGGCCATATAAGATCCGGTTCATCGAGCAAGTCATTCCAGTGAAAAGTATGATCATATGAGCAAAAAAGGCATAGCCTTCTGGAATGCCTAAATATGTGAGGCCTTGATTCATACCCCACCAACTGAACCTAGTAAGCCATCCCAAGGGGCCAAGATGAGCAACATATATACAGAAGATGGGCTTTGGTGTAGCAAAGTTCTGGTCGGCACGGGTTGACTGTGAGAGGGTCAGGGACCTTGAGGCTACCCCACTTACAATGACTGGCTGGCAGTGACCAACGGCTGGGATTTCAGGGAGTGAGGGCAAGACACTAGGAAGAGGCATGGAGGTGGAGGGGTATAGCCATCAGGCAGTGCCAATAGTCTGAGGTGTCGGCGGTGTGGCCAAGCTCCAGCGTCTGCGAAGGAGGCCTCCTCACATGACAACATTGGCCGTCGACCCTCATCACACTCGAAATCTGCTGCCACAGCAGCATGGAGGTCGGAGGAGGTGCTGCTGACGAGGAAGAAGAAGGCCACCTCGAGCACAGGGAAGCACCAATCCAGGCAATGGGGCCACGGATCTGACGACAGTGATCTGGTGGTGGCCAGTGGATCCGATGACCAACTGGGTAGCCACAGTGGCGGCGCGGGGCAGCTCGAGCCCCTATAAATGAAGGTGGCGACTTGAGGGAGCCTGTGCCCAAGGCGCACGGCGATGGGGTGGATCTATTGGCGACTCGCAGGTGGAAACGGAGACCAGACGACCTCGATAGGGAAGAACTAGGCCACCCCGAGCTCGGTGGCCGGTGACAATGGCTGGCTATTCCGGCGACCGGCAGCGATTGGGCGGTGACCAAACAACATCGATGTTAAAATGCCATCCTGAGCTCGGTGTAACAACCCGGCCCAGAAAGACAGCTAAGACCCAATCTACACGTTGAATGGACCACACCTGCTAATTAACATTCTTACACTTTTGTCCTCATTTGCGCAAAAGGTTGGAACCAAGAGTTAACAGCCTCCTAAGACTAGCTATTTAAGCTGGTCGAATAGATCGACAACTTCCGATACAGGATTAAAGCTGCAATGCTACAGTATTTCATGATGATACAGTTATAGCAAAATAGGCCCGGTCCAACAATAGGCCCACGGGTTGTTACACTCGGGAAGCTCAGATCCGGGCAGAGGGACCGCGGATGCGATGATTGACGCCTGGTGACCAGTGGCGGGCGGAGACAACGACCAGACAACTATGGGGGAGGAGGGGAAAGAGCGAGGAGGGGTAGCACACCAAGGCCAATGGGCATGAGAAGATCAGGCGACCGTGACCCAACAACAGCCTTTACCGGTGGCCATGGATGCCAGCAAGGGTGTGACAACCCACCTCGGCGGTGGAGGGCGACTGCCCTAGGAGCATGGAGAACCGCCCAAGACCAAAACAACACAGATCCGTGCCAGGGAGGTGTGGATCCGGTGGCAGAGGACCACAATGAAACATGATGACGGTGATCTCGGTGAGTGGGGAGTGGAGAGGTTGAGGAAAAGGGAAAAGGTGGGAGAGAGGATGTGCTTGGCCTCTGATTTCGATGCCACCGCCACTCGACCGGTTGCCGGTGGCGGTGGTGTCAACCGGCAAGAGTTTAGTTGAGTCGCCCTCGTTTCGCCCATGGAAAGCGACACGGGGTGTGATTCTGTGAGATAGATGTGCACTACGATTTGGAATCAATGTATGCACGATATATTGCAGGGCACTCCAATTACATAGATCATAAATGGCAATCACAACATTATTACAGCACAACTCTAATAATTTTGATGTGGAGGAAAGAGTGACGTGCTTCTACTTTCCAACCCCTCAAGCAAAGTATCTATTTATCAAGTACCTGAGAGATTAAGAAACAAGGGTGAGATAAAAAAAATCTGAACAAGTATTAGGCATTAACAAGCAATTTATACTACAAGCTCATTAAGCAACGGTTTTAACTTCATCAATAAGTGAAGCTCTAAAATCAACTCTATATATTCTCATGCATATGTGAAGACCATACCATCACAAATCCATGGAGAAGAGTCACTTCTCACCACAATTACCATAGAAACTAATAGCACATCAAATGCAAATGTCATGTCTCCTGCCTTCATACTGAACAAAGTATGAAGCTGCATCGTTATATCCAATGTTGTACCGGTAAGGTCACGGCCATAGGTGTAGCCAGGGGTATGCACGTGTATTCATGTGAATACCATAGATTTTGTGGAAAAAAATATCTGACTATACATAGTATATACGATGTATTAGTCTAGCTCAAGTCTGTTTCCATCTCTGTTTCCACCAATCTAATTGTTGAGCCCAACTCAGTGACTATCAGCCCAAGTATCTAGCTGAGCCTAACTCTGAAATAGAGTTATCAGAACTCGTTTCAGCCCTGTTCGTATTCGCCGGCAAGCGGCGAGCCGCAGCGTGTCGACGGATGAGTGTTGTGCGTTGCGAGCAATGACCAATGCATATACACAGGCTGAGGTGAGGTAGAAGCTGTATACTCCCAACGTCTCTTTTTATAAGGCACGGTCAAACCTGGCATGGTCTTTCAAATTATACTTTGACCGTTTATTTATCTTATACTATATTATTGATGATTATAATTTTATCATCTTTAGAGAGTATATTTGATTGCAAATCTAACCATGTCAACTTTGCATTATAAAAGTTAAAAAATATTGGCTAAACTATTAGTCAAAGATTGTAAAGTTTGAATCTTGATATACGCACGTGCCTTATAAACAGAGACGGGGGGAGTATTACTAATTACTGCTAGATAGATTTCTATTAGAATAAAATTCACATGCGGTCCTCAAACCGCGAGGTATCATCTTGGCGCATGAACTTGCAAAATGCATAGGCTAGGTGGACCGAGGTGTCACACCCAAAAGCTTCAGGGCTCAATTAAATCTGTCTTTTTTTTTTATGCGCATCATCATTCTAATGAGCTGGAGACCTAGAATATTTGGATGGCAATAAATGATTTGATTTTCAAGAGCATAAACCTTGAAGTGAGCTCTTGCTGGCACCATTTTAAAATGGAGTTATCATGGATAATCCTGAGAACCAAAGAAGCAAAAAAGCAATTTATGCAACAATGGCTACTGTAATTTGGATAATTTGTTGATCTTCTTTCTTTCTCTTTTATTTTCTTGAGCTCTTTGCTTGTAAACTTTTGTTTCTTCGGTTTATAAATATGTAACCATAAAAAAGATGGACCTAGTTGGCACCTCATAATAATTTTAGGACTGCTATCAAGCTGTCAACAATTTGTACTTTGGTTATTATTAATATTTTTATTATTTTGGATGTATGGTCATTGCTGAACTTTGGTTATTATTAGGGTCTCGTGGTCCCATATTGCATTGCAAAAAAAAAAAAAAAAAAAAAAAAAAAAAAAAAAAACCGTGACAATGAATACCATGTCACAAATTCCTGGCTACGCCAATGGTCACGGCTATCTAGCAGCGACATATATATCCATATGCATGCAACGTGATGCAATGCAATGCCCTGTAATACCAAAACAGATTGCGGATAGAGTGCATACACCTCACATGTCAAATAAGCCTCTCCAAATTTTGAGAACATAAGCCTCATCTGAGTTATGTCAATATGATCCATTGTCAAGATACAAAATAAAGAACAGTGTGAATGTAATAGCAACAACAAGAAGTGCATAGTTTCATATCTAAATGGATAATAATGGACATGTTATTATTCTGAAAATATTTAAGGTGGAATAAATAGCAAATTAAAGAGTGTAGCAACCACCGCTATGTTACTCCCAATGGAACAACGTTGCACATTGACTAGGCCAACTGCAGCATTGTTGCGTCCCCTTTTTGTATGTTTTAATTAACACATGGTATGACTAAAAACAAATATACTTTGAGAAACCCAAGGGAAGGACATACAACTCTGTACATATCCTACATTTTATGCACAGAACATAAACTAAGACAAGGGCAGATGATTAGCAAGATAGCATATAAGCCTATAGGATATCAAAATAGCAAGGGTATATGACTAAATGAGCATATGAGCCAAGCACAACACTATATAAATAAGATAAATAACTTGAGTAGCACAAAGTCAAACAAGGATAGAAAAATACAACAGCAATACCCTTAGCTCCAAGAAGAGTTGGAACCTAAATAGAGCTACGCGAGCCTAACTCGACCAACTTAGAAACTAAAAGAGGGAGAGAGTGATTCTTATTGTAACTTGTGGGATGGAGGTGAGGCGAGCCAGTGGTGGTTTGGCTGACCCTAGTTTTCAGCTAAACCCCCACAACCGCCTCCCCAACCGCCATTTGGCTAGGAGACTGCCTGGTAGTCCCTTAGGCCAGTGGTGGGTGGTTGATGCAGTGCAATGGCAGTTTTGAAAGTTATCTGGGCCCTTCAATCTGTGTGCATTCCCCTGATTGGCTGAAGGGGTGTTTCTTGGCCATCTTGGCTTGTGCTTTCCTCATTTTTGTGTTATTTCACCTGCATCTAAATAATCTCTGAGGACAGGTGAAACAACGTCATTTAAAACTAAATATGTGTGTACGAAATACTAGTTCTCCTTTTTTCTTGAGAATATTGATTGTCATTTTGTTTATACTAATGCAAGCATTAGTACCGGGCCAAATCCCAGCTGGTATTTATGTCAGTGATGGATAGCGTGTTTTCTAGTAGTGCGAGAAGGATCGGACTTGAAAATTATCTTGTTTATTTTTTTTATCTTTGCTTGAGTGAGGTAAGGATTTCACCTACCTATGTATTGATGGCGACTATCAATATAGTAATGCTAAAAAAATAATACAAGTCTTGTTCTGTTAACTGAAGATGTCAGTAGTACGTACATTATTTTTTCTATACTGTCAGGGCATGCCACGGGAGAACATCATCATCAAGGCAGTCAACAGCTACCCAGTGTTTATCAATGGGCCACCTATATATGATCGACTTCCATTTAGCCAAGTTCCTGAGGTTCAAGTGCCCAACTTGTGGCTAGCCCCCGCGTCGCTCCCACCTCAGGCGGCAACTGAGCGTTCCACTGCCGCCACCCCCTTTCCTCCCCTCTCCTCACATCCGCTCGCCGCCATTGAAGGGTCTGTCGGAAGTCCGTGCGGATACCCATGACGGCGTTGCGAGGCCTCCTTGCCTGGTTTTGGCCATGGACGCTCGTCCTGGGCAGGGGAACGGGGCCAGGCATCCATGGCGGGCCAGCCAGCCATGGCGACGGTGGCGGCTCAGGGAGGCCGGATCCAACGTTTTCGGGACCGGATATGCGCGGAGCAAGGGTCGTTGGGTCGGCGGAGGCCATGGGCGGACCCGCGCTGTAACATCCCAGGTATCACGCACCCTGAGACGCTACCACTACAACACAACATTTAATCTGTGACGGAATCCTGCCGACGGTTTCAGAAAACGTTAGCATTTTGGTCTAAGCCCAAATAAGCCCAGAAAACCGTGACGGATTATTGGCGACGCTTTCAGAAACGTCAGCATTTGGCTTTAAGCCCAGATAAGCCCATAAAATCGCGACGGTTAATCAAATCCGTCACGATTCGGCCCGGTTCAACCCGAACACTGCAACGGTTATACAAATCCGTCACGAACATAAATTAAAACACATGTTCCTATATAGAAAAAATTAAAAAATTGCATTATTGGGTTTTGAACCCTAGTCTTGAGATCCAACAATAAAGTGCTCTACCACTACACCATGCATTAACTGGTAATGATAGCTTTTAGTAACAAAGTTTATTTATATAATAAATCATGTATTTGATGAAAAAACAACAAAAAATGTGGCGAACAGAGAGTTCGGACAGGGTACCTGGACGAAAGGAAACGAGCGCCTAACCACTGTGACACTCCTCAGTTTGTGTTTGGACTGAATACAAATTTTATTTATACAAATATAGTATACGTTGCAACCACTAAATCAAATAAAAAACTAAAAAAGCGGTGGAGAAAGCATTCGAACCCACCACCTGTCGGTTACGAGGCAAAGGCGTTTCCACTGAGACACATGTTTGGGTGTGATTGATGTTAAAAATTTCGCTTTTATATATATTTGCCTGAGCCACGTCACCCGGCCGCCCTAGCCAGGTCACCCGGCCCCTTCCGCCACCAGCCCCCCGCGGCCGCGTCATCCGGCCCCCTCCGCCACGTTGCCGGCCACCACAACCCCGTCACCAACCCCCGTGCCACGTCGTCGCGGTTGGATTTTACATGCGCGGTGCAAAAAAATGGTGGAGCGCAGACTCGAACCAGAGACCTCGAGGAAGCGAAGCATGCGCCTTACCACCAGGCTTCTCCTCTTCTTGTGTTGCAATGAGAAATTTATTATTTATATAATAATTTGGCTTGTGGACGTACAGATAAAATAAGTCACCCAAAAACATGCAACACAAAGGATTCGAACCCTTGCACGTCTGGGCACAAAGCGAAGCTCGTCAACCACCAGGCCACCTTTTATTTTGTTGATTGGTTTGTTATTTAAGCTTCTTTGTTTCTTTCTTTCTAAAAATTAAAGACGAAAACACACCAGAAATTTAATCCCTCACGCAAAAACAGAAAGAGCTAGAATCGAACCCAAGACCTATATCTTCAGAGGCAGATGCACTACCACTGAGCCACTTCGTGTGCTGTAATTTTGATCGGAAGTTTATTATTTATACAAACTTTAGCGATGGATGGAAGTTCACATCCACGTGGCAGCATTGGGATGGTTGAGTTGCTTCACCGTGGACCACGTGACCCGCTGAGATTGCTGTCCCATTTCATATTTCTCTTTTTAATCAATAATTAAATTTTGTAAATGGTTTTATTCCCTCATATGAACTCCAAATTTGGTGATTCTTTTTTCTGATTTTTTTCTAAAATCACGCTCTGTCACTTGATGACATTTACTTGCAAGTAAATCGCTATTTTATAGAATTCGTTATATATCTTGTCTTTTTTACTAGAGTATGAAATAGAAAAAACATGCTTTTGCATAGGAGTTGCTAATGTAACTTGGTATTTGCGAATGTTATAGTTGAAAAAAGATAATATCCAAACTTGAAGTGCATACGAGTTGGAACATATTATGAGGTGTTGAAATCTCAAAGTTTAGCTTAGTGTTGTATGAAACAATGTGAGAGACCTATCCATTTGTGAGCAATATGTGTTATCACTTTATTAAAAACTATTTGAGTATTTTATGGCAAGATTGTGGACCAAAAACATGCTGTTTTGTCAATTTGTAGAAATTTTTGACCAGATTCAAATACTATTGTAATTATTATGTGGTAATTTGGAGATAGAAGTTTGAGTTGTCCATAGAAGACAATTGAATTTTTCATCTATCTCCTAGATATGAAGTAGTATGGAACATATAAGTCTAAAAAAATTTTGTTCGAATTTTATGAATTTTCTTAGGAGTACATATAGTTCAACTTGGAATTATTTTCAATAAACATCTAGAAAATTATTTAAAAGATAGAAAATAACAAATGCCTTCAATTTTTTTTGAAACTCCTACATAAGAACTTATACATATTACTCTGCATTTAAAAAATGTATTAGGGTACCTTAGATTTTTGTGTTTGCAAGTTACTTCAAATGTTGCTTTGAAAAAGAAAAGAAAAAAGAAAAATCTTAAGCAGCAGAACATGGGCCATGACCACTTCAATGCAGCCCAAACATCGAAATTGGGAGGCCCAAACTTGACTCAGACTCGTTGTAGACCGTCGGATCAAATGAACGGGTAAGATTGAAGTCCACATGAATAAATACTCAGTCCCTCTGTTGAAACCCTAAACCTCCCTCCTCCCCTCCCACAAAATTCGCACTGCTTTTCCCCTCATCCGCCGCGCCGATTCCTCCTCCCTTCCCTCCTCTGACTCCCGGCGCTCTCCTCGCGTTGCGTCGCCAATCCCTCCCTCCCATGGCCGACCCTCCCTTCCCCTCCTCTGTCGCCGCCCCTTCGGTCCCTCCCCACCGTCGCCGCCGCCCCTCGTTGACCAAGGATGCGAGCTCCCCTCTCCTCCTCCCCTACCCTAGGGTGCACGGCGGCCCAGATCCATGGTCGCCCAGATCCTTCGCCTCCATCTCCACGTCCAGCCGCGGCCCTCCTCGCCACCACCGTCCCCTTCCCGGCAAACCTATGGCGCTACGGCCATGCAAGGCGGCCGGGGCCTGGCCATAAGGCCGACCGGCGCTTGATCCGGCAGCGGTGGCCCTCGGTCCGGCTGTCGCGGACCAGATCTAGCCGCACGGGCGCATGACGAGGCGTCCTTCTACGACGGCTCTACGGCCACGACCGGCAGCGCCGACGATGCAGTGGGGTCCACCTCAGGATTCGGCGCAGGGCAGCGGCTCGGCGGCGGCGGGCTAGGGATGTTGCCTGTGGAGGTGGCGCTGGAGGAGAGGGAGCTGCTGCCCTGCCCTCCCAGTACCAGACCATCTCCTGGGCAGACCAGACGGTAAGTATCTCCTCGCTCTCCAGATCTCATAGCCCAAGCCCTCATCTCTCTACCGCCTCAACGCTCTCGGATCTAACGCTGCGCGAGCTTTGCTTCTCTCCTTGCAGATTGATCTGACTTGGCATATCGTTCGCGTCCTCAAGGTGTGCTGCTAGGCTTTGCTTATCTTGTGCTTGTGATATGATCTCGTGCTTGTGATCCATGTTAGCATGCTGGTTTGTAGCAGTAGCAGTTAGATGGGCAGGAAAATGTTGCGTTATTGTCAAGTGGTAGAAAGGATATCCTGTGGGATCCATGTAGCAGTAGCAGTTAGATGGGCAGGAAAATGCTAGTTCAGTCATGCTAAGTGGTAGAAAGGATATCCTGTGAGATCCATGGCCAAGAAAATGATGTAGTATTAGTCTATACTCTACTTTATTTTTTAACCACTACTGGTTCAATAGAATGGTTTTTGGCAACCTGTCTCCTGCTTTTTGTTTCTGGTAGTGTGAGAAATAGCACTTAAGAAATGTTTTTTGCAATATGGCCATGGTTACGTTTTCGGTGAATGTCTCTTTTATGCTATATTAAACACTTTTGCCTGACTGGTAGTTTTTTTTTATAAAATTCAAGTTAGTTCGGCTTGAGTTATGGAATTTTTGCCATTGATATAACTTCAGTTCAGTAGCAGCAAGCTCTCCACTTGAAGAATGTTCCTTCTATGTAGGTATTACTAGAATAAGCTTTTTATTCAAGGTCACATTGCCATTGCTTTGTTTGCTACCATGAACTTTAAGATGTTTTTACTCTTCAGACTTTACTTTGTATGCTAGACTTAACTTTAAGCAACGATTCAGTTGAGCAGTAAAGTGTCCGTGCTAGACTTAACTTTACATATGCAAGTCAGGCTCAATGATTTTGTGTTGTGCAAGTCAGATTTGCCACTAGTCTAGTTAATGATCCATCTTTGTTGTACCTGTGTTCAGTTACATAATACACCATGTTGTACTATAAGAAATTGATACATTAATAAGCACCAAGAATGTTAGACTAGCATTTTCATCTGTTTGCCCAAGCAACTCTGCTTTCTTCTAACTATTGTGGCCAATGTTTTAAGTATTGATTACTTGTTGCAGGCATGGCTGTTAGAACTATTCTAATGCATGCTTGCTCGGTGTTAAGTTATTTCTCTGCATTCTGTTCTTGTCTGTGTTAGTAGTTCAGTAGCAAACTCACTATTTTGTCTAGTAGCTTAGCAGCTTTGTGTAGCTAGGCTATCTGTTACTAATTTGTATCTACATGTTGCCTATCTGTTAACTAACAGTGACATGAACACTCTGATTGAGAATCACTAAACCTGACTTGTTCAATGCAATGCATGCTTTCCTCTCTTCTGTATGGAGTTTAAATAAGTAAAACACAATAATGTTAGCTACTAGGATCATTGCACATGATAGTTGCACTTATGTTTTGTGTTATTATCAATCTGCTCTGTTGATTGCTTGTTGCTGTAATTAGAATACATGTTACCAGGCTACTATCTCACTTCTGATCTACTAGTACATCTGTGATGTGACTCTGATCTTTTTGAGTTTTGCTATGCAGGTGCAGCTAGGGAGTACTGGAGCTGAATCCTGGAGTTACAACTCTGAATCATGGAGCTGCATCAAGTGAGTAACCTTGCCTAACCACACCTGGTATTGGACTGTAATGAAAATATATATTACCATGTTAGAAAATTCAAATTTGAGTTATTCTGGAGAAGATCGAATAAGCTACAGGGCAGGGAAGAGCAACAAGATATATGACAGGGAGAGAACTACACTATTTTTTTTTTCAAGTCATGATTAGTGCATAATAGCTCCAATTCATAATTTGGTTGATTATGAATTGTTCTATGAACTGTCAGAAAACACGAACCAATTTCTAAAATTCAGTTGAGACCTAAGTGTTTCACCTAATATTAAGAAATTCTTCAGATAAAATCCACTGTTAATCTGGCAGTTATAGTAGGACCTTGGTTTTATCTTTGAATGCCAGTTTGACTTGGAGTATCTTGCATGCAGCTCACTGTGATTTCTCTGTTCTACAGTTATCCGGTTGCCTTGTGCGTGACCTGGGATCTGAGCTTTCTTCGGTACACAGAAGAGCCATCACGTGCTGTATGCAATGGATTTGAAATTATGCCTGGCTAATTGGTTGCATAGACTTGTCAATTGTGGTTATACACCATCTATATTTGAGTTCCCTAATTTCTTGCTATCTGCAATATCTCAGGCATACTAGCATTCTGCTATCACCCTAACATTGCAAGGTGAAGTTGCACTTAGACTCGTGAGATCAATCTGCTAGTAGTGCCCATACATTAATATGTTTGTTTTCAGGTCAGATGCAGCAAGGAGTAAGCCACTAGATGTGATTGGATGGGGATCTGTTGCAGCCAAGTAACAAGCTGTTATTAGAAAATAGAGATCTGATCCATAACGTGTATTGTTATCTTTCTAATTTATGTTGTGATCTGTATCCAATTTGATGATCTAACTTGTACACTGTCATAATACATTGGGCAGATTCTGAAAGTGTTTTTTAGATGTTCTGATGGTTATTTTTGGCTGAAATGATTGTTTCTGGGATTGTACGACTTTTTTTTGTGGGCCGAATTTTTTGGGCCTTCATGTGATAATTATGCCGAAAATTTTATGGGCTAAAAAATTGTCCATTTCAAAAATCGGCCCATTAATAAATGGCCCATGAAAGAAAAGTCAACTGCCATGTCACAATCCACGTCAGCATGGATGCCACGTCATCGTTTGTCGTAGCCTGCAACATCATCGTCCACGTAGGCTGCCACGTCATCGTCCACGTAGGCTGCCACGTCATCGTCCACGTAGGCTGCCACATCACCGTCCACGTCATCGCCCACGTTGGCGCCACATCAACATCAATCTGTGACGGTTATTTCCGTCGGTAAAACTGGGCTTTGGGCTGGACTAAGTGGGCTTCGGGCTGTTCTGCGACGATATGAAACCGTCACAGATTGTTCAATCCGCGACGGTTTTTTAAGATCCGTCGATCGATTTAATCAATGACGCTCAATCAATAACAGAATTCGAAACCGTCACGGAAATTAATTTGCGATGGAAAATCGACAATCCGTGACAGAATGATTCCGTCACGGAATAAATGATGTGTTGTAGTGTACACAAAAACACTACCAAATGCTGAAAAGAAAATTTCAGCAGCTTGTACCTACAAACGAGCACGATGCGGAAGCAACAACAAATGGATGTATATATAAAGCGTGATACTCCAATTTACATCTCTACATACTCATCAAAATTGAGTAAGAGCATTATAAGATCCAACAAATGGATGTATATATAAAGCGTGATACTCCAATTTACATCTCTACATACTCATCAAAATTGAGTAAGAGCATTATAAGATCTATCAAATTCAGAAGAGTACACCACATCAATATGAGATCCTGTAGAAGTGTATGACATGCAACTAACACATTCCCTTCGTGCTAGCTTCAAAGGATAACCTGGGGAGGGATAAACAAGGGTTAGATTGAATAATCTCAGCAAGTGAACTACTTTAACAAGCTATTTAAACCACAGTAGATTATTTAACCATTTGATTATTTAATAAGTGTTGAAGAGGCAACTCCACAAAACTACTTGGAATACCAAAAACGAGGCCATCATGGTAAAGGTAACAAAGCATTAGTTTGTACAATAGCTACTCATAGTGAATATACTAGAGTCCATAAAATGATAGTTAGCAACCCATAAAGCCATAACAAATAGGCCTCCATAACAACTAACACTAAAGGAAGCACAACCGCATGTCAAATCCCACAATAAAAGTAGAATAACATTGCGATCCAATTGAGGTGCAAAGGAATGCAAGGTAACAACACATATAATATCTCCATAATCCCATAAGTCATACCAAAATGCACATCACCATGGAGAAACATCACAACCATAATAGTTTTATTGTAGGTATATCAACCATTACCCAAATATCCACACAATAAGCAAGTGAATGCAAGACACACACATATGGTATTTTCAAAAATCCCATAAGCAACATCACAAACGTAACTCCATCACATCCAACATTCAACCATTCAAAAAAAAGCATATCAATGCACATGAACTCCTGCCTTCGTACCCATCAAGGAATGAGCCGCATCACAATGCCAAACCAATGATGCTATATACATATGAACTCCTGCCTTCATACCCAATAAGGTATGGAGCTGCATCACAATGCCAAGCCAATGATGATGCATATGAACTCCTGCCTTCATACCCAACAAGGTATGATGCTGCATCGTTATGCCCAATAAACGATGTTGTACCGGTACGGTCGATACCATAGGTTCGCGACATAACTCCAGATGCCATGCAATGCAATGCAATGTGATGTGATGAAATACCACATAATGAATGCCATCTCCAAAAAAAAAACAAATACCATATGCTCCAAATTCCAATACCATGTACACCATGATGGAAAAGAGAATAGTCCATAGTAAATAATATAGATAGATACAAACAGAGCGTCTTTAATATGAATCTCCTCAATCATGATCGAATAACATAATCTCATATATGCCAAACATCAACCAACAATTAATCATACCATCATACCTGTAGATCTCCTTAACCTTATATAAAAAAATAGGATAGCACATAACCATTATTAATTTAACATAGAGGAGAGCACTAATTCCCTAAACCAAGCCCAAAGCATATCTATCATGTATATAAAAAAATGTTTTTAAGTAAAGCTAGTCAAGCTAGGATTCAGCGTTTAGATTTGAACACATACATGAAAGAACAGTAGAAAACTACTTCAACCTAACTCATAACCAAACTCCAATTTATTCCCTTACATGATCAGACTAGGAGACATATAGCCTCATAACGCCACAGAGATTTTCAAACACCAATATTAGTATTCCTCTATAAACCCATCGATCACTATACCACAAAGGAGTACATGAACTTTACTTGCAGTAAAACATGTCATAGGATAAATCACTAAGTATATGCCCTATGTAGAATATACCTTCAGCCCCAACTAATAGATCCTCCATAGAACATATCATTTATCTAACCACCCATGTTGAAGTAAAAGCATTGCGCCTTCTATTAGAAATATCATGTTCATAATTTACCCAATAATTATGAGCCACGTATAAATCTTCACATTGTCACATATAAGTATGCATGCTGCACTTTATAAGTAGAGGCAGTAAAAATAGAATGTTAAAGTTGTAGCAAGCAACAACTACGTTCACTTGCCTTTACCGACCATGTAGACATGGCATACACGCCTTGAAGCAACACCACCTGCTAAACCACTCATGTATATCAGCACAACAACCACAAATGGTATTCTCATAAAGACAGTTTTCATATGTCCAAGACCCCCAATATGAAAACGACTAGACAAACCACATCCTTTTCACTATCACCGATGTAGAGCAGCAGTATGTGTCTTTTATGTATCTATTTTTATACAACAGATTAGGTACCAAATAAATATATATTTGGAAACTTAAGAGAATAAGCTACAACTTTCAAAGCAAAACTATAATTTTATCGGGCCTCTAAGGTTACCTAAAACACCAATCAAAACAGCACTTCTGAATCTGCCTAACAGCCCAGACACCAACATAAAGAAAATTCATATCTCCTAAACTATAAAGCCAAAAATTATGCAATTTTGATAAAAGAAATAACTTTCATCCCTCTACATAAGTATTCATAGGTGGAAGAGCCAATTCGGCCATTTATCATGTGAAAAGAACCGATGAACAGACCTGTCTGGATCTGCCAGGCAAACATGGACAGTCACAAAACTCCAGCCATATCTGGAGTTATACTCCACCAAAAAATGCAATTAAATACAATCTGGAAACCTTACAAAATTCCCTACAACTTTCTAAACTATTGCAGGAACCAATTCGGCACTCAATTCAGTATAAACTGAATAGATCTAATGCTGTGCAGAAATTCGTCAGAGAAACTGGGTCACAAAGAATCAACCATAACTCCCAGCGCACAACAGCCATGGACGTGATTTTTGTGTGGAAAGAACACCCCTTGAGTCTACTATCACAATATAATTTTTGTATGATTTTTATCCTCAAGTAAACAGTCCTAACTAGCCACGAAATCACATCAGCCCAAGCTGAGAACGCCTGAAACACCTCAGTTCGAGGCCTACTTCTAAAACTTCACACCTAACCCTTCCCTACCATGAACTCCCATGCCAAAACCACCCCAAATCAAGTGCTACAGAAGGGGATCAGGCCTCACCTAGGGTTTCCGCATGGGAATCTGCGAGGGAAAATTATGGGAGACCCCCGATCCAGCACATCTCCTTGTTCCTCTCTTCCTCCTCGATCCGTTTTGCAGCTTCGTTTCCATTATTGGTGATGCAATGGAGGGGATCTAGTGGGGAAGGGAGCAATGGAGAGGGGGGGGGGGGGGGGTGCGGCGGCGGCTAAGGAAGCGCTCTGGGGAAAGGGGTCGTGAGAGCAGGGGGAGGGCGGCACTTGAGGGGGCGTCGGCTCAATGGTAAGGCCGAACTAGTTGAAAGATACGTACTCTTTTTTTTTCCTACTTCATCTCATCTATTCATTCTTCAATTCCACAAAACTCATAATTGTAACTCCAAATATCACGTATGAGTAGTCAAATGAAATGCCTTTGAAGAGTTCTACGCATCCATGGTCACCGATCGACTATAGGTGCAATGGATCAAAAAGTCAATTTTTGCCTCCTTAAAGCACCGATCAACGGTCACATTCCATCTGGTCACACAAATAAATACCTTCAAGATTCAAGACATGTATTTGAAGATGCATCAAACTTACTCGATTAATGATGGTTTTAACTTCTTGGGCGTTACACGCGCTGCTCTCGCCGATAGATCTAGCCAGTGCGAGGCTGCGACGGTGGTGGCCGCGTGTGGCAGCGGGTGGAGGTGCGTCGGCGGCGACGAAGGCTCGGTCGCGGCCCGCGGGCGCTGAAAAGCGGGCAGGAGAAGGAGGCGCAGAGGAGGTGTGAGCCGCGTGCAATCGTTAGGTGATGGTGAGGCGCTGCAGGGGGCCACTCCAAATGGGGGTGGCGCGGCGACAAGGATGCAGCTCTGCGCGGCTTGGAGGCGCCGTGGTGGCGCAGCCATGGATGGTTTGTGCGGGTCTCGCTAGCGACACCATGGAGGGGTGGCTGGCGCCAGCCTATGCGGTGGCGTGCCAGTGACGCCATGGAGGCGTGGGTGGTTGCGTGGCCATCTTTGCGACGAAGCGCAACGGAGTCGGCAGTAGCGGGCGCCGGAATGGCCGCACGCATGGTGGTGATGTACGGGGGTTGAGGTATGGCAACAATGGAAGGCCTCTGGACCCGCTGCGGGTGGACGGTGGCTGCTTGTTTGCGGTGGCGATCTTGTGCATGATGGACGGCCGTCATTCTTGACTTGGGGGCGTGGGATCTGCGGTTGCTGTGGGATGAGGGACTTCCAGACAAAAGTCTTGCTCAGCCTCGGAGCCGGGCCAGCAATGATGATGTTTAGTGGACGTCGTGTTCCCTCTTGGGGGCATTGTCGAGGTACCCTTCTCTTCCAAAGTTCCAATTGGATTTCTCCTGGTCAAAATCATGCCTGAGTTTATCAGGCGGGCGGCAGCGGCACTCTCAATGTCGTTCCTTACTTGGAAACATCGCTTTTGGAGAACCTGTTCTGGGCTTCTACTCGGCGGCTCATCTTCGGCGTCGAGGTGCTCTTGGCTATCACGATGGTGGGGTTATGCTCTCTTCTGTTTTGCCCTCTCCTCCCGCAACCTCTGCCGGTGTTGACGTCGGGGGTCCGCAAGTCTAGTGAACTGTTGCTTAGTCAGAGCTTGGCAGTGCACTTGCAACTCCACGTTGACCTAGCGGTGATCGGTCATGCATAGCGGCGGCCGGCTTAGTGCTGGTTTATTCACCTCAGCGGATTTATTGTTGTCATCATTGCATGGTTTTCAGCATTCCGGACAAGCTGTTCATCTAATCGGGCCATGGCGAGGTGAGTTCCATCCGTGCGGGGTGTTGCGCTTGTTGTCGAGTTTCGAGCGTCGAGGCTGTGTTGACGACTCAATCCAACCAGCCGGGTATTGAGTGGTGCGCCATGTTGAGGTCCCAATCAAACCGGCTAGTTATTACTGAGCGTTGTGGAATGGTCGTGTCGATGTCCCAATCTAACCGACCGACCAAGTTTTATTTTTAAGTTTTCTTTTCTTTTTCCTGGCCCAGGGCTGTAGACTTGTATTTTTCTGCTATATCAATAGAAACTCGTGCTATCTTGTTCGGTTCGTTAAAAAAAGTTCATGAGGTTCTAATAGCTCCCGCTAGTCATTATGTGCATATTTTGTCCTCTGGTGAGCAATCTAGGTGATTCGTTATTTCAAAGTTTATATAGTGAACAATCTGGTTCGGATGTTACATCTCAAATTCTGTTCCCACCATACGGGCCAATCTTGGTCACTGACGTAGTAGACTGCATCGCATGCATGCAAACGGTTAATCGATGGAAATATATCTTTGGTTTGTTTAGTTAGCTAACTGAACTTCCTACCATTGGTCGCGTGCTCCGCGTAGCTAACTGAAGATTTCTTTCTGTTCTTGTCTGTGGAATGCTGGCTGCTTGTTCCTCCTTGGAACCAAAATGCTCGCTCATTTATACTACTACCATGATGACAGAAGGCAACAAGTGCATGTTGTCCTATCAAACTCCATCCGTCGAGCACACAGTCCAATCAATTGATAATTGTGTGATTCCCTAGTGTGAACAACCATGGCATTCAGCCATAAATTGCATGGTGTGAACAACCACGACGAGACGAGGTATTAATTAATATCATTTAGTATGTACAGTTTGTGGTATAATAGTTTTTCAAGAAGTAATCGATCGTACAGCTGGTGATGTGAACCGTCAAGTATACCTGATCATGGGCCGCCCGACCCGACGAACCTGAACCAACCCGCCCGTAAAAAACCTAACCCGACCCGACCCGACAAGTGCACGGGTCGGGTGCGGGCCTGTTTTTCAGCTCGAGGAGAATTTTGGGTCGGGCGCGGGCTAGAATTTTAGCCCACGGGCTGACCCAATGACCCGACCTAAAACCAAAAAACCGCTCGTTCACGCGCAGCCCTGAGATCTACAGAGGCCCAACCCAACAAAAGACATGTATATACTTCATCCTAACCCCAATCCAGCCATTTCACTTTCAAAATAAAGAATGGCACCATCCTATGATGATTGACTTTTGGCTAATTAATCTAAGTTTTATTGTATTTTTAGACCATCATCGTGATCATGTCCATATTTATTTTCCCACATGCATCTCAATACTATTTTGTCAGACATTTTCTGACACGCGGAAAACTGCTTCCAATTCAAATTTCCACAAGCATTAAATACCACATTTTCAAGATGGTTGGTTGGTGGATCAAATAGGCTAATACTGTTCAGCCTCTCCCTATTTTCATTTGCCGCAAAGACTTCATTTTGCTTGGACTAATATGCCCCTTGCACATTATTGAAAAGCATAACAAGGAACCGTGCAAATTAGTAAACAAATTATTCTAGACCGTGGGAAATGGGAACAATGGACATGGGTCGGAGTGGACCAGTGATTGATCCCGTGAATGATCCTTCCTCGGTCTGAAGGTAACACGAGAAGAACCAGCCTTCATCCGCAATTCCTTCAGTTCGTCAAGAGTTAAGCTTTATTTACCTTTGTCAGACTTCAGTAACGCTTGAATTTTGCTGACTTGCATCCAATGCTTCCATCTTGCGTCCAATCGCCTAAATCAAGATGGAGACTCATCAATTAGCGTTAAAAGCTCATGTATGTTCTATTTTCATACTTTAAAAAAACTGTATAATTACTTGCTAATTTAATAAGTATGCCTGTGCAACTATAAGGCCTCGAGTGACTGCTGTAGTAGTTATTGTCAAACAACTTAATTAAACCCTGGCTTGTAATAGCAGCAGTGGAATTAGTTGTCTCTATACCTGGAAATTTATCCTATCAATCCAGCGGTATCAGCCGTTGGTTGGAGCAGTACAAATTCAGTGTAAGTTGTTCTCTATTATTTCCCTTTATGTTCTTACTCTGGTGACTGCTTGATTTTTTTGTTGTTGTTTAATGCCAAAAGAACATATGTTCTCATGATACCACCTGGATTTTTTTTCTTTGACGAACGGAAACCTGGATTTCTCATAGGAAATTGGTGGCAATACTTTGAAAAATTCAGGTGCCTCCAGTTCTTTAAAGGACTGATGTGTGCAGCCAAAGCAGCCAAGTTTGGCGTTAGGTGGAAGATAGGAGATGGGAGCAAAGTTAAATTTTGGGAAGATAAGTGGTTAGGCACTTCCAGTTTTGCAATACAGTTCTGGGAACTCTACATTATAGTCAATGAAAAAGAAGGTATTGTAGCCTCTTTGTGAGATGGTGAAGACCTCAAGTGCACTTTCCGCAGGACAGCGAGTGGCAGAATAGCTAGGATGTGGTACGAGGTTGTGTGTAACACCCTAAAAATGCCTTTCTTAAATTAGTAATTAAATTGTCCTTTAATTAAATGCTCATGATTAATGTAGGGGAAAATAAAACTTTTGAGGAATTAAAATCAAATATAAGGTTTAGAAACATCCCTGTTGCATTCATGCTGGTGCATATAATTTTTGTTTGAGTTCTTCTTTTCTCTTTATCCCAAAGTCCAGAAAACCCCCTCCAACCTTTTCTCATTTCTCTTTTTCCCCCTCCTCTTTTCCCACCGCAGCCCACCAACGCGCTGCGCCCGCTCGGCCCAGCTTCCCGCCCGCGCCGCGCCTCGCTCCATGGGCCGCAGCCCACCAGCCGCGCGCGCTTGTCGGCCCCTACCTCGCGCCGCCGCCGCCGCCGCGCCGAGCCGGACTCGGGCTCGAGTCCGACCGCGCCGCCGCACGCGCCCCACGCACGCACGCCTAGGCCCCCATCCTATTTAAGGCGGGACCCTGCCGCCCGCGCCCCCCTTTCCCTCAAACCCTAGCCGCCTTCGAGCCCCGCCGCCGTCGCCAAACCCTAGCGAGCGCGCCCGCTCGCCGCCGCCGCCTCGAGACCCCGAAGCCCGCCGCCGACGCCGCCATCGTCCTCGCGGTGAGCTTCTCGACGTCCAGGTGGTCCCCGCACCCTTCCCCGTGCCCTGCAACGCCCGAGCGCCTCGCTCCGGCCAACCCCGGCCATGGCGCCGCCGCGCCCGCTCGCCGCCGCCGCTCGCCGCCGCGCCAGCGCGCCGCTCGCCGTCCGATCCGGGCGCAACGGCCCGGATCAGAACCCCCGAAGGGGTATGCGCGCCGGTCCACCGTGGACCATAGACCGCGGACGTCGCGCGGTCCACGGGCCGGTCCACGGCACAACGCCGCAGCCGCCGCGCGTCAGCGCTGACGCCAGCAGACGGCGTCTGCTGACGTCAGCGGCCTTCAGCCGCCGTCCACCGCCGTCGCCGCTTTGCACCGAGGCCCCTGCGCTTTCCCGTTTTTGCGATCTAGTCCGGCGTAGTTATAGATTTTTCACGGTTTAATCCTTTTTCTCGTAGATAGGTCCCTGGTAGTTTCAGTTTCTTGCCAGCAAGTCCCTGTAGCTTGTTTTTAGCGTAGTTTTCGCGTTTTAGCTCCGTTTTGGGTGATTCTCGCGCTCATGTGTTCGTAGCAAAGAGTAGAATAGCTTTATAACCTTGCTTTGTTCCTTTTCTACTGTTTGGTATAATGTTCTAATAGAGTAACCTTGTTTGCATGTACTGGCTTATGTGGATGCTTGTGTGGTGATTGCGTGACCAGCCGGTGAGCCGTTCGAGTTCGTGGGTAACCAGGAGCTCGAGGAGCAGGACTTGCAGCTGCAGCCAGGCTTTGAGGAAGGCAAGTATAGCATGGAACATCCTTGATACCTATACATTATTGCAATAATTTATACATATGCATGTGTCTTAAATTGTTTACCTTAAGGTTATTCCTAGACTTTTACCATGCACCTTGTTACCCCGGGTTAATGCATATGGGTAGTCTTTTGCTAAGCGCAGCTACATCACCTTTACTTTAATGTTAATCATGACTTAATGGTCCACTTCAACTATGGTAAAACGTGCCTTTTAACAACATGGTTCAGGGAGCTAGAGCTTTGCTTCGTGGATGCTCTAGTGTCTCTCCGTAAGGTCCGGTTCATTAAGCGGCAACCCAGGAACCTGTCGCCGCCGCCGTAACTATTATGGCTCTGGTCTTGGACAAGTAGCTTGTACGTCTCTAGCTTACCAGTGGTTACCGTTAGGCGTGTTGGGGAATATGGGTGCGAGTATGGTTTGATCCACCGAGGACGGAAGATCCGTTTGCTATGTCTCGTTAGGCACAGTCCCGTGCTGGGAGTCCCTGTGTGATGGGAGCTCCTACACGTTGCGCTGGTTGAGGTTGCGCTCCGGACGCCATTGACCCCCTCATGGTGTGAATATCTGTGGGCGTACGTCAATCTCGGTGCCTAGGATCATGTTGCCCATATTGTACCAACATGGCTACTGTGTTTGTTAGGGTGTCTTGTGAAAATCCTTGTAGCGTCCCTATGCACTCACACCTCGGAAGTGTGGTACGTGCGTGGTTGGGTTGAAAGTTCCTTTGAGCTTTTACGCTATCGGTTGGGGAAAGGGCGAAACCTCTACAGAGTGTACATCTATCATGATAGCCGTGCTCACGGTCACGAGTGGCCTGGATCCTTTCTGATTAGAAGATGATGTTAATGATGATGCTTTATGGTATTAATGCCACTTACATCTTTAATGAGGTTACAACTGGGAGTTCCTTTACACTTGTAGTAACTAGGAGAATGATAAAATGAACCAACTAAAAGTGCTAAAGCAGTAAACCCGAGTCAGCCTTTTCAGCCTTGCATATACTCCTGTTATACTTGCTAAGTAAAGATGAGTTACTTACACTTGCCAACAATCAACAAAATCCCGGACGGGTAACAGATGGAGCAGTGAATGAAGAGGCATTCGCAGACTTCCCGGAGGATCTTTCCTACTTCTGAGCTGCGATCAACCAGTCGGCGTCCCTGTGGGATTGAGGCGCCATTCTTCTTTAGTTGAGAACATTAATAAATAGACTTCCGCTATGTTATTTGTGTAAGACTATGTCTTTGTGTTAAACTCTGGATGTAAAACTATTTATTTCGAGCATTGTGTTCTTTGAGATCCATATTTGTATGCTGTATGTGTTCAGTGGACGTCCTGGGCACACATACGGACGCATTCAGGTTTTGTGTAAATCTGGGTGTGACATTGTGCATCTGAGTCAGCGACATGGCATATTTGCATATACCCTCTAGTTTGGATCGCGATTTGGGTATTTGCATATACCCTAGATCGCTATTAATAATCGCGATTCGAATATTTACATTTGTTCCCATAGTTAGTATTGGAATTTTGCAATGTGCCCCTTGGTTTGGTCATCTCTGGCCCGTCTCCCCTTGTCGGTGAGGTCCTCACATAGTTGGCCGCCGCCGCTGCCGCCGCCTTCGCCTTCCGCCCCGACGGATGCTATGGCCTCATCCCAGCCATCATCTCGTTCAGACCCTAGCAGATGCCACTTGCTATCGAATCGCCGGAGCCCAGAGGCCCTTCTCTAGCATCAGGCGAGCATTTCAGCAGCCTCGCCGCCATCAGGTGAATCCGGACTTGGCTTGATGGATGTTCCGGGATGAACTGGAAACATAAAGAATAGGGAATGCTAGCCTCAACGCTAAGATTCTGGGGTTGGTGCTTGAGTAAAAACAATGGCAAGCAGAGACACCTGAATTTTTAGAATTCTAGGGCATTGCCCCTGTCTATATTAAAGAAGGGAGAGATTCAGTTACAGCCCAGGAGTTTTGTTACCTAGCAAAACTCAAACCTCACTTGCAGCAAAACGACAGACACGGGAACAAAACTAACACCAACATCTAAAGCTTACAGACCTTCAGACAGAAATAGGACTGAACACAGGCCACGAAGCTTTATTCGCAGACACCAGCTCTTCAATTCCTGCTGCATGTTCGGACGTCATCTCCTCCTCCATGTTTTTCAGTTGTTGAACCCAGCTTCTCATGCTCATCGGCTCAGCTTGAACACGGTTCATTTTCTTCATTTCCTGGCAATCTTTAGAATTCTTTTTCACCAGCAAGGTATCTTCTCCGGCTGTCTTGCTTCTTGCTTCAGTTTTGAGATGCAGGTCAACAATTCTTCCTTCCTGTCGGGCGGACACAGAATTTGCCAGTTCAGTATCATCCCCAGGATCTTTGTCAGAAGCACCTGCATACTTCGCCACTGGATATTCTGAAAACAAATGTCATTTCTCAGTTTCCAAAGCCCCCAAATAGCAGCTGAGCTAATCATATTAAGGACAAGAAATATATTGTTGCTGATCCAGCAAGATCCAATTGACTCAAAAGAAGGATCAAAACTGCGCCCTACTATCTGAGAGACTTTGTCCCACATTGTTTTAGCTACAACACAGTCAAAGAACAAGTGATTATTTGTTTCTTGTTCATTACAGAACAAGCATGTGCCGTCCTCCACCTTCTGTCTCTTGTTCCTGGTTAGGACTTTGTTCTTGGAGAGCAAACAAAGGAAGAAATGGACTCGTGGTGGGATTTTAAGGGCCCAGAGACTTGGGGTGTGTACAGGTACCACTCCTCTGAAATTGCCAATCTTGTAAAGGCTTTGCGAGGAGTATAACCCATTAGAAGAGAATTGCCAGATCAGACTATACTCTTCCCCACTCAAGCAAATGGTGGAGGCTAGCTGGCTGCACTACCTCGTCCCACATCCTAGCTATTCTGCCACTCACTGTCCTGCGGAAAGTGCACTTGAGGTCTTCACCATCCCACAAAGAGGCTACAATACCTTCTTTTTCATTGACTATAATGTAGAGTTCCCAGAACTGTATTGTAAAACTGGAAGTGCCTAACCACTTATCCTCCCAATATTTAACTTTGCTCCCATCTCCTATCTTCCACCTAACGCCAAACTTGGCTGCTTTGGCTGCCCACATCAGTCCTTTAAAGAACTGGAGGCACATGAATTTTTCAAGGTATTGCCACCAATTTCCCAGTAGAAATCCAGGTATCCATACGGTAAGAAAAAAAAAATTCCCAGGTGGTATCATGAGCAACATATGTTCTTTTGGCATTAAACAACAACAAAAAATCAAGCAGTCACCGTTAACAATCACGCAGCATCGCCACCTCTAGTACTCCAAGGGAGTCCAGAGGGCTCGCAGCCCCGCACCAAACCCAAGCCACCGCATCCCGCGACCGGATCTCATTGCGGCCAACGCTGCTCGCACCACCACAGCGGTGCGTGTCAGGTTTGCCGCCTCCCAACGGCGAGCGAAGGGCCAAGGCTGCGTCGTCGGTTTAGCCACCACCCGACAGGGAGTGTCGGGCGAGGGCCTTAGCTGAACTGCGTCCGCGGCGATGGACGGAGAGGCCAGGGCAGAGCCGCCACCGCGGCGGCGTACAGAGAGGCGCGAGACGGAGCCTCCTCTCCAGCAGCGCACGGAGAGGCGCAGGGTGGAGCCGCATCCCTAGCAACTCACGGCAGGCGCGGATCATGCCACGTCATCGATGGCGTGGAATCCTAGCGCGATGAGGAAAGAAATGGAGGAAGAAAAGTGAAAGAGAAAAGGAGGCCAAAAAATCGTCAAGGGTGTGCGGGCTGCGGGGGCGCTGGAAGCCGAAAAGGGAAAGGAGGCACGCGCAGGGGTTCGGTTTCTGGAGCGGTCGGATCGACCGTGACTTTCAGAACTTGTGGTCTACTCCCTCTGTCTGGAAATAAAAGACATTCTAGGATTCAAATTTTGTCCCCAAAATATAAGCATCTAGGCGTTTTTGGCAAATACTCAATCACACTCAATTAAAAACTTGCCATATATTTCTCTTTCTAACTGGAAAACTTGCCTTGTATTACCATTTGCCCTAAGGGTATATGGGACACTTTGTCCACCTAATCTGTCCTAAAAATTTAAGATGCCTTGTATTTCAGGGACAGGAGGGAGTATGGTAAATTTGAGTTCGGTCGAGCTCATGAGTTTCAAACTCTTTGTTTTGCCAGCCCTACTCACATGTCTCCCTAAGATTATGGGCCCCTTATGGACGTGTTTCTTAGCGTGCCGAAGCGTCCTCTCCGCCCACGCCGCGGCCGCCCCTGCCTGCCTCTAACCCAAGCTTTGCTCCTCTAGTTCGCTGCTAGCTAGTGCCCAGCGGTGCGCACGCCGGACCCGATAAGAAACTCGCATAAAGTAGCTCAACTAGCTGCACTCGTCGCCTAGAGGCCAGGCCCGGCCCTGGAGGGGGGCGAGAGGGGCGGCCGCCCCGGGCCCCCGAAGCCACGGGGCCCCATCCTAGGTACACATGCAGTATGCATACACACATCAATACACCGAGCTGTCCCAACTGTCACGCGTCCGAGCATCGAGTGCACCAAAGAAACTGCTGCAGCGCCGGGCCGCGCGGCCTGTCCGTGGCTCCGAGTGAATGAACTATCGCAGCATCATCATGAGCGTCATCATGAGCTTCATATTGACTTAAGAATTTGTATAGTAGTAGTCCATCAATATTCCATAGATTGGACTTTGCCACATGGTGAGGGATCTATTGATTGCACATTTTTTCAAAGTGATATGCATAAATTGTTTGATATGAATATTTGTATAGGCTCGTTGAGTTTTTCATAACATTTATTGTTATAGACGACCATTGTTGTTATGTTCTTATTAGTAGTCGCTCCATTTCAAAATATTACTATACTAGCGGAAGGGCACGTGCCTAGCTTACTAAATTAGTGATGTAGTCAATATTGACTCTTTAGATTAATTTAAAGCGTTCTATCATCATAAAATCCGATGGTGTAGGAGTGATGTAATCAATATGGACTCTTTAGATTAATTAGAGCGTGCGATCATCATAAAATCCGATGATGTAGGTTATTTTGACAAAGGTCGAAACAAAATCAAGTGAGAACGGAAGATGATGAATGGCTGAATGCTTGTCGACGTCGCCTAAGGGTCAGGACACCGCGGGCACGCCCTTGGCAGCGGCCTTCAAATGTAGGTATCTTAAAGAAATATAAAAATGCGTATTCAGAGTTATATCACTACAAGAGAATGAGACATTAGCACCGGTTGGGAAAGCCCTTTAGCCTAACCGGTGCTAAACTTCCGGTGCTAAAGGGTCTGACCTTTAGCACCAGTTGGGATACCTGGTGCTAAAGGTGCTAAAGGTGCCCTTTAGCACCGGTCGGTTATACCAACCGGTGCTAAAGAAGCTGGCATGACAGCGTGCAGCCCGGCCCCTTTAGCACCGGTCCGTTATACCAACCGGTGTTAAAAGGTCCAGTTTCATTATTTTCATTATTCCGGCCTACCTTTTATTATTGTTTCTATATGTATTTTGCGTACGTATTTGTTCTAATACGGTTATCGTACGGTACTATACGTACATGCCTCGTTTGATCTGGTCGCCTACCGCTAACCTCGACCCCTAACCCCCTCGCCCCTAACCTCGCTCGACCACCACCGTGGCCGCGCTGTGACCTCGTCGCCTGCTGCACCTCGCAGTATTGTCTCCGTCATTGAACAGAGGTGTCACACCCTGAAATTGTTGGATTTCAAGATGTGATTATAAAGAATAATTAAACAACAATTTCTCATAATTTTAAAACTTTTCAACATTTATTTATTTTACAGAGAATTTAGTGTAGGAAAAACAATTGGTTGTTCTTTTGAAATTAAATAAGTTTGTTATGTGTGTTGCATTCATGCTGATGCATTTTGATATTTCATGAGTGCTCAGGTTTGAAAAATGCGTTTATGCGATGTTTAGTTTTCTCTGGGAATTTTCTAGACATTTCTGGGTTTTATTCTCATTTTCCTAGAGCAGATTCTATTTATTAGAAGGCTCTAAAATCCTTTTTACGAGCTCCGAGTATTTTATTTGGATTCCTCGTGTACCAAACTATCTCTGGGATTTTTTCTAGAATTTTTGAGATTTTTTGGGTAATTTTCGTGCTTTAAAAACATTATCTGAGTTTTCTAGAATTGTTTTTGTACTGAAAATATTTTCCGAAAAATAAAAAGAAAGCCCTAAACCTTAACAGATCGGGTCGGATCCAATCAAACCCGACCCGATCCACTCAGCCAACCCGCCCCGACCTCTCCCTCTCTCTGCGCGTGGGCCCCGCCACCCCATCGAGCCGAGCTCGCGTGGCCCGGCCCAGCCGCCGAGGCCCATCTGGCCCAGCTGCCTCTGCAGCTCCCCCGACGGCCGTCGCCGCAGCCCTGGGCGTGCGTGCCCAGGCCATCCTCGGCCTCCGCGCCTATAAAAGGCGAGCCCGGCCTCACGTCCTCGCTGCTGTCCCGCCGCCGCCCGCTTTCCCCTCGCTGCGCGCAGCGCCGCCGCCGCTCAGAGCCGCCGCCCCGCCGAGCGCCGCCGCCGACCGTCGTCCGGCCGATTCGCCGCGTCTGGAGACAGCCGGACGAAGCTGCCGCCGCCACGAAGTTCGCCAGACCGAGCCGCACACCCGCCGCCTCCCCTCGTCGCCATCCCGTCGCCGCAGCGCCGCCACCCCGTGCCGATCGGGCCGGCCGCCCTCCGTCCGCCGCCGGCGGATTCCGGCCGAACCCGAGCCCCTCTGCCGCCGGTGAGACACCCTGTGCCATCCCCTCGATGTCCCCTCCATTTCCTCCTGTCCGTCGAGCCCCTCGCCGCCCGGAGCGCCGGTGATTCGGGCCCCCAGCGCCGCCCGCTTTTGCAATTTAGCCCCTGGCAAATCCTGTAACTTTTACCCCTTCTTTTGTGTCTTGGACAAACCGCAGAAAACCCCCCAGATCTAATAGATCATTCGAACCAAGCCCAAGCCTTGACCTTTCTCAGATCTAACCCTGTCCTTTTCAAGATTTACGAGCACTATTTACTGTGTCTCAGGAATCTTCTTTGCTAACCCCTGCCGGCTATAGTTAATCGCGAATAGGTCCCTGTAGTGTTGTTTTAGCCATAGATTTCGCGTTTTAGCTCCGTTTCGATCCGTTCCTGTAGCGTTAGATTCGTATCGACGTAAACAATACGTTAGTGATGATGTTTACCCCAACTTGTGCTTTTATAAATTATTTCCAAATTAATTTGATTAATATCTATTCAAATGTCTTTTCCTGATAAAAGCAAATTAGGGGTACATGTCGGTTTTCATAACTAATATTAAGTTGACTAATACCATCTCACCTTGTTTCTAAATAAAATCCAACTAGAGTTATACCTCGGTATTTCTAAATTAGATGTTAATTTGATTAACATATATTTCATTTGGTTTTGTAAATAAAAGTTAAATAGGTTATACCTCGGTTTTATGAATAAAGCTAATATGATTAATACTACTACAATTGCTTTCTAATAATAATTTGATTAGATGAACACGAAGAACAAAGTTATTCGATTAGATGTTTCATATGCTTTTCTTTTCTAAAGTTAACTATTTAATTGGTATAATATGTACTTGATTGTTGATAAATAAAATTGGCTAAGTTCAACTCGTGTTTTCAAATGCAAATATAAGTTGTGTTAATTACAAATAGGGTATTTCTCTGAAATATCCTTTACATTATGTTTTTTAATTAAAATAAATAAAGGACCTAGCTCTTGTCTTGCTTGATCAAATCTTTCGATAGTTGCTTCTTTTCAACCGTAGTCCCGTTTTAGCGTTTCTTGCGCCCTTGCGTTCGTAGCAACGAGCCCTTTCCTTTAGCACGTTCTTTTAAAGCTTTTCTTTTTGATTGGTGTAATGTTCTTATTTGTGCTTCTTTGTTTGTATGTTTGTGCCATCGTTTGCTGCGAGTAGAAGGAACGCCATTTGAGGATCTTGAAGCACAAGAGTTTGAAGAGTCAGAGCTGAACATTGTCAGCAAATATACTGGAATTAAGGCAAGTATAGCATGGACAATCCTTGCTACCTATACATCTCTAATTAATTTATACATATGCATGTATCTAATTTTGCTCACCCTAAGGTTGTACCTAGACTTTATACCTTATTCCTTGATACCCTGGGTTTCATGCATTTATGGGTAGACTTTGCTAGGCGTAGCTACTGTCACTCTTATTTAACTGTTAATACTGAATTAATGGTTCACTTCAACATTATGGTAAAACTTGCTTTTTAGTAATATGGTTCAAGGAGCTAGAGCATGTGCTCGTGCATTGTTCTAGTGTCTCTCCGTAAGGTCCGGTTCTTAAAGCGGCAACCCAGGAACCTATCGCCACCATCGGAACTATTATGGCTCTGGTCTTGGACAAGTAGCTTGTACGTCTCTAGCTTGCCACTGGTTACTGAAAGGCGTACGTGGGGAGCTGTGGTGCAAGCATGGACTTGATCCATCGAGGACGGTCTCACCTGTGCTCTAAGATCCGTCGGCTATGTCTCGTCAGGCACAGTCCCGTGATGGGAGTCCTTGCGGTATGGGAACTCCACACATTGCGCAAGATGGGAGATGCCCGCGCTCTGGACGCCATTGATCCCCCTATGGTGCGTTTATCCATGGGCGTAAGTCAATCTCGATGCCTTGGGGTCATGCGCTGTAGTTGGACCAAAACGGCCACTGTGCTTGTTAGGGTGTCTTGTGAAAAGCCTCGTAGCATCCCTATGCAATCACACCTCGGAAGTGTGGTACGTGCCCGATCAGCACAGCGTGGTTGGGTGCAAAGCTCTTTTGAGCTTTTACGCGACCGGTGGTTAAAGGGTGAAACCTCTGTAGAGTGTAAATCTATCACGATAGCCGTGCTCACGGTCACGAGCGGCCTGGATCCTTTTTGATTAGAAGATGAAGTTTATTCCTGTATTTGTACTTATATCTTTAACTGGGTTTACAACCGAGAGTTGTGCACTTTTGTAGTAATTTGGATAATGTTAAAATGAATCAACTAAAAGTGCTAAATGCAGTTTAGCCGTGTCAAGCCTCTTTTAAGCTTTCATGCATTTCTGTTATACTTGCTAAGTAAGATGGATTACTTACACTTGCAATAAATCAACAAAATCCCGGATGGGTAACCAGATGGAGCAGCATGTGAGGAAGTGGCTGAAGATTTATCAGAAGACCTTTCGTACATCTAAGCTGTGGTCAACCAGTCGGTGTCCCTATGGACTTGAGGCTCGACTAGAAAAACTTGAATAAATAGACTTCCGCTATGTAATTTCTGTAAACTCTGATGTAAATTGTTTTATTCGAGCGTTGTGTTCTCTGTATTATCATATTTGTAAGCTATATGTGTTGTGTTGACTTCCTGGGCACACATATGGCAGCATTCGGGTTTTGTGTAAACCTGGGTGTGACAAGAGGGCCATTAGCACGTATAGAACTAAGTGTGCAATAATTAACTATATATTACAACTTAATATACATAAATGCTACTATACTATTACACAGAGTTATCGGGACGCAGAGCTATCGAGATTCCTTGAGTTGAGCTGGTGTTAGACCCAACTCTCGCGCTTGTCGTTGCACGTTCAACTCGTATTCGGATGGCAACTTGGGCAATGATTGCTGAGGTTGTTGGCCGAGCTGAGGAACAATTTTCTTGCCTGCTGACGAGGATGACTCATCTGCCTTCTTCTTTTGATAAGGTTTAATTAACGAGCGGTCATAGTCTGATAGAAGTTGTTTCTGTTGTGCAAGGCTCATTTTGATGAAAAACTGCATCATGCTTGGATCAATTTCAATCTTCTGCTCAGGCTCTTTCTTCTTGTACAGCTGCGCCTTAACTTCTGCGGTGACTGCCTCGTCAAACTCTTCTTGAGTCATTTCGTAAGCTAATTTCCTTTTTGGGATCTCTTTCTTTCCCTTACGTGGCTTCGACTTCTGAGGTGGAGGAGCCAAGCTAGACATTTTAGTCTTCTGTGGTTGGGTATGCTTATATGGTTGCATACACTTCTGTGGTGGCAAAGGAGGCAGAGACAAAGCGTGTTCCCAAGATTCATATCCTCCTCGAGAATCTAGAGCCGCCAGAGTAGGTGGATCTCTTGGTGACGGTGAAGGTGGTGGATCTCTTGGCGAGGTCGTTGCTTTGAGACCAGGTATTATGATGTCGCGCTTGCTCCATAGAATGATAGAGTGACAACACTCTCCAAGTATTTTTTTCCCATCACCTCCGTGGATGTCAAGCTCCAAGCTATTGTATCCCTGTGCAACTTGCTCGACCTCAACGGGTGCGTAACCATGTGGAATCTCCATGCAGTGGAATGTTTGACCTTGTTCCACTAGTTTAGCCATTCCGTAGGCTACCTAATAAACGAGAAAGAAAAGAAATAACTGAATAATACAACAAAACAATTATAACAAAGACTAAATCTCGGTCATTGTTGTACATACCACTACAGATATGTTCTTCAATGTCGTATGAAATTCACATGGGGTGCGTTGAGTTATTTGATCAACAGGATAACAGGTTTGTTCGGGTTCAACCGCTGGATGGTGCTGGGCCTCGTCTTGGGGAGGTACATGATCTGTGGAAGCACAACTGCTTCGAAGTTGTGAGGGGCTAACCATGATATTAGGATTTGCTGTTCCTGAGGATTGTCGGATCTGCAGCAGCGCTAACTTCACTCAGCGTTCTGTGTCTCCCTCAAGTTCCTGTATCCATGCAGCGTGGGCGGCTACCTTTTCCTCTAAGTCCATCACCCTCTGGTCATATTCGGCCTTCTTCCTCTTACGACTCCTATATGAGCCAATGTCATCTTTGAAACCATACTTCCAAGGGACTATGCCTACGCCGCATGTTCGTCCTCCATGCTCCGGGTTTCCTAGGGCATAGGTTAGCTTATACCTATCTCTATCAGGAATGAATTCCCCCCTCTCAACTTTCTTTATGGCCTCAAGGAGACGGGAATCTACTTCTCGTAACCCCTCGTCAAAAATTAAAGATCCGTCCACTGGACTAAGGGTGCCTCCATGACCATAATACCAATGCTTGGATCTCAAGGGAAAGTCTTGTGTCGCTGGACGAATGCCTCTTGCATATAGATCTTCTTCCATCTTCTCCCATTTTTCAATGTTCCCCTTATAACCGGATGAACCCATTCGATGGTTGTACCTTTTATTGCTGGCATTCGTTGTGTTCTGAATGGTCATCTTTGATCCTTCTTCTAAGGTTTTGTACTCCACAAATGCTTCCCAAGCAGCTTGTGTTATGGTTGGGTGGTCTCAAAATCCAGTATTTCTCCTTTCTGCACATAATTCTTGAACAATTTTTTCTTGTAATCTTGAAATAGAATTGCCATATTCTTCATCGTCCAATCCCTAAGATAAACTTCACGATCTTGAGGGAATGTGAAAATTTTGGTTATGTCGGTCCATAACATATCTTTTTCTGTCTGAGGTAGCACGTGCTCTTCGGTAGGGTCGATGGATTTCCATTCCCTTATGCTGATGGGCACGCGCTCTCGGACAATAACCCCACACTGAGATACAAATTTTCTTGCCACGTCTTTGGGTTCAGTTGGCTCTCCATCGTCCTCCACTCTAGTGATGTGCAGCTGCACTTCCTTCAGCTTCTTAGTGGCAGATCGTTTTCCAGGCTTCGCGGATGATGTCGAGGGCTACAATATTTACAAGACATATTAATCACAATATTTAGTTGTATAATATATATAGATGTTTATGTGAAATATTCACACCTGAGTAGACATGGTCTCATCATTACTACGTTGATCCACATTCTCGCCCTGGACTGGATCCACATTCTCGTGCTGTACTGGATCCACATTCTCGCTAGGATTACTCAATGTACCAAGCATGTCATCCATGCTTCGTTGCGCATCGTGGTTGCCGCCCAGTGCAAATTGTTGAATTAAGAAAGTTTCATTATCCTCTTCGTGGCTCGGCATCTAAATAATTAATTACATAGGAAATATTAACTACGAATATTTGGCTACGAATTATTAACATCAAACATATGAAAATTGGAAATTACAAGTACCAAATTATCAAAAAATTCTAACTACGAATTCTCTATGTCCCACATCTCTCTAAAATTCTCCATGTCAAACATTTTCTAAAATGATGTAAAATTTCTAAAATTATCTTTGTCAAACATTCTTTAAAATTAACTAAGAAAATTATGATCAAAATAACTACATTCTCTAAAATACGAGTAAATTCTCTATGTCAAACATCTCTCTAAAATTCAATATGTCAAACATCTCTCTAAAATTCAATATGTCAAACAATTCCCTAAAAATCTCTAAAATTCTCTATGTCAAACAATTCTCTAAAAGCACTATAAAATTTCAAAAATTATCTATGTCAAACAATTCCCTAAAAATCTCTAAAATTCTCTATGTCAAACAATTCTCTAAAAAGCACTATAAAAGTTCTAAAATTATCTATGTCAAACAATTCTCTATAAATCTCTAAAATTCTCTAAGTCAAACAATTGTCTAAAAATCTCTAAAATTTCAATGTAAACTATCTATGTCATCGAACATTCTTTAAACCTAACTTTGAATTTACATACGAATTAACTATATCTGAAATTAACTAAGCGTCGACGAGCGGCTTTACGTGTACGTACCATGCAAGGGTGTGACGAGCGACCGGCGACGACGTCGAGGGCTAGAGGAGGGCCGGCAACACTGCAGTAGCGGAGGCGGCGATATGGCCAGAGGAGGGGGCTAGCCAGAGGAGGGCGGCTGCCCGACCAGAGGAGGGCCAGAGGAGAGGGTCGGCCGGGCAGAGGAGGGCGCACGAGCGGGCGTGGAGTGTGCGGCGAGGGAGGGCGGGCACGTGGGAGGAGGTCCGCGCGTGCGGCCGGCGACGGCGACACAGGTGGCTGGGGGAAGGCGGCGTGGGGGCACATGGTGCCTTGCGCACGGTGTCACCGGCGGGTGACGAGGCGGGCTGGCGTGGAGTGGCTGCGGCCGGCCGGGGAAACGAGCCCGCGTGGCCGGTACACGAGCGGCGGCGGAGGAGCCGACGGCGGCGGGGACGGGGCGGCCCGGGTCGCCGTGGAGACGGACTGCGGCGGTGGTGACGCAGCGGTGGAGGAGGAGGACGTCGAATATGGCGTCGGGGACGACGCGGCGGGCCTGAAGATGGAGATCGACGGCGGCGGCCGGCGGCGGCGACGAGCGGGCGGAGCGCGCGCGTGTGTGGAGATGAAGACGAACGGGGCGGCGGGGCTAAGTGTTAGTGTTTATAGGTTGGCCTTTAGTTTAGCACCGGGTGTAGATAAGGCCCGGTGCTAAAGGTAGGTCCTACAACAGCGTGAAATGAAACCGCTGCACCTTTAGCACCGGGTCTTAGATCTACCCGATGCTAAGGGTCAACGATTTCGTTTCGCGCGCTATTTTGGACATTAGCACCGGGCTGTGATTACACCCGGTGCTAAAGCTTACACAGGGTTATTGGTTATTATGATTTACTAAAACACTATGAAATCTAGAAAAAATAGTAAAGCAGTTATATTTCTAGGAAAAATACTAAAGCACTATAAATTCTATAAAAAATTCTAAACCACTTATATTTCCAGAAAAAACACTAAAGCACTATAAAATCTATAAAAATTTCTAAATCACTTATATTTCTAGAAAAAATACTAAACCAATATAAAATCTAGAAAAATTGCTAAACCACTTATATTTCTAGAAAAAATACTAAACCACTATAAAATCTAGAAAAATGTCCCTTGATTGTGATCATTTACTACACCACTTATGTTTAACTAGAAAAAATACTATAGCACTATAAAATCTAGAAAAAATACTACACCACTTATGTTTAACTAGAAAAAATAATATAGCACTATAAAATCTAGAAAAAAATACTACACCACTTATGTTTAACTAGAAAAAAAATTCTATAGCACTATAAAATCTAGAAAAAAATACTGCACCACTTATGTTTAACTAGAAAAAATACTACAGTTTTAAATTGCATCAAATGATAACGTTATACAATGTACCAATTACATCAAAGTGCAAATAAATTACACGGCCTCATCATTTACTCAAACACTAATAAACTTTCTCCTGACAAATGTCCCTTGATTGTGATCGTGACGTAGATAGGGTGCCACCGAGAATGGAGCCTGCCTGTCGAGCTGATCATAATCCTCATCCGTCTTTTCCTCAACTCCTACGATTTTTCTTTTCTCGGGAAGTACTACATGACACTTTGACTCATCTTGTGATGGGTCCGATTGCTTACTCATCCCTTTCTTTGGTTTGCTAGATATGTCCTTTACATAAAAAACTTGTGTCACATATTTGGCTAGCATGAACGGTTCTTCTAGAAACCCAATCTTGTTTAGGTCCACTATAGTCATTCCATACTCATGAACTGTAACACCTCCTGCAGTCAGCTTCACCCATTGACACTTAAACAGTGGGATCTTCAAAGCTCCATATTCTAGTTTCCATATCTCCTCTATGACACCATAGTATGAGTTTTTTTTCCCATTCGTGTCTGTCGCATCGATCCGGACACCACTATTTTGGTTGGTTCTCTTCTTGTCTTGTGCTCTTATGTAAAATGTATACCCATTTATGTCATATCCTTGGAATTTTAAGATCGTGCTCGATGGACCCCTAGCTAGAAAGGCTAGTTGCGCATCAATGCCCACAACACTCATCAGACGTTGTTGCAACCAAGTGGCGAAAGTACTATTGTGCTGACGTTGAATAAAGGCCGCAGACTTTGCTGGATTTTCATCCCAGAGAATCTTCATGTGGTCCTCGATGTATGGAGCAACTAAGGCTAATTGCTGTAAAACTGTGAGATGCGCTTTACGAAATGTCTCCATGTCCTTGATTATCATCGACTTTTTTCCTAGTGTGCCCTTTCCACCAAGTCTCCCCTTATGATGTGATTCAGGTACCCAATTGGCATAAGGTCTTCGATAAAGTCAACACAGAATTCAATGACCTCCTCTGTTTCGTATCCCTTAGCAATGCATCCTTCTGGACGAGCACGATTACGTACATACTTCTTTAGGATAATAAAGAACATCTTAAAAGGGAACATGTTGTGCAGAAATACTGGGCCCAGTATACAAATCTCTTTGACGAGGTGAACCAATAGATGTGTCATAATGTTGAAGAAGGAAGGTGAAAATATCATCTCAAAGCTGACAAGACTTTGGACCACGTCGTTCTGTAGCATATCTAAATGGTCTGGATTGATCACCTTTTGAGAAATTGAATTGAGGAATGCACATAGCTTGATAATCACTTTTCGCACATTAACTGGTAGCACACCCCTGAGTATGACGGGAAGCAGTTGTATCATCAACACATGGCAGTCGTGAGATTTAAGGTTTATGAACTTTTTCTCTTTCATATTTATTATTCCTTTAATATTGGAGGAGTAGCCCGACGGGACCTTGATACTGTTCAAGCATTCAAACATGCATGCCTTCTCTTCTTTGCTGAGAGTGAAGCTAGCAGGACGCAAGTACTTGCGCCCTTTATCGCTGTTTTCTGGATGTAGATCGTTTCATAGATTCAAACGTTTCAGCTCTTGTCGTGCTTCCAGTGTATCTTTTGGCTTTCCATAAGTGCCAAGGAAACTTATCAAGTTCACGGAAAGAGTCTTTGTTAGATGCATTACATCAATTGCGTTACGGGCCTCTAATAATTGCCAATAAGGTAGCTCCTAAAAGATAGACTTTTTCTTCCACATCGCGGCACGACCGTCCTCACCTGTCTTAATAGGTTGGCTTCCAGCTTCCTTTCCAAAGACTACTTCTACATCCTTTACCATTTCAAATACATCTTGTCCACTGCGATGTATCAGCTTTGTACGATGGTCCACCTTTTCGCCAAAATGAGGACATTTCTTCGGTAGTGGGTGGGTCGTAGGAAGAAATCGACAATGGCCCATGTAAACAACCTTTCTACAATGTTTTAAATATATGCTTTCAGTATTCTTTAACCAGTGGGTGCATGCTTTATATCCTTTGTTTGTTTGTCCAGACAGATTACTTAGTGCAGGCCAATCATTGATGTTTATGAAAAGTAGTGCTCGGAGGTCAAAACTCTCCTGCTTGTCCTCATCCCACATACTAACACCTTCTTCCTTCCAGAGCTGTATAAGTTCGTCAACCAATGGTCTTATATACACGTCAATGTCGTTGCCAGGTTGCTTTGGACCTTGGATAAGCACCGACATCAAAGTGAATTTCCGCTTCATGCAGAGCCAAGGAGGTAGGTTGTAGATACATACAGTCACAGGCCAAGTGCTATGACTACTACTATTTCACGAAAAACTACTATTTCACGAAAAGAATTCATACCATCAGTACTTAAACCAAGCCTTATGTTGCTTGCATCAGCATGAAACTCTGGGAATGCTCTGTCGATGTTTCTCCACTGGGATCCATAGGCAGAGTGTCTCAATATACCATCCTGCTTACGTTCTTCTTTGTGCCACCGCATCAGTTTAGCATGCTCTTTGTTTCTGAACAAACACTTCAAACGTGGTATCAAAGGAAAATACCACATCAATTTCGTAGGGATTTTTTTTACATTTCTCCCCATCAACCTCACCAGGGTAGTCACGCCTGATCTTGTATCGTGCGCAACTGCAAACCAGACAACAATTCAACTTTTCGTATTCAGCACCACGATATAGGATACATTCATTAGGACATGCATGTATCTTCTGCACCTCCGGACCGAGAGGGCAAACAACCCATTTTGCTTCATACGTTGTTGAGGGCAATTCGTTACCCTCGGAAAGAATCTTCTTTATGAGGTTCAGTAATTTTTCAAAACCCTTATCAGTAACACCATTTGTTGCCTTCCACTGCAAAAAATCAAGTGTGCTACCCAACTTTTTGAGCCCTTGTTTGCAATTTGGGTACAAGTCAGTTTTGTGGTCCTGTAACATACGTTGTATCTTCTTTAATTCCTTCTCATTGTCGTAGTCTTTCGCAGCATCACGCAACATTTGCCCAAGTCCATCAGTAGGGTCATTTTCTGCAGTATCTTCTTGATCAGCCTCACCCATTGTAGCATCTACAAAGGCACCATATTGATGAGCCAATATCAGAATGTCGTTGTCATCCCCCTCTTCTTCATTATCATCCATTATGACTCCTCTTTCACCATGCTTCGACCAAACTTCATAGTTTTTCATGAAAGCAGAGCTAATCAAATAGAAGTGAAGAATTCCTCTAGATTTGTACGACATCCCAACCTGCAAAGCGGCGGCCATGTCAGGAATCTAACCGTTGGAACCGGTGCTAAAGGGTCTTTAGCACCGGGTTTAAATGGTGCTGAGGCATTTGGGCTGGGCGGATGCCTCATTCTCTAGTAGTGTATATAGGCTCATTAGCTCGATCGAGCTAGTTATCTATTATCTTATTAAAACAGAAGTAAAAGGAGCTACTAGATTCGCCGAAAGAGCCTAAAAAATTCTACGTTAATCCAGAAAAGAGAAGAATATACACCGTCAGATTTTATGAAGATCTAACAGCCTAGGCTGACCCAAAGAGTCCATATCAAATACGTTGAATAAATATATAAATCTAGAACTAAAACAATAACAAAATTAGTGAGTGTTTCCGTGATAAGAAAAGGTATGAATTCTTGTCCAATAAAACTCCATGCATCTACATGTATGAGACACATGAAAGGAAAGTTTTAATAGGAAACATGGGTGTGAGTCCGTGTCAAATATATCCATGCATTTACATGCATGAAACACATGAAAAAGATAATCAACATTTTGGTTAAATTCTAGACTTATAAGCACGTGACATACAGTTGAGGAAAAGTAGATATTCAAAAAACTTAATAAGAAAAATATCATCATATAAAATAAATTAGAAAAAAAAGAGAACCCTATGCACCCTTAGATTTCACGTTGATCTAACCATTAAAATTAACCCCGAAAATTCCATGTCAAATACAACTATATATTTAAATTCAAAATTTTATAAATAAGAAATTAATACATGGTTTTGCATTTTTACATCTTGTTCACACCACACAGCGCTACAGATCTAGTCTATCTGATCGAGAGGGGGAGCCGACTGGAGTTAAGGCGGCTGTTCGGCAAGAAGCGGATCTTCTGTAGGCAGGAGCAAGAGGACGTGGATGAAGCTCACCTTGTTCCCCCTCCATCTCCAGGTACGGCCGTTTAACCTAGCCACGCCTACCACATCAGGAAGCCGCATGAAGAAGATGTGGTCGAAATGTTCGTCCTCCATTGCTATCCTGCAGTTGTAGTGGCTGAGTACATGCCTGACGATGAAGCTGGTGGTGATGAATGGATTGTGGTGAGGCCGGCGACGTCGTCCTCAACGCGTCATGTAGGTGGCGACGATGCGATTCTGAACTTCGGGGAGCACACGAAGCTGATCGAGCACCCGTCGGGAGACCGTCTCGCACATACGTCCAGGCAAGACCCTCCTTCTGATCCGCGCCATCATGGCCGCCCGTGCCGTCCCTTGGTTCGCCATTGCTCCCTGTAGATCGCCATCCACACACACAATCTGAGTAAAAGAATGATCAAGAAAAGACGAAATAGACCAACAGAACCACCTCTACCTCTTGGCTTGCTAGCGTAGAAAATGGCCAGAAAATAAAGAACTGCTGCAGGGGATGAGCGCAGTAGGGTACCAATAAATAAGAACGAAGGCCCCTATCAACTTCTTGTGCAAGATGAAGGGGATCGTGGAAACGTGCCGAGATGAAGTGAACACGTGCCGGTGAAAAATATAACCGCTTAGTATATATGCTAATATACGTGCCGGCTGATATTAAACCGGTTATAATGAACCGGTTTGTTCTAACCGGTTTGTTCTGCACCGGGGCGTTTACTTAAACTAGCCGGCTCTGCAGTTCCACCGGCACATTTGATGGACTTATTCATGTCGGCGCCGTCCGCACTGCTTCAAATGACTTAAACGAAGCGGTGCATTTTGGGCCAGCGCGTATGGGCCAATGAGGATAATGGCCTCTGCAGTAGTGGGTGCTGGTTTTGGCTGGAACTGTACCCTTGCCGGCCTACGGCCTGTGTGGATTTTGGACTCCGGACGAAAAAAAATCACTAAAGCAACATATAGAGAGTCAAGAGCTGTATCTTTTTTATCCTCATGCTATCTTTCATGTACTTGTAGTGCTGCAGTTTGATTTTTGGTGCCGTATGATGCTGCTCTATTTCCCTCTGCTTACTTGTGTGAAATCATTAGGACTACATTCCTGGACTACTTTCATCTGAGAGTGAAATTTCCATAGCCAACAGCCTTTCATCAGATCGAGTAGTGTTATGTTAAGTACTAGAACTGCGTGAACTTTATTTTTATCCTAAACTGTAATTCGCACTCTTTATTTTCATAGTCAGTAGGTTACAAACCGCACAAACTTAATTAAAGGTATATATGAACTGCATGATGGAAGAATGAATATGCAAATCGCTGACCAATTTCACAACAAAGTTCTACACGTGTTAATTATGAAGTGTTAAGTAAGTGTGGGGAAATGTTATAAAGAAATTTTAGGTGATTTCCACAAAGTGGAAAACTATGCGGTGCAAACCACCTCTTCGATGGAAACGTGAAAATCCTCCTAAAAACCATAATTTGAAGTTTCCAGAATATATGAAATGATGGGAAAGCTCTTCAGCATGAGTGGATATTGCTCACCGTGGTGTCTTATCGTCGTAGAGGGAGCCGAGCATGGGCTGCCTGCGGTGTCGGCGTGTCGCTGGCAGAGCCGGTGGGCGGCGGCAGCTGGCCGGTGGCAGTGGTTATTGATCACGATATGATCAGCAACATCACCGGCTCCGCCAGCTGGCCGGTGGCAGTGGTTATTGATCACGATATGATCAGCAACACGCATGGACGGCGTGAGATCGGCGGGGTAGAAAGCGGTGGGATATGCAAGATAGCACCTCCAAGTAGGTTACAATTTCTACGACGTTGACGCCATCCATCCATCCAGAGAAGGACGGACCGAATTTTCACTTGCGAAAAATACAGGGTTGGATAACCTCAGTAGCGCCAGGGCCCTCAACAGGGTAAGGTAGGCCCATGGTTGCAGCCACTGCGGCACTAGAAGAAGCCAATCGAAGCTTTCGATACATATCACCCAAACCCTAGAACCGCAATCACAGCCCCTAGATATAGCAAGCGACCACATAAATGACAGCAAGACGACGTCGTGAAGACTATCGCGAGATAGGAGAACACACATGCAGGTACAATCAGACGCTTCTCCCGGCACCACGACCAAGGAGGACTCCTCATGCGACAGCACTGGCCGACCCTCATCACGCCCGAATCAGCCCCCACAACAGCGCGCAGGTCCGAGGAGGAGTTGACGATGAGGAAGAATAAGGCTACCCCGAGCATAGGGAAGCACCAATCTGGGCAACTGATCAAATGACAGGCATCTGGTGGCCAGCGGATCCGGTGACCGACCGGGCAGCCACAGTGGCGGCGCGGGGGAGCCCGAGCCCCTGGGAGCTAAGGCTGCAGCTTGAGGGAGCCCGAGCCCAGGGCGGCCACGACGGCAAGGGGGTGGATCCAGCTCTATATCTCTTAATCCAGGAACCTGAAAGGCAGAGATCCAGCTCTATATCCCTAGCGCAGAGGGTTGGACAGTTCGCTGCGACCCCTCCCACGGAGGGCAGGCGCGCTCGTTCCACCCAACCCTTGCGCAAGGGGTCGAAAAAGGTGCCCGACGACTGTGCGTGGGCGGGAGAGCTCCTGCTCGGCGGGCATTCAATTTCCACCTCTGAGAGCATCTCTAGCAGAATGGCTAAATTTGACTCTCCATATCTTCATTTGGTTATTCACTTCACAAGATCCCCTCTCCATATTTCATCACACTCTAGCAGACTAGCCAAATCTCACTCTCCATACCTTATTCATCTATATATGACTGCTATTCAAACTAACAATATTTATATGCTTTTTCATGATTTTCTTAGAATTAAGTCGATACCCTAAAATTAAAATAATTTACAAAAAACTGTCAACTTTTAAGAATTTTAGTTTAAAATTCATAAAAGATTTTGAGTTGAAACCAGCTAAAATCGATTCTTTGTTATTTATTCTATCATTATAAAAATTGACGTGATTTAAGGAGCTCAATATTATCACCTTTTGAATTTATAAAAGAAGAAAATAGGAAAGAAGTTTTGAAGCTAAACAACGTTAGCAGATGCCCGCTCTAGTTGTCAGACTAACTGGAACGGAGGATGGCGAGTCACCCGAGCCGGCCAAATTTGGCTGCCCACCCTCGCTGGATGGCGTGTCAAATAGGATGACGTGTCCGATGGCTATTCAGCTGGAGGATGGACTTTGTGCGTAATAGCTAAATATGGCGATGGCTGGTCCGATGGCGAGTGGGCTGGAGATGCTCTGACTCTGGAGTCACGACATCATCAGCAGCTGGCACGTCATGCACAGTGCGGACGGTACGCTCCCGTCAGGTCACTGCCGGGCCTGATGGAGCAGACACGCACGTCACACGCGAGAGAACCAGCTCACAGCTATGCTGGCACAGCAACATGCCACAGGGCCGCCAGACCCCCTTCCACGTGAAAGGGACAAGACAAAAGCTGATCAGTTTCTTTTTACTCTTCCGTGCTTCTCTCTACCTCATAATTTAAAGCACTCCAAAAGGCAACAGGACCCACTATAGGGACAACCATCAAAATACTTCTCTCTTGTCTCTCTTGCATGCGTGAATTGCACACTCTCTCTCCCTTTTACTCTCTCATGCATGTACTCTTTCTCTGTAATTCTTTTTCACTTATTCCTTTTTACCGTATGAAGCCTGCTTCCCTTCAACTATAAAAGGGATGGCAGGGTCTGCGCGAGGGACAAACTCCTCAGACTCCATTTTTTCACAGACGCAGCACACGCATACTCACTTTCCTCCATTTTCCTGAGACTTGGGACACTCTCCCCCTCTCTCACCCATTTATATCTCCCTACTGCAAACTCTTGCAAGCAACACGAGCAGCTCGCACTGGACGTAGGGCGCGTTGCCTGAACCAGTATAAATCCTTGTGTCTGTCTTGTAAACCATCCGAGCCTATATGCGCAACCCATGAGATTTAGTAGCTGGTGATTTCAAAACACCGACAGTTGGCGCGCCAGGTAGGGAACTGTTGCGCATTCCATCAAGCTTCGGATGGCTAGTCACGCCGCGAGCTGGGCTCCGGGCGCGTGCGCGCCAGCAAGAGCTCCAACAAGAATGACGCTGGCGACAACGACGACGACAGCGACGCCGGCGACAATGACGATGACATTGGCACCAACACTGACAACGACGGTGGCGCCATCGACAATGACGCGTCGGTCCACCAGGCTGCTCCAGGCTTGTTAGTGTTTCAGTCACCGACTAGTAAATTTCTCAGTTTATGCATGAGGATTTGGATGGTTTGCGAGTTAGGCACAAGGAAGTATGCTGGTTCAGGCAATGTGCCCTACGTCCAATGCAATCCGCTCGTGTTGCTCATAATGTTTGTAGTAGGGGTTACAAACGGGCGAGAGAGAGAGCTGGGCTCCCAAGTCTCATATGCGTATGCGTGTGCCTAGTGGGATGGATTGAAAGTCGAACCCCTTCTCAGGGAGATCGTCTCCCCTTTTATAGTTCAATGGGAGAGCGGTGTTACACGGGGGTCGGATAAGAGAGAAATGGCGTGAGTCAAATAGGAGAACACACATGCAGGTACAATCAGACGCCGCTTCTCCTGGCACCACGACCAAGGAGGACTCCTCATGCAACAGCACTGGCCGCCGACCCTCATCACGCCCGAATCAACCGCCACAGCAGCGCGCAGGTCGGAGGAGGAGTTGACGATGAGGAAGAATAAGGCCACTCCGAGCACAGGAAAAGCACCAATCTAGGCAACGGGGCAACGGATCTAACGACAGGCATCCGGCGGCCGGCAGATCCGGTGACCGACCGGGCAACCACTACTCAAGAGACCATCAATTGCATCGGTTCATTCGCGTCAGCTACATTGAGCCGCTTTGAAAAAGTCATAGCCGCTTCTAATGACTCGTCATTCGCGCCGGGCTGAAATTGAGCCGCTTCGAATAATCATTCTAACCAGCCCGAAATTGAGCCGCTTCGAATGACTAGTCATTCAAACCGGCCCGAAATTGAGCCACTTCGAATGACTCGTCAATAGCACCCGCTCAAATTGTCTCATTTTGGAAATTCATAATTTTTGCGTATAGTTTTGGATTGAAAGAAACTTTATATAAAATTTATACGTTTCGACGAGATCTACAACTTTGTAGTTGAAGGTTTTTTTATTTAAAGTCATTTAAATGCCCAAAATAGTTCTTGTCCTTATTCTCGCTCTTGTAACTTCAATTTCAGATTGTATTATGTATCTTGTAACTTTTGCATGCGGTCTCAGATGGGGAGAAACTTTATATGAAATTTCACGTTTCGACAAGATCTACAACTTTGTAGTTGAAAGTTTATTGATTTGAGATCATTTAGATAACCAAAACTTCAAGTTCAGTTCTATTTCCTACCCAGCTTGTTCCCGCTCTTGTAATTTGAATTTCAGGATGTATTCTAAATTTCATATCTTTTGCATACGGTCTCGGATGGAGAGAAGCTTTTTATGAAATTTGTGCGTTTCTACGAGATCTACAAATTTGTAGTTGAAAGTTTTTTGATTTGAAGTCGTTTAGATACCCAAATAGTAGATCTATGCTTTAGGCAACAAAGGTCAAAAGGAATATAACTCCCTCATGCGTTCAGGAACGACGTCTAGGCGAGATGGTAAGGAAGGCTCGCGTGAGGCAGGAGGTCGTGAGTTCGAAGGCTGGGCACCGCACGCGCGCGTAATACGTGTGATTTGTGACTTGTGACTTGCAACCGTAGCTCAGGGGTGGCCTCCTAAGCTACGAAAATTTTTTTTGCTATTTTTATTTACGAATTCCTATTTTTATTATCCGTGCCGATGTGAGATCCACCGGTTAGAATGACTGTCAAACGAAGCGGTGAAATAACCGGCACGAACAACCATTCATTCGCATCAACTAAAGAAAAGCGGTGAAAATAACCACTTCGGATGAGGTTTTCGCGCCGTTTCGATTAAGGGTCTCTGCAGTAGTGAGCCACGGTGGCGGCGCGGGCGAGCCCGAGCCCCTGGGAGCAAAGGCGGCAGCTTGAGGGAGCATGAGCCCAGGGCGGCCACGACGGCACGGGGGTGGATCCAACACTGTATCTCTTAATCCAGGAACCTGAAAGGCAGAGATTCATATATATCTCTCAGGTTTGGAATACTTAGACCCTCAAACTCCTTTAACATGCTAACAATATCCAATTCACTAGGTGATACTTATATGATTACCTTCTGAGTCATCCCAGGGAAAGTAAGAACTAAGAATTAGTATAATTCTCAGGAAAATACTTAGTTTCCAAGACTTTTATTCATTTTACGGTTACAAGCCAAGGACGATACAATATATGGAAACAAACAGCGAGCGCACCCACAGAGGGCAGGGATCCGTCCACCATCCAATGGATGCAGCAGTGAGGGATGCCCATTTTATTTAGCTGCAAATACATGCAGTAGATACGGGTCGCACACGTACGTATGGCTCGAAGCCAAACATATGATGGATCCATTAAGCTTGAACTCACTAGTAGAGAAAACGACATCTGCACCGGTTAGGAACGCCCCTTTAGCATCGGTTTCTCAACCGGTGCAGATCTTTCGGTGCTAAAGGGGTACGTATGTTATTTGTCATTCCCTAGTGCGAACAACCGTGGCTGCAATCCTACTGCTGCTGCTCTTCATCCTTAGGTCCTGGCTTCCGCGTGTCGTTATGCACTTGGACTAGTATTGTAATGATTAAATACTTTAATTAGTATTAGAGAAAACTAGCAAACGTGCCTATGCGTTGCAACGGGCTTAGATTGGAGAGTTATTCAACGATCGCATCATCAATTTTAATTTATTTTAGAATCAAACTCCATACTGTGCCTAGACCAAGGTTTTGGGATTCAAAATGTCAAAAAATTCGGAGGCCACCGAAATGGGCGAATTTCGGAAATTCAGAAAAATTCGGACCAGGATCCAATTGATTTTTGACAAAATTTAACTGAAATTTGACAAAAATTTGGCATACATCAGATTTATTTTATCCCTTTGACTCACAAGGATTACTTCCATATCCAGCAAGCCAAATGAAACATAAAACAAAGAAGTAGTTGCACAAATCGGCCCGAATCCCAAAACCTTGTCCTAGACACGCTATGCTCTTCCGGACACATGTCATTTACTAAATATGTTTGTAGCAACACAAGGTCAACATGTTTTAAATTATAGTATTTTTATAAAGTTTTTGCTTGCATGATGCTCAAGGTCATTGAGGTCACACTCGACCGTGTGGAAGAATGGTTGTGCTTGCAACACGAATTAGGCAAGAGGCAGAGGTTTGATGCCGAAATTCAAATCAGATTAGTGCACGTAACGACAGAGAGTTAATTGGTAAATCGAATTAGTGCACGTAACGAGAGAGAGTTAATTGGTAAATATTTCTTGTCGCTTTGATTCCGAGTTGGGGTAGACTTCAATTTAGATGGGCAGCCCAATGCCACAAAGACTTCCGTCTCCGACTTTACAAAGACTTCGAAACCTAGTATTAATAGGTAAGACTTCGAAACCGCAAAGGCTCACCTGTGAATGGCTAATGACGGACCAAACCAAAAATTTAGGGAAGAAACACTATTTGCTTTAGTAATAGGTAAAGATGTAGCTTGAATCTCATAAAGTAACCAACTCTCAAGGGACCAGACCCTTTGGGCTTGTCCTTTCCCGCTATAAATATGTAATCACACCATTCATTATGGGGCTGATTGGTAGGGTGCACAAGTGTTAGCCTGGCTAGTAGTAGTCCGTGGCCAGCCCAAGCCAGTCTTCTTCTATCATTTTCGCCCGTGATTGGTAGGCTGCATAAGAAGTTTTGGCCTGCACAAGACCGTGGTTGGTAGGCTGCACAAGACTGGTAGAATAACCTTGCATATGCCATAGGTGAAGTTACCTCACTGGAAATTATTTCCCCTTCTCTCTTCTCACAGTTCTTCTCAGTGGAGATGGAGGAGTGGACTCGATCTTAGCTTCATTAGCAGTGGAGTAGATGGAGGGGATGGAGTAGCTCCATCAAATCGACCTCCGGCGGCCGAGCGAGAGAGCTCTGCCATGGCTCCCATCGGCGACTGGGTGAGAGGCCTCCGCCGTGGCTCCCTCGTGGCTAGGCCGGCGAGCTCCACCATGGCTCCGCGGCAGCAGTGCAGGCGAGCTCCGGCCACCTTTCCCCCGCATCGCCGCTGCCGTCTCGCACACGCGGCAGAGGACGCGCGCGACCACCCCTCCTCGGCCGCCCCACCAGATCACGCCATGGCCTCCACGGCCTTCGCCGACGCCAAGTTCCTCCCGGCCCACCTCGACTCCTCCCCGCGCATCGCTCCTTCTCCTCGCTTTTCGGCTCTTCCTCCTCCTCCGCGGCGTCGCTCCTCCGCCTCCGATCCCGATCGCCGTCCGGCCCGGGAGGCAAGCTGCCCCCGCCAGCGCCCCCGCACTCCTACGACGGCGGTGGATCTGGCGACGCCGCGGACTCCGGCGGCGATGGCGGCAGCGGCAGCCGCGAGGGCATCCTCGGTGTGTTCCTCGCCGGGCGTGCAGATGAGATCCGGCTTCGGCGGTCACAGTAGAGGAGGTGAGACGACTGCTTCATGCAAGGGCCACCGACCTTGTGCAGGCCTGCACAGCTAGAAACGCGGGTGGGATGCGTTCCCCCTTGTGCAGGCCGTACAGGCCTCTTTGCACACCCGAAGCCTGTCTAACAGGCCTACGCAGCCTACCAAACACCAGCGGGCTGCATTACACAATGCAAGCCTGGATAGGCCTTATGCACCCTACCAATCACCTATTATATCTATAGTTGGTCATATGGGCTAGGCCCAATGGGCTGTCCGAGGCACTGCCCGAAAAAGCCCGCCACTAGCCCTAGCCCGGTCCGACGCCCATCGTTCTGGGTTGGCCCAACCCGATGCGTCGGGCCGTGCTTGGGCCGCCACTCTGGCCCATAGTGCTGGCCCGGGCATGGCCTGGTTTTTGGGTCGGTCCGGCCTGGCCTGCTAGCCCACACATATATAGGCTTTCCCTTTTTTCTCTCCCCGACATAGCAGCCGCCCCCACCCCACCTTCGGCTCTCCCTCAGCTCCTCACGCCGACGGCACCTCCTCCCTCACGCCGACGTTGGCTCTCCCTCAGCTTCGAGCGCCGATGTCGAGAGGAAAGACGCGGGGCCGCACCGCCTCTACCACCGCTAGGGACCCCTGCCTCGGGCCGCGACGTCAACCACCCTAGCCACACGCCGCGCCAACTTCTGCCCTTAGCCCTCGGCCCTAGCGACTTCGGCATCCGTAGCCTCAGCAACGGCCGCAAATCCAGCCCAGGAAGCGGTGGCGCTGTCCGCGGCCGACCCAGCGCTGGCGATTCTTTTAGCTCGTCACCTCGACCTCATCGTGGTGGTAAACCGGTAGCCGGTGGGGATCCAGCGCGGCACTTGGAGCCTAGCCGTGTAGGGCTTCTCCTCCGTGAAATGACAGTAGGGACCGCCCCGCGGGCGTCTCTACTTATGCAACATAGCTCCATTACCTGGATCAGTACTATGACTCTATCATTAGCCGGAATGAATTACCAGAGTAAAGTGAAAGAAATAGATGGGAATAGAACGGTATTATCACCTGTTCAAACAATTGGCAAACAACACAGTGGTAGCGGAAACCGTCTTTCTATATCTTAGATAGAACGAGGAAAGTTGAGTACAAATGTACCCAGCAAATAGATAACAGAAAAGATAATGCAAGAAAATAAACTACTCTGTATGCAGTATAAAAAAAAGTTAGTTTTTGATATAATATTATTTTGGTCCTGAAGGGGAAATAAACCTCCCTACCAATCCCCGAGTTTTATAGCAGTGATCGCCAGGATCTTACTTAACCTCTCAAAATATGTGAACCAATCTCCCGAATCTATATTTATTTGTTCATAAATGCCTAATCAAAGTCAGTTTTAACCAAATGGGTTCATGACCGGAACCATGGCTACTCGAATAGATTATATAACTCTGCATAGGGTGTACTTTATGATCATACAATTGGATTAGCCATACCAAGGCCTTTGGTTAGACTCCGAGATCTGAATCCACTGTCTCCATCTTTGGACAATATTTTCTAGATCCATCCATGGATATTACTAGGGTCTAAGTAGGAGCCACTAACATTCGCCTCGTGGATCTCATCCCGGAAAAATACGTGTATAAATAAATATATCAACAATTATCAGTTGGGAACTCAAACCCAATCCACATTGCTTAATTCAAGAAATAGAAATTTGAACTTGTGAAAGGAAGTAAGGACAATAAACCAGTGAAAAAGTACGGGGGTAAGGTGGATAGCCTTTTGAGAAGCTCCTGTCCAGAGGCTTACCTCGGCCATATAAGATCCGGTTCATCGAGCAAGTCATTCCAGTGAAAAGTACGATCATATGAGCAAAAAAGGCATAGCCTTCTGGAATGCCTAAATATGTGAGGCTTGATTCATACCCCACCAACTGAACCTAGTAAGCCATCCCAAGGGGCCAAGATGAGCAACATATATACAGGAGATGGGCTTTGGTGTAGCAAAGTTCTGGTCGGCACGGGTTGACTGTGAGAGGGTCAGGGACCTTGAGGCTACCCCACTTACAATGACTGGCTGGCAGTGGCCAACGGCTGGGATTTCAGGGAGTGAGGGCAAGACACTAGGAAGAGGCATGGAGGTGGAGGGGTATAGCCATCAGGCAGTGCCAATAGTCTGAGGTGTCGGCGGTGTGGCCAAGCTCCAGCGTCTGCGAAGAAGGCCTCCTCACACGACAGCATTGGCCGTCGACCCTCATCACACTCGAAATCTGCTGCCACAGCAGCACGGAGGTCGGAAGAGGTGCTGCTGACGAGGAAGAAGAAGGCCACCTCGAGCACAGGGAAGCACCGATCCAGGCAATGGGGCCACGGATCTGACGACAGCGATCTGGTGGTGGCCAGTGGATCCGATGACCAACTGGGTAGCCACAGTGGCGGCGCGGGGCAGCTCGAGCCCCTATAAATGAAGGTGGCGACTTGAGGGAGCCTGTGATCAAGGCACGGCGATGGGGTGGATCTATTGGCGACTCGCAGGTGGAAACGGAGACCAGACGACCTCGATAGGGAAGAACTAGGCCACCCCGAGCTCGGTGGCCGGTGACAATGGCTGGCTATTCCGGCGACCGGCAGCGATTGGGCGGTGACCAAACAACATCGATGTTAAAATGCCATCCTGAGCTCGGTGTAACAACCCGGCCCAGAAAGACAGCTAAGACCCAATTTACACGTTGAATGGACCACACCTGCTAATTAACATTCTTACACTTTTGTCCTCATTTGCGCAAAAGGTTGGAACCAAGAGTTAACAGCCTCCTAAGACTAGCTATTTAAGCTGGTCGAATAGATCGACAACTTCTGATACAGGATTAAAGCTGCAATGCTACAGTATTTCATGATGATACAGTTATAGCAAAATAGGCCCGGTCCAACAATAGGCCCACGGGTTGTTACACTCGGGAAGCTCAGATCCGGGCAGAGGGACCGCGGATGCGATGATTGACGCCTGGTGACCAGTGGCGGGCGGAGACAACGACCAGACAACTATGGGAGAGGAGGGGAAAGAGCGAGGAGGGGTAGCACACCAAGGCCAATGGGCATGAGAAGATCAGGCGACCGTGACCCAACAATAGCCTTTACCGGTGGCCATGGATGCCAGCAAGGGTGTGACAACCCACCTCGGCGGTGGAGGGCGACTGCCTTAGGAGCATGGAAAACTGCCCAAGACCAAAACAACACATATCCGTGCCAGGAAGGTGTGGATCCGGTGGCAGAGGACCACAATGAAACATGATGACGGTGACCTCGGTGAGTGGGGAGTGGAGAGGTTGAGGAAAAGGGAAAAGGTGGGAGAGAGGATGTGCTTGGCCTCTGATTTCGATGCCACCGCCACTCGACCGGTTGCCGGTGGCGGTGGCGTCAACCGGCAAGAGTTTAGTTGAGTCGCCCTCATTTCACCCATGGAAAGCGACAGGGGGTTGTGATTCTGTGAGATAGATGTGCACTACGATTTGGAATCAATGTATGCACAATATATTGCAGGGCACTCCAATTACATAGATCATAAATGGTAATCACAACATTATTACAGCACAACTCTAATAATTTTGATGTGGAGGAAAGAGTGACGTGCTTCCCGCCCGCGCCGTGCCTCGCTCCATGGGCCGCAGCCCACCAGCCGCGCGCCCGCAGCCGCTGACAGGTGGGGCCCGCTTGTCGGCCCCTACCTCGCGCCGCCGCCGCCGCGCCGAGCCGGACTCGGGCTCGAGTCCGACCGCGCCGCCGCACGCGCCCCGCGCACGCACGCCTAGGCCCCCGGCCTATTTAAGGCGGGACCCCGCCGCTCGCGCCCCCCTTTCCCCCAAACCCTAGCCGCCTTCGAGCCCCGCCGCCGTCGCCAAACCCTAGCGAGCGCGCCCGCTCGCCGCCGCCGCCTCGAGACCCCGAAGCCCGCCGCCGACGCCGCCATCGTCCTCGCGGTGAGCTTCTCGACGTCCAGGTGGTCCCCGCACCCTTCCCCGTGCCCTGCAACGCCCGAGCGCCTCGCTCCGGCCAACCCCGGCCATGGCGCCGCCGCGCCCGCTTGCCGCCGCCGCTCGCCGCCGCGCCAGCGCGCCGCTCGCCGTCCAATCCAGGCGCACCGGCCCGGATCAGAACCCCCGAAGGGGTATGCGCGCCGGCCCACCGTGGACCATAGACCGCGGACGCCGCGCGGTCCACGGGCCGGTCCACGGCACAGCGCCGCAGCCGCCGCGTCAGCGCTGACGCCAGCAGACGGCGTCTGCTGACGTCAGCAGCCGTCAGCCGCCGTCCACCGCCGTCCACCGCCATCGCCGCTTTGTACCGAGGCCCCTGCGCTTTCCCGTTTTTGTGATCTAGTCCGGCGTAGTTATAGATTTTTCGCGGTTTAATCCTTTTTCTCGCAGATAGGTCCCTGGTAGTTTCAGTTTCTTGCCAGCAAGTCCCTGTAGCTTGTTTTTAGCGTAGTTTTCGCGTTTTAGCTCCGTTTTGGGTGATTCTCGCGCTCATGTGTTCGTAGCAAAGCGTAGAATAGCTTTATAACCTTGCTTTGTTCTTTTCTACTGTTTGGTGTACTGTTCTAATAGAGTAACCTTGTTTGCATGTACTGGCTTGTGTGGATGCTTGTGTGGTGATTGCGTGACCAGCCGGTGAGCCGTTCGAGTTCGTGGGTGACCAGGAGCTCGAGGAGCAGGACTTGCAGCTGCAGCTAGGCTTTGAGGAAGGCAAGTATAGCATGGAACATCTTTGATACCTATACATTATTGCAATAATTTATACATATGCATGTGTCTTAAATTGTTTACCTTAAGGTTATTCCTAGACTTTTACCATGCACCTTGTTACCCCGGGTTAATGCATATGTGTAGTCTTTTGCTAAGCGCAGCTACATCACCTTTACTTTAATGTTAATCATGACTTAATGGTCCACTTCAACTATGGTAAAACGTGCCTTTTAACAACATGGTTCAGGGAGCTAGAGCTTTGCTTCGTGGATGCTCTAGTGTCTCTCCGTAAGGTCCGGTTCATTAAGCGGCAACCCAGGAACCTGTCGCCGCCGCCGTAACTATTATGGCTCTGGTCTTGGACAAGTAGCTTGTACGTCTCTAGCTTACCAGTGGTTACCGTTAGGCGTGTTGGGGAATATGGGTGCGAGTATGGTTTGATCCACCGAGGACGGAAGATCCGTTGGCTATGTCTCGTTAGGCACAGTCCCGTGCTGGGAGTCCCTGTGTGATGGGAGCTCCTACACGTTGCGCTGGTTGAGGTTGCGCTCCGGACGCCATTGACCCCCTCATGGTGTGAATATCCGTGGGCGTACGTCAATCTCGGTGCCTAGGATCATGTTGCCCATATTATACCAACATGGCTACTGTGTTTGTTAGGGTGTCTTGTAAAAAGCCTTGTAGCGTCCCTATGCACTCACACCTCCGAAGTGTGGTACGTGCGTGGTTGGGTTGAAAGTTCCTTTGAGCTTTTACGCTAACGGTTGGGGAAAGGGCGAAACCTCTACAGAGTGTACATCTATCATGATAGCCGTGCTCACGGTCACGAGCGGCCTGGATCCTTTCTGATTAGAAGATGATGTTAATGATGATGCTTTATGGTATTAATGCCACTTACATCTTTAATGGGGTTACAACTGGGAGTTCCTTTACACTTGTAGTAACTAGGAGAATGATAAAATGAACCAACTAAAAGTGCTAAAGCAGTAAACCCGAGTCAGCCTTTTCAGCCTTGCATATACTCCTGTTATACTTGCTAAGTAAAGATGAGTTACTTACACTTGCCAACAATCAACAAAATCCCGGACGGGTAACAGATGGAGCAGTGAATGAAGAGGCATTCGCAGACTTCCCGGAGGATCTTTCCTACTTCTGAGCTGCGATCAACCAGTCGGCGTCCCTGTGGGATTGAGGCGCCATTCTTCTTTAGTTGAGAACATTAATAAATAGACTTCTGCTATGTTATTTGTGTAAGACTATGTCTTTGTGTTAAACTCTGGATGTAAAACTATTTATTTCGAGCATTGTGTTCTTTGAGATCCATATTTGTATGCTGTATGTGTTCTGTGGACGTCCTGGGCACACATACGGACGCATTCAGGTTTTGTGTAAATCTGGGTGTGACATTGTGCATCTGAGTCAGCGACATGGCATATTTGCATATACCCTCTAGTTTGGATCGCGATTTGGGTATTTGCATATACCCTAGATCGCTATTAATAATCGCGATTCGAATATTTACATTTGTTCCCATAGTTAGTATTGGAATTTTGCAATGTGCCCCTTGGTTTGGTCATCTCTGGCCCGTCTCCCCTTGTTGGTGAGGTCCTCACATAGTTGGCCGCCGCCGCTGCCGCCGCCTTCGCCTTCCGCCCCGACGGACGCTATGGCCTCATCCCAGCCATCATCTCGTTCAGACCCTAGCAGATGCCACTTGCTATCGAATCGCCGGAGCCCAGAGGCCCTTCTCTAGCATCAGGCGAGCATTTCAGCAGCCTCGCCGCCATCAGGTGAATCCGGACTTGGCTTGATGGATGTTCCGGGATGAACTGGAAACATAAAGAATAGGGAATGCTAGCCTCAACGCTAAGATTCTGGGGTTGGTGCTTGAGTAAAAACAATGGCAAGCAGAGACACCTGAATTTTTAGAATTCTAGGGCATTGCCCCTGTCTATATTAAAGAAGGGAGAGATTCAGTTACAGCCCAGGAGTTTTGTTACCTAGCAAAACTCAAACCTCACTTGCAGCAAAACGACAGACACGGGAACAAAACTAACACCAACATCTAAAGCTTACAGACCTTCAGACAGAAATAGGACTGAACACAGGCCACGAAGCTTTATTCGCAGACACCAGCTCTTCAATTCCTGCTGCATGTTCGGACGTCATCTCCTCCTCCATGTTTTTCAGTTGTTGAACCCAGCTTCTCATGCTCATCGGCTCAGCTTGAACACGGTTCATTTTCTTCATTTCCTGGCAATCTTTAGAATTCTTTTTCACCAGCAAGGTATCTTCTCCGGCTGTCTTGCTTCTTGCTTCAGTTTTGAGATGCAGGTCAACAATTCTTCCTTCCTGTCGGGCGGACACAGAATTTGCCAGTTCAGTATCATCCCCAGGATCTTTGTCAGAAGCACCTGCATACTTCGCCACTGGATATTCTGAAAACAAATGTCATTTCTCAGTTTCCAAAGCCCCCAAATAGCAGCTGAGCTAATCATATTAAGGACAAGAAATATATTGTTGCTGATCCAGCAAGATCCAATTGACTCAAAAGAAGGATCAAAACTGCGCCCTACTATCTGAGAGACTTTGTCCCACATTGTTTTAGCTACAACACAGTCAAAGAACAAGTGATTATTTGTTTCTTGTTCATTACAGAACAAGCATGTGCCGTCCTCCACCTTCTGTCTCTTGTTCCTGGTTAGGACTTTGTTCTTGGAGAGCAAACAAAGGAAGAAATGGACTCGTGGTGGGATTTTAAGGGCCCAGAGACTTGGGGTGTGTACAGGTACCACTCCTCTGAAATTGCCAATCTTGTAAAGGCTTTGCGAGGAGTATAACCCATTAGAAGAGAATTGCCAGATCAGACTATACTCTTCCCCACTCAAGCAAATGGTGGAGGCTAGCTGGCTGCACTACCTCGTCCCACATCCTAGCTATTCTGCCACTCACTGTCCTGCGGAAAGTGCACTTGAGGTCTTCACCATCCCACAAAGAGGCTACAATACCTTCTTTTTCATTGACTATAATGTAGAGTTCCCAGAACTGTATTGTAAAACTGGAAGTGCCTAACCACTTATCCTCCCAATATTTAACTTTGCTCCCATCTCCTATCTTCCACCTAATGCCAAACTTGGCTGCTTTGGCTGCCCACATCAGTCCTTTAAAGAACTGGAGGCACATGAATTTTTCAAGGTATTGCCACCAATTTCCCAGTAGAAATCCAGGTATCCATACGGTAAGAAAAAAAAATTCCCAGGTGGTATCATGAGCAACATATGTTCTTTTGGCATTAAACAACAACAAAAATCAAGCAGTCACCGTTAACAATCACGCAGCATCGCCACCTCTAGTACTCCAAGGGAGTCCAGAGGGCTCGCAGCCCCGCACCAAACCCAAGCCACCGCATCCCGCGACCGGATCTCATTGCGGCCAACGCTGCTCGCACCACCACAGCGGTGCGTGTCAGGTTTGCCGCCTCCCAACGGCGAGCGAAGGGCCAAGGCTGCGTTGTCGGTGTAGCCACCACCCGACAGGGAGCGTCGGGCGAGGGCCTTAGCTGAACTGCGTCCGCGGCGATGGACAGAGAGGCCGGGGCAGAGCCGCCACCGCGGCGGCGTACAGAGAGGCGCGAGACGGAGCCTCCTCTCCAAGGGTGTGCGGGTTGCGGGGGCGGTGGAAGCCGAAAAGGGAAAGGAGGCACGCGCGGGGGTTCGGTTTCTGGAGCGGTCGGATCGACCGTGACTTTCAGAACTTGTGGTCTACTCCCTCTGTCCGGAAATAAAAGACATTCTAGGATTCAAATTTTGTCCCCCAAATATAAGGCATTCTAGGAGTTTTTGGCAAGTACTCAATCAACTCAATTAAAAACTTGCCATATATTTTTCTTTCTAACTGGAAAACTTGTCTTCTATTACCATTTGCTAAGGGTATATGGGACATTTGTCCACCTTCTTAATCTGTCCTAAAAATTTTAAGATACCTTGTATTTCAGGACGGAGGGAGTATGGTAAATTTCAGATTCCGGTCGGCTCATGAGTTTCAAACTCTTTTTTTTGCCAGCCCTACTCACATGTCTCCCTAAATTATGGGGCCCTTATTGGACGTGTTCGTAGCGAGGCCGAAGCGTCCGCTCCGCCCACCTCACGCCGCGGCCGCACCTGCCTGCCTCTCACCCAAGCTTTGCTCCTCTAGTTCGCTGCTAGCTAGTGCCCAGCGGTGCGCACGCCGGACCCGATAAGAAACTCGCATAAAGTAGCTCAACTAGCTGCACTCATCGCCTAGAGGCAGTGGAAATATATGTTCATTTTCCCAATACTCAAGTGAGAACGGAAGATGATGAATGGCTGAATGCTTGTCGACGTCGCCTAAATAAGGGTCAGGACACCGCGGGCATGCCCTTGGCAGCGGCCTTCAAATGTAGGTATCTTAAAGAAATATAAAAATGCGTATTCAGAGTTATATCACTATAAGAGAATGAGACATTAGCACCGGTTGGGAAAGCCCTTTAGCACCGGTTTCCTAACCGGTGCTAAACTTCCGGTGCTAAAGGGTCTGACCTTTAGCACCAGTTGGGATACCTGGTGCTAAAGGTGCCCTTTAGCACCGGTCGGTTATACCAACCGGTGCTAAAGAAGCTGGCATGACAGCGTGCAGCCCGGCCCCTTTAGCACCGGTCCGTTATACCAACCGGTGTTAAAAGGTCCAGTTTCATTATTTCATTATTCCGGCCTACCTTTTATTATTGTTTCTATATGTATTTTGCGTACGTATTTGTTCTAATATGGTTATCGTACGGTACTATTCGTACATGCCTCGTTTGATCTGGTCGCCTACCGCTAACCTCGACCCCTAACCCCCTCGCCCCTAACCTCGCTCGACCACCACCGTGGCCGCGCTGTGACCTCGTCGCCTGCTGCACCTCGCAGTATTGTCTCCGTCATTGAACAGAGGTGTCACGCCCTGAAATTGTTGGATTTCAGGATGTGATTAGAAAGAATAATTAAACAACAATTTCTCATAATTTTAAAACTTTTCAACATTTATTTATTTTACAGAGAATTTAGTGTTGGAAAAACAATTGGTTGTTCTTTTGAAATTAAATAAGTTTGTTATGTGTGTTGCATTCATGCTGATGCATTTTGATATTTCATGAGTGCTCAGGTTTGAAAAATGTGTTTATGCGATGTTTAGTTTTCTCTGGGAATTTTCTAGACATTTCTGGGTTTTATTCTCATTTTCCTAGAGCAGATTCTATTTATTAGAAGGCTCTAAAATCCTTTTCACGAGCTCTGAGTATTTTATTTGGATTCCTCGTGTCCCAAACTATCTCTGGGATTTTTTCTAGAATTTTTGAGATTTTTTGGGTAATTTTCGTGCTTTAAAAACATTATCTGAGTTTTCTGGAATTGTTTTTGCACTGAAAATATTTTCCGAAAAATAAAAAGAAAGCCCTAAACCTTAACAGATCGGGTCGGATCCAATCGAACCCGACCCGATCCACTCAGCCAACCCGCCCCGACCTCTCCCTCTCTCTGCGCGAGGGCCCCGCCACCCCATCAAGCCGAGCTCGCGTGGCCCGGCCCAGCCGCCGAGGCCCATCTGGCCCAGCTGCCCCTGCAGCTCCCCCGACGGCCGCCGCCGCAGCCCTGGGCGTGCGTGCCCAGGCCATCCTCGGCCTCCGCGCCTATAAAAGGCGAGCCCGGCCTCACGTCCTCGCTGCTGTCCCGCCGCCGCCCGCACAGAGCCGCCGCCCTGCCGAGCGCCGCCGCCGACCGTCGCCCGGCCGATTCACCGCGTCTGGAGACAGCCGGACGAAGCTGCCGCCGCCACGAAGTTCGCCAGACCGAGCCGCACACCCGCCGCCTCCCCTCGTCGCCATCCCGTCGCCGCAGCGCCGCCACCCCGTGCCGACCGGGCTGGCCGCCCTCCGTCCGCCGCCGGCGGATTCCGGCCGAACCCGAGCCCCTCCGCCGCCGGTGAGACACCCTGCGCCATCCCCTCGACCTCCCCTCCATTTCCCCCTGTCCGTCGAGCCCCTCCCCGCCCGGAGCGCCGGTGATTCGGGCCCCCAGCGCCACCGGCCGCCAAGACCGAAGGAAGAAGAAGCCCCCCGCTTTTGCGATTTAGCCCCTGGCAAATCCTGTAACTTTTACCCCTTCTTTTGTGTCTTGGACAAACCGCAGAAAACCCCCCAGATCTAATAGATCATTCGAACCAAGCCCAAGCCTTGACCTTTCTCAGATCTAACCCTGTCCTTTTCAAGATTTATGAGCACTATTTACTGTGTCTCAGGAATCTTCTTTGCTAACCCCTGCCGGCTATAGTTAATCGCGAATAGGTCCCTGTAGTGTTGTTTTAGCCATAGATTTCACGTTTTAGCTCCGTTTCGATCCGTTCCTGTCGCGTTAGATTCGTATCGACGTAAACAATACGTTAGTGATGATGTTTACCCCAACTTGTGCTTTTATAAATTATTTCCAAATTAATTTGATTAATATCTATTCAAATGTCTTTTCCTGATAAAAGCAAATTAGGGGTACATGTCAGTTTTCATAACTAATATTAAGTTGACTAATACCATCTCACCTTGTTTCTAAATAAAATCCAACTAGAGTTATACCTTGGTATTTCTAAATTAGATGTTAATTTGATTAACATATATTTCATTTGGTTTTGTAAATAAAAGTTAAATAGGTTATACCTCGGTTTTATGAATAAAGCTAATATGATTAATACTACTACAATTGCTTTCTAATAATAATTTGATTAGATGAACACGAAGAACAAAGTTATTCGATTAGATGCTTCATATGCTTTTCTTTTCTAAAGTTAACTGTTTAATTGGTATAATATGTACTTGATTGTTGATAAATAAAATTGGCTAAGTTCAACTCGTGTTTTCAAATGCAAATATAAGTTGTGTTAATTACAAATAGGGTATTTCTTTGAAATATCCTTTACATTATGTTTTTTTAATTAAAATAAATAAAGGACCTAGCTCTTGTCTTGCTTGATCAAATCTTTCGATAGTTGCTTCTTTTCAACCGTAGTCCCGTTTTAGCGTTTCTTGCGCCCTTGCGTTCGTAGCAACGAGCCCTTTCCTTTAGCACGTTCTTTTAAAGCTTTTCTTTTTGATTGGTGTAATGTTCTTATTTGTGCTTCTTTGTTTGTATGTTTGTGCCATCGTTTGCTGCGAGTAGAAGGAACGCCGTTTGAGGATCTTGAAGCACAAGAGTTTGAAGAGTCAGAGCTGAAGATTGTCAGCAAATATACTGGAATTAAGGCAAGTATAGCATGGACAATCCTTGCTACCTACACATCTCTAATTAATTTATACATATGCATGTATCTAATTTTGCTCACCCTAAGGTTGTACCTAGACTTTATACCTTATTCCTTGATACCCTGGGTTTCATGCATTTATGGGTAGACTTTGCTAGGCGCAGCTACTGTCACTCTTATTTAACTGTTAATACTGAATTAATGGTTCACTTCAACATTATGATAAAACTTGCTTTTTAGTAATATGGTTCAGGGAGCTAGAGCATGTGCTCGTGCATTGTTCTAGTGTCTCTCCGTAAGGTCCGGTTCTTAAAGCGGCAACCCAGGAACCTATCGCCACCACAGGAACCATTATGGCTCTGGTCTTGGACAAGTAGCTTGTACGTCTCTAGCTTGCCAGTGGTTACTGAAAGGCGTACGTGGGGAGCTGCGGTGCAAGCATGGACTTGATCCATCGAGGACGGTCTCACCTACGCTCTAAGATCCGTCGGCTATGTCTCGTCAGGCACAGTCCCGTGATGGGAGTCCTTGCGGTATGGGAACTCCACACATTGCGCAAGATGGGAGATGCCCGCGCTCTGGACGCCATTGATCCCTCTATGGTGCGTTTATCCATGGGCGTAAGTCAATATCGATGCCTTGGGGTCATGCGCTGTAGTTGGACCAAAACGGCCACTGTGCTTGTTAGGGTGTCTTGTGAAAAGCCTCATAGCATCCCTATGCAATCACACCTCGGAAGTGTGGTACGTGCCCGATCAGCACAGCGTGGTTGGGTGCAAAGCTCTTTTGAGCTTTTACGCGACCGGTGGTTAAAGGGTGAAACATCTGTAGAGTGTAAATCTATCACGATAGCCATGCTCACGGTCACGAGCGGCCTGGATCCTTTTTGATTAGAAGATGAAGTTTATTCCTGTATTTGTACTTATATCTTTAATTGGGTTTACAACCGAGAGTTGTGCACTTTTGTAGTAATTTGGATAATGTTAAAATGAATCAACTAAAAGTGCTAAATGCAGTTCAACCGTGTCAAGCCTCTTTTAAGCTTTCATGCATTTCTGTTATACTTGCTAAGTAAGATGGATTACTTACACTTGTAATAAATCAACAAAATCCCGGATGGGTAACCAGATGGAGCAGCATGTGAGGCAGTGGCTGAAGATTTATCAGAAGACCTTTCGTACATCTAAGCTGTGGTCAACCAGTCGGTGTCCCTGTGGACTTGAGGCTCGACTAGAAAAACTTGAATAAATAGACTTCCGCTATGTAATTTTTGTAAACTCTGATGTAAATTATTTTATTCGAGCGTTGTGTTCTCTGTATTACCATATTTGTAAGCTATATGTGTTGTGTTGACTTCCTGGGCACACATATGGCAGCATTCGGGTTTTGTGTAAACCTGGGTGTGACAAGAGGGCCATTAGCACGTATAGAACTAAGTGTGCAATAATTAACTATATATTACAACTTAATATACATAAATGCTACTATACTATTACACAGAGTTATCGGGACGCAGAGCTATCGAGATTCCATGAGTTCTCGGCATAGAATTCTCCTTCGAGATTTACGATCTGGTCCATAATAAATCCCACGAGTTGTTCTTGAATCGCAGCGACCCTATCCGAATAGAGAAGTTCTTCTTTCAGGTTCATCATCTACAATTTAGAAATATTTGAATAAATTAAATTAGCAAAATTAAAGATAATAACAGTGCACTAAAATTGGAAATGTGTTTGTTACTACGTACAGCCACATCATGTTTAGTCCATTCTTTTTTACCCCAGTTGTGCATAAACTCACAAACGTAGTATCCGCATAAATTGTTTCCCGGTTCCTGTATCAGACACTTTTGGACAAAATAAAGTTAACGATGCTTTATTTAATTAATTAGATGAGACGTACAAATTACATGCATACCGAAAAGTCATTATTCCATACAAGTGTTTCATGTACAATTCCGCGGCGATTTTTACGAAATTCCTCCCATGCCCTACGAATAAAAATTAATGTTGTCGATATAAACTTTAAGTAAAAAAATTCATGTGAGTCTCAAGGCAGTAAAAAATTGCTTAGAATTATTACCTGGTAAACATGTCAATGATAAACTGGTAATCTGTCATTGGTCTCCTCAATGAATCAAAGACGGTTACCACACCACTGTCAGGATGTAGTATAACGAGGATCCAGTGGGTGTGTTAACATTATGTTTGGAATATAAAAAAATAGAATAAGACTATATAGAAACTCACTCAAAGTTGAAAGCAATAGTATGGACTCCATATAGTTTTGTTTCTCCATGAACCTATATAAGTTCTCGTAGGTCTCCTCTGGTTGGGTCGTAATGACGGCCTCATTTATCTTTGCAGGGTCCATGAAACCAATGTCAAAAACCTGCTCCTTTCGGCATTTTTGAATCTCCATTCTGCATGACAAGCGAGAAGTGAGGCATGATCATAGATCGTGTCAATGATAGGAGCATTTTACATATATGTTACTTAAAGGAACAAGACACTTACAGAACCCAGCAGCTGATGAGAGACACGTCAAGGGCGTCTTGGTGGTATACATCGTATATATACTTCTCCAACCACATCGTTTCGTTGCCATTTAAAAAATCTTCGTCCTTGATGTGAACTCCGAACATGGTCCTACCTTTTCTTGCCTCTTGCATGTACCACTCATGGAATTCATACATCTTCGTTGATAGCTTCCTCACCAGTTTTGGCCTAACGTAAGGCTTGCCCAGCTTAAAATGCCACCTCGACACTAAAATTTTGGGGATTGATGCCTTCCTAGTGAGTTGAGCGGGTGTTAGACCCAACTCTCGCGCTTGTCGTTGCACATTCAACTCGTATTCGGATGGCAACTTGGGCAATGATTGCTGAGGTTGTTGGCCGAGCTGAGGAACAATTTTCTTGCCTGCTGACGAGGATGACTCATCTGCCTTCTTCTTTTGATAAGGTTTAATTAACGAGCGGTCATAGTCTGATAGAAGTTGTTTCTGTTGCGCAAGGCTCATTTTGATGAAAAACTGCATCATGCTTGGATCAATTTCAATCTTCTGCTCAGGCTCTTTCTTCTTGTACAGCGCCGCCTTAACTTCTGCGGTGACTGCCTCGTCAAACTCCTGTTGAGTCATTTCGTAAGCTAATTTCCTTTTTGGGATCTCTTTCTTTCCCTTACGTGGCTTCGACTTATGAGGTGGAGGAGCCAAGCTAGACATTTTAGTCTTCTGTGGTTGGGTATGCTTATATGGTTGCATACACTTCTGTGGCGGCAGAGGAGGCAGAGACAAAGCGTGTTCCCAAGATTCATATCCTCCTCGAGAATCTAGAGCCGCCAGAGTAGGTGGATCTCTTGGTGACGGTGAAGGTGGTGGATCTCTTGGCGAGGTCGTTGCTTTGAGACCAGGTATTATGATGTCGCGCTTGCTCCATAGAATGATAGAGTGACAACACTCTCCAAGTATTTTTTCCCATCACCTCCGTGGATGTCAAGCTCCAAGCTATTGTATCCCTGTGCAACTTGCTCGACCTCAACGGGTGCGTAACCATGTGAAATCTCCATGCAGTGGAATGTTTGACCTTGTTCCACTGGTTTAGCCATTCCGTAGGCTACCTAATAAACGAGAAAGAAAAGAAATAACTGAATAATACAACAAAACAATTATAACAAAGACTAAATCTCGGTCATTGTTGTACGTACCACTACAGATATGTTCTTCAATGTCGTATGAAATTCACATGGGGTGCGTTGAGTTATTTGATCAACAGGATAACAGGTTTGTTCGGGTTCAACCGCTGGATGGTGCTGGGCCTCGTCTTGGGGAGGTACATGATCTGTGGAAGCACAACTGCTTCGAAGTTGTGAGGGCCTAACCATGATATTAGGATTTGCTGTTCCTGAGGATTGTCGGATCTGCAGAAGCGCTAACTTCACTCAGCGTTCTGTGTCTCCCTCAAGTTCCTGTATCCATGCAGCGTGGGCGGCTACCTTTTCCTCTAAGTCCATCACCCTCTGGTCATATTCGGCCTTCTTCCTCTTACGACTCCTATATGAGCCAATGTCATCTTTGAAACCATACTTCCAAGGGACTATGCCTACGCCGCATGTTCGTCCTCCATGCTCCGGGTTTCCTAGGGCATAGGTTAGCTTATCCCTATCTCTATCAGGAATGAATTCCCCCCTCTCAACTTTCTTTATGGCCTCAAGGAGACGGGAAGCTACTTCTAGTAACCCCTCGTCAAAAATTAAAGATCCGTCCACTAGACTAAGGGTGCCTCCATGACCATAATACCAATGCTTGGATCTCAAGGGAAAGTCATGTGTCGCTGGACGAATGCCTCTTGCATATAGATCTTCTTCCATCTTCTCCCATTTTTCAATGTTCCCCTTATAACCGGATGAACCCATTCGATGGTTGTACCTTTTATTGCTGGTATTCGTTGTGTTCTGAATGGTCATCTTTGATCCTTCTTCTAAGGTTTTGTACTCCACAAATGCTTCCCAAGCAGCTTGTGTTATGGTTGGGTGTGTCTCAAAATCCAGTATTTCTCCTTTCTGCACATAATTCTTGAACAATTTTTTCTTGTAATCTTGAAATAGAATTGCCATCTTCTTCATCGTCCAATCCCTAAGAAACTTCACGATCTTGAGGGAATGTGAAAATTTTGGTTATGTCCGTCCATAACATATCTTTTTCTGTCTGAGGTAGCACGTGCTCTTCGGTAGGGTCGATGGATTTCCATTTCCTTATGCTGATGGGCACGCGCTCTCGGACAATAACCCCACACTGAGATACAAATTTTCTTGCCACGTCTTTGGGCTCAGTTGGCTCTCCATCGTCCTCCACTCTAGTGATGTGCAGCTGCACTTCCTTCAGCTTCTTAGTGGCAGATCGTTTTCCAGGCTTCGCGGATGATGTCGAGGGCTACAATATTTACAAGACATATTAATCACAATATTTAGTTGTATAATATATATAGATGTTTATGTGAAATATTCACACCTGAGTAGACATGGTCTCATCATTACTACGTTGATCCACATTCTCGCCCTGGACTGGATCCACATTCTCGTGCTGTACTGGATCCACATTCTCGCTAGGATTACTCAATGTACCAAGCATGTCATCCATGCTTCGTTGCGCATCGTGGTTGCCGCCCAGTGCAAATTGTTGAATTAAGAAAGTTTCATTATCCTCTTCGTGGCTCGGCATCTAAATAATTAATTACATAGGAAATATTAACTACGAATATTTGGCTACGAATTATTAACATCAAACATATGAAAATTGGAAATTACAAGTACCAAATTATCAAAAAAATTCTAACTACGAATTCTCTATGTCCCACATCTCTCTAAAATTCTCCATGTCAAACATTTTCTAAAATGATGTAAAATTTCTAAAATTATCTTTGTCAAACATTCTTTAAAATTAACTAAGAAAATTATGATCAAAATAACTACATTCTCTAAAATACGAGTAAATTCTCTATGTCAAACATCTCTCTAAAATTCAATATGTCAAACAATTCCCTAAAAATCTCTAAAATTCTCTATGTCAAACAATTCTCTGAAAGCACTATAAAATTTCTAAAATTATCTGTGTCAAACAATTCCCTAAAAATCTCTAAAATTCTCTATGTCAAACAATTCTCTAAAAAGCACTATAAAAGTTCTAAAATTATCTATGTCAAACAATTCTCTATAAATCTCTAAAATTCTCTAAAAATCTCTAAAATTTCAATGTAAACTATCTATGTCATCGAACATTCTTTAAACCTAACTTTGAATTTACATACGAATTAACTATATATGAAATTAACTAAGCGTCGACGAGCGGCTTTACGTGTACGTACCATGCAAGGGTGTGACGAGCGACCGGCGACGACGTCGAGGGCTAGAGGAGGGCCGGCAACACTGCAGTAGCGGAGGCGGCGATACGGCCAGAGGAGGGGGCTAGCTAGAGGAGGGTGGCTGCCCGACCAGAGGAGGGCCAGAGGAGGGGGTCGGCCGGGTAGAGGAGGGCGCACGAGCGGGCGTGGAGCGTGCGGCGAGGGAGGGCGGGCACGTGGGAGGAGGTCCGCGCGCGCGGCCGGCGATGGCGACACGGGTGGCTGGGGGAAGGCGGCGTGGGGGCACGGGGTGCCTTGCGCACGGCGTCACCGGCGGGTGACGAGGCGGGCTGGCGTGGAGTGGCTGCGGCCGGCCGGGGAAACGAGCCCGCGTGGCCGGTACACGAGCGGCGGCGGAGGAGCCGACGGCGGCAGGGACGGGGCGGCCCGGGTCGCCGCGGAGACGGACTGCGGCGGTGGGGACGCAGCGGTGGAGGAGGAGGACGTCGAATATGGCGTCGGGGACGGCGCGGCGGGCCTGAAGATGGAGATCGACGGCGGCGGCCGGCGGCGGCGACGAGCGGGCGGAGCGCGCGCGTGTGTGGAGACGAAGACGAACGGGGCGGCGGGGCTAAGTGTTAGTATTTATAGGTTGGCCTTTAGTTTAGCACCGAGTGTAGATAAGGCCCGGTGCTAAAGGTAGGTCCTACAACAGCGTGAAATGAAACCGCTGCACCTTTAGCACAGGGTCTTAGATCTAGCCGATGCTAAGGGTCAACGATTTCGTTTCGCACGCTATTTTGGACATTAGCACCGGGCTGTGATTACACCCGGTGCTAAAGCTTACACAGGGTTATTATGATTTACTAAAACACTATGAAATCTAGAAAAAATAGTAAAGCACTTATATTTCTAGGAAAAATACTAAAGCACTATCAATTCTATAAAAATTTCTAAACCACTTATATTTCCAGAAAAAACACTAAAGCACTATAAAATCTATAAAAATTTCTAAATCACTTATATTTCTAGAAAAAATACTAAACCAATATAAAATCTAGAAAAATTGCTAAACCACTTATATTTCTAGAAAAAATACTAAACCACTATAAAATCTAGAAAAATGTCCCGTGATCATTTACTACACCACTTATGTTTAACTAGAAAAAATACTATAGCACTATAAAATCTAGAAAAAATACTACACCACTTATGTTTAACTAGAAAAAATAATATAGCACTATAAAATCTAGAAAAAATACTACACCACTTATGTTTAACTAGAAAAAAAATTCTATAGCACTATAAAATCTAGAAAAAAATACTGCACCACTTATGTTTAACTAGAAAAATACTACAGTTTTAAATTGCATCAAATGATAACGTTATACAATGTACCAATTACATCAAAGTGCAAATAAATTACACGGCCTCATCATTTACTCAAACACTAATAAACTTTCTCCTGACAAATGTCCCTTGATTGTGATCGTGACGTAGATAGGGTGCCACCGAGAATGGAGCCTGCCTGTCGAGCTGATCATAATCCTCATCCGTCTTTTCCTCAACTCCTACGATTTTTCTTTTGCCGGGAAGTACTACATGACACTTTGACTCATCTTGTGATGGGTCCGATTGCTTACTCATCCCTTTCTTTGGTTTGCTAGATATGTCCTTTACATAAAAAACTTGTGTCACATATTTGGCTAGCATGAACGGTTCGTCTAGAAACCCAATCTAGTTTAGGTCCACTATAGTCATTCCATACTCATCAACTGTAACACCTCCTGCAGTCAGCTTCACCCATTGACACTTAAACAGTGGGATCTTCAAAGCTCCATATTCCAGTTTCTATATCTCCTCTATGACACCATAGTATGAGTTTTTTCCCATTCGTGTCTGTCGCATCGATCCGGACACCACTATTTTGGTTGGTTCTCTTCTTGTCTTGTGCTCTTATGTAAAATGTATACCCATTTATGTCATATCCTTAGAATTTTAAGATCGTGCTCGATGGACCCCTAGCTAGAAAGGCTAGTTGCGCATCAATGCCCACAACACTCATCAGACGTTGTCGCAACCAAGTGGCGAAAGTACTATTGTGCTGACGTTGAATAAAGACCACAGACTTTGCTGGATTTTCATCCCAGAGAATCTTCATGTGCTCCTCGATGTATGGAGCAACTAAGGCTAATTGCTGTAAAACTGTGAGATGCGCTTTACGAAATGTCTCCATGTCCTTGATTATCATCGACTTTTTTCCTAGTGTGCCCTTTCCACCAAGTCTCCCCTTATGATGTGATTCAGGTACCCAATTGGCATAAGGTCTTCGATAAAGTCAACACAGAATTCAATGACCTCCTCTGTTTCGTATCCCTTAGCAATGCATCCTTCTGGACGAGCACGATTACGTACATACTTCTTTAGGATAATAAAGAACCTCTTAAAAGGGAACATGTTGTGCAGAAATACTGGGCCCAGTATACAAATCTCTTTGACGAGGTGAACCAATAGATGTGTCATAATGTTGAAGAAGGAAGGTGAAAATATCATCTCAAAGCTGACAAGACTTTGGACCACGTCGTTCTGTAGCATATCTAAATGGTCTGGATTGATCACCTTTTGAGAAATTGCATTGAGGAATGCACATAGCTTGATAATCACTTTTTGCACATTAACTGGTAGCACACCCTTGAGTATGACGGGAAGCAGTTGTATCATCAACACATGGCAGTCGTGAGATTTAAGGTTTATGAACTTTTTCTCTTTCATATTTATTATTCCTTTAATATTGGAGGAGTAGCCCGACGGGACCTTGATACTGTTCAAGCATTCAAACATGCATGCCTTCTCTTCTTTGCTGAGAGTGAAGCTAGCAGGACGCAAGTACTTGCGCCCTTTATCGCTGTTTTCTGGATGTAGATCGTTCCGTAGATTCAAATGTTTCAGCTCTTGTCGTGCTTCCAGTGTATCTTTTGGCTTTCCATAAGTGCCAAGGAAGCTTATCAAGTTCACAGAAAGATTCTTTGTTAGATGCATTACATCAATTGCGTTACGGACCTCTAATAATTGCCAATAAGGTAGCTCCTAAAAGATAGACTTTTTCTTCCACATCGCGACACGATCGTCCTCACCTGTCTTAATAGGTTGGCTTCCAGCTTCCTTTCCAAAGACTACTTCTACATCCTTTACCATTTCAAATACATCTTGTCCACTGCGATGTATCGGCTTTGTACGATGGTCCACCTTTCCGCCAAAATGAGGATATTTCTTCGGTAGTGGGTGGGTCGTAGGAAGAAATCGACAATGGCCCATGTAAACAACCTTTCTACAATGTTTTAAATATATGCTTTCAGTATTCTTTAACCAGTGGGTGCATGCTTTATATCCTTTGTTTGTTTGTCCAGACAGATTACTTAGTGCAGGCCAATCATTGATGTTTATGAAAAGTAGTGCTCGGAGGTCAAAACTCTCCTGCTTGTCCTCATCTCACATACTAACACCTTCTTCCTTAGCTGTATAAGTTCGTCAACCAATGGTCTTATATACACATCAATGTCGTTGCCAGGTTGCTTTGGACCTTGGATAAGCACCGGCATCAAAGTGAATTTCCGCTTCATGCAGAGCCAAGGAGGTAGGTTGTAGATACATACAGTCACAGGCCAAGTGCTATGACTACTACTATTTCACCAAAAGAATTCATACCATCAGTACTTAAACCAAGCCTTATGTTCCTTGCATCAGCATGAAACTCTGGGAATGCTCTGTCGATGTTTCTCCACTGGGATCCATAGGCAGGGTGTCTCAACATACCATCCTGCTTACGTTCTTCTTTGTGCCACCGCATCAGTTTAGCATGCTCTTTGTTTCTGAACAAACGCTTCAAACGTGGTATCAAAGGAAAATACCACATCAATTTCGTAGGGATTTTTTTTACATTTCTCCCCATCAACCTCACCAGGGTAGTCCCGCCTGATCTTGTATCGTGCGCAACTGCAAACCGGACAACAATTCAACTTTTCGTATTCAGCACCACGATATAGGATACATTCATTAGGACATGCATGTATCTTCTGCACCTCCAGACCGAGAGGGCAAACAACCCGTTTTGCTTCATACGTTGTTGAGGGCAATTCGTTACCCTCGGAAAGAATCTTCTTTATGAGGTTCAGTAATTTTTCAAAACCCTTATCAGTAACACCATTTGTTGCCTTCTACTGCAAAAAATCAAGTGTGCTACCTAACTTTTTGAGCCCTTGTTTGCAATCTGGGTACAAGTCAGTTTTGTGGTCCTGTAACATACGTTGTATCTTCTTTAATTCCTTCTCATTGTCGTAGTCTTTCGCAGCATCACGCAACATTTGCCCAAGTCCATCAGTAGGGTCATTTTCTGCAGTATCTTCTTGATCAGCCTCACCCATTGTAGCATCTACAAAGGCACCATATTGATGAGCCAATATCAGAATGTCGTTATCATCCCCCTCTTCTTCATTATCATCCATTATGACTCCTCTTTCACCGTGCTTTGACCAAACTTCATAGTTTTTCATAAAAGCAGAGCTAATCAAATAGAAGTGAAGAATTCCTCTAGATTTGTACGACATCCGGTTTTGGCATTGCCCACAAGGACAAAACATGAAACCTTTAGGCGACTTGTTGGCCTCCACCACATCTAGAAAGGCATGCATGCCATCAACCCACACCTGATTGCGTCGGTCCGCCAAGTGCATCCATTGCCTATTCATCTACAATTATCAAAATTTCTCTAATTAATACATAATTAACAAAAATAACTAACCACAATACAAAATATTTTAACTTTCTAAAAAACTATATCTAGAAGTGAACTAACTAAACAACATTTCTACAATTATCAAAATTTCTCTAATTAATTCATACTTAACAAAAATAACTAACCACAATACAAAATATTTTCCCTTTCTAAAAAACTATATCTAGAAGTGAACTAAATAAACAACATTTCCACAATTATCAAAATTTCTCTAATTAATTCATAATTAACAAAAATAACTAACCACAATACAAAATATTTTCCCTTTCTAAAAACTATATCTAGAAGTGAACTAACTAAACAACATTTCTAGAATTATCAAACTTTCTCTAATTAACTCATACTGAACAAAAATAACTAACCATAATACAAAATATTTTCCCTTTCTAAAAAACTATATATAGAAGTGAACTAACTAAAGAACACCAAACTTCTAATTAAAGCAACCATGAACAAATACTAGCTAGCTCTCTTAGCTTCTCTCTTATTTGGTTCACAAATTTTTATCTATTTGTAAAGCATAAAAACAACACAAGCTAATAAAACATTAGAGGATGAAGATGTGTACCTTGTAGACAACTTTAGATGAGTAAAAACTTCACAAATTTTGAAAAAAAATCGGCAGCACCTCCCACAACCCAAGAAAAAGCATGAACACAGCTCGGAGTGTTCATGCTCTGGCTCGGGCGCTGGAAGGAAGAATGCCTTACATAGGTCGGGACCAAATGATTTCAAAATACATCAGCACCGGTTGCAGCCACCAACCGGTGCTGATGGTGGCGACATTAGCAACGGTTGCATCCCACAACCGGTGCTAAATGAGCTCGAGGGCTTTAGCACTGGTTGGTGGATGCAGCCGGTGCTAATGGAGGGCTTTAGCACTGGCTGCTGCCCCCAACCGGTGCTAAAGCCTCCCAACCTGCGAAGCGGCGGCCATGTCAGGAATCTAACCGTTGGAACCGGTGCTAAAGGGTCTTTAGCACCGGGTTTAGATGGTGCTGAGGCATTTGGGCTGGGCGGATGCCTCATTCTCTAGTAGTGTATATAGGCTCATTAGCTCGATCGACCTAGTTATCTATTATCTTATTAAAACAGAAGTAAAAGGAGCTACTAGATTCGCCGAAAGAGCCTAAAAAATTCTACGTTAATCCAGAAAAGAGAAGAATATACACCGTCAGATTTTATGGAGATCTAACAGCCTAGGCTGACCCAAAGAGTCCATATCAAATACGTTGAATAAATATATAAATTTAGAACTAAAACAATAACAAAATTAGTGAGTGTTTCCGTGATAAGAAAAGGTATGAATTCTTGTCCAATAAAACTCCATGCATCTACATGTATGAGACACATGAAAGGAAAGTTTTAATAGGAAACATGGGTGTGAGTCCGTGTCCAATACATCCATGCATTTACATGCATGAAACACATGAAAAAGATAATCAACATTTTGGTTAAATTCTAGACTTATAAGCACGTGACATACAGTTGAGGAAAAGTAGATATTCAAAAAACTTAATAAGAAAAATATCATCATATAAAATAAATTAGAAAAAAAAGAGAACCCTATGCACCCTTAGATTTCACGTAGATCTAACCATTAAAATTAACCCCGAAAATTCCATGTCAAATACAACTATATATTTAAATTCAAAATTTTATAAATAAGAAATTAATACATGGTTTTGCATTTTTACATCTTGTTCACACCACACAGCGCTACAGATCTAGTCTATCTGATCGAGAGGGGGAGCCGGCTAGAGTTAAGGCGGCTGTTCGGCAAGAAGCGGATCTTCTGTAGGCAGGAGCAAGAGGACGTGGATGAAGCTCACCTTGTTCCCCCTCCATCTCTAACTACGGCCGTTTAACCTAGCCACGCCTACCACATCAGGAGGCCGCATGAAGAAGATGTGGTCGAAATGTTCGTCCTCCATTGCTATCCTGCAGTTGTAGTGGCTGAGTACATGCCTGACGATGAAGCTGGTGGTGATGAATGGATTGTGGTGAGGCCGGCGACGTCGTCCTCAACGCGTCATGTAGGTGGCGACGATGCGATTCTGAACTTCGGGGAGCACACGAAGCTGATCGAGCACCCGTCGGGAGACCGTCTCGCACATACGTCCAGGCAAGACCCTCCTTCTGATCCGCGCCATCATGGCCGCCCGCGCCGTCCCTTGGTTCGCCATTGCTCCCTGTAGATCGCCATCCACACACACACAATCTGAGTAAAAAAATGATCAAGAAAAGACGAAATAGACCAACAGAACCACCTCTACCTCTTGGCTTGCTAGTGTAGAAAATGGCCAGAAAATAAAGAACTGCTGCAAGGGATGAGCGCAGTAGGGTACCAATAAATAAGAACGAAGGCCCCTATCAACTTCTTGTGCAAGATGAAGGGGATCGTGGAAACGTGCCGAGATGAAGTGAACACGTGCCGGTGAAAAATATAACCGCTTAGTATATATGCTAATATACGTGCCGGCTGATATTAAACCGGTTATAATGAACCGGTTTGTTCTAACCGGTTTGTTCTGCACCGGGGCGTTTACTTAAACTAGCCGGCTCTGCAGTTCCACCGGCACATTTGATGGACTTATTCATGTCGGCGCCGTCCGCGCTGCTTCAAATGACTTAAACGAAGCGGTGCATTTTGGGCCAGCGCGTATGGGCCAATGAGGATAATGGCCTCTGCAGTAGTGGGTGCTGGTTTTGGCTGGAACTGTACCCTTGCCGGCCTACGGCCTGTGTGGATTTTGGACTCCGGACGAAAAAAAATCACTAAAGCAACATATAGAGAGTCAAGAGCTGTATCTTTTTTATCCTCATGCTATCTTTCATGTACTTGTAGTGCTGCAGTTTGATTTTTGGTGCCGTATGATGCTGCTCTATTTCCCTCTGCTTACTTGTGTGAAATCATTAGGACTACATTCCTGGACTACTTTCATCTGAGAGTGAAATTTCCATAGCCAACAGCCTTTCATCAGATCGAGTAGTGTTATGTTAAGTACTAGAACTGCGTGAACTTTATTTTTATCCTAAACTGTAATTCGCACTCTTTATTTTCATAGTCAGTAGGTTACAAACCGCACAAACTTAATTAAAGGTATATATGAACTGCATGATGGAAGAATGAATATGCAAATCGCTGACCAATTTCACAACAAAGTTCTACACGTGTTAATTATGAAGTGTTAAGTAAGTGTGGGGAAATGTTATAAAGAAATTTTAGGTGATTTCCACAAAGTGGAAAACTATGCGGTGCAAACCACCTCTTCGATGGAAACGTGAAAATCCTCCTAAAAACCATAATTTGAAGTTTCCAGAATATATGAAATGATGGGAAAGCTCTTCAGCATGAGTGGATATTGCACACCGTGGTGTCTTATCGTCGTAGAGGGAGCCGAGCATGGGCTGCCTGCGGTGTCGGCGTGTCGCTGGCGGAGCCGGTGGGCGGCGGCAGCTGGCCGGTGGCAGTGGTTATTGATCACAATATGATCAGCAACATCACCGGCTCCGCCAGCTGGCCGGTGGCAGTGGTTATTGATCACGATATGATCAGCAACACGCATGGACAGCGTGAGATCGGCGGGGTAGAAAGCGGTGGGATATGCAAGATAGCACCTCCAAGTAGGTTACAATTTCTACGACGTTGACGCCATCCATACATCCAGAGAAGGACGGACCGAATTTTCACTTGCAAAAAATACAGGGTTGGATAACCTCAGTAGCGCCAGGGCCCTCAACAGGGTAAGGTAGGCCCATGGTTGCAGCCACTGCGGCACTGGAAGAAGCCAATCGAAGCTTTCGATACATATCACCCAAACCCTAGAACCGCAATCACAGCCCCTAGATATAGCAAGCGACCACATAAATGACAGCAAGACGACGTCGTGAAGACTATCGCGAGATAGGAGAACACACATGCAGGTACAATCAGACGCTTCTCCCGGCACCACGACCAAGGAGGACTCCTCATGCGACAGCACTGGCCGACCCTCATCACGCCCGAATCAGCCCCCACAACAGCGCGCAGGTCCGAGGAGGAGTTGACGATGAGGAAGAATAAGGCCACCCCGAGCACAGGGAAGCACCAATCTGGGCAACTGATCTAATGACAGGCATCTGGTGGCCAGCGGATCCGGTGACCAACCGTGCAGCCACAGTGGCGGCGCGGGCGAGCCCGAGCCCCTGGGAGCTAAGGCTGCAGCTTGAGGGAGCCCGAGCCCAGGGCGGCCACGACGGCAAGGGGGTGGATCCAGCTCTATATCTCTTAATCCAGGAACCTGAAAGGCAGAGATCCAGCTCTATATCCCTAGCGCAGAGGGTTGGACAGTTCGCTGCGACCCCTCCCACGGAGGGCAGGCGCGCTCGTTCCACCCAACCCCTGCGCAAGGGGTCGAAAAAGGTGCCCGGCGACTGTGCGTGGGCGGGAGAGCTCCTGCTCGGCGGGCATTCAATTTCCACCTCTGAGAGCATCTCTAGCAGAATGGCTAAATTTGACTCTCCATATCTTCATTTGGCTATTCACTTCATAAGATCCCCTCTCCATATTTCATCACACTCTAGCAGACTAGCCAAATCTCACTCTCCATACCTTATTCATCTATATGACTGCTATTCAAACTAACAATATTGATATGCTTTTTCATGATTTTCTTAGATTTAAGTCGATACCCTAAAATTCAAATAATTTACAAAAAACTGTCAACTTTCAAGAATTTTAGTTTAAAATTCATAAAAGATTTTGAGTTGAAACCAGCTAAAATCGATTCTTTGTTATTTATTCTATCATTATAAAAATTGACGTGATTTAAGGAGCTCAATATTATCACCTTTTGAATTTATAAAAGAAGAAAATAGGAAAGAAGTTTTGAAGCTAAACAACGTTAGCAAATGCCCGGCCTAGTTGTCAGACTAACTGGAACGGAGGATGGCGAGTCACCCGAGCCGGCCAAATTTGGCTGCCCACCCTCGCTGGATGGCGTGTCAAATAGGATGACGTGTCCGATGGCTATTCAGCTGGAGGATGGACTTTGTGCGTAATAGCTAAATATGGCGATGGCTAGTCCGATGGCGAGTGGGCTGGAGATGCTCTGACTCTGGAGTCACGACATCATCAGCAGCTGGCACGTCATGCACAGTGCGGACGGTACGCTCCCGTCAGGTCACTGCCTGGCCTGATGGAGCAGACACGCACGTCACACGCGAGAGAACCAACTCACAGCTATGCTGGCACAGCAACATGCCACAGGGCCACCAGACCCCCTTCCACGTGAAAGGGACAAGATAAAAGCTGATCAGTGACTTTTTACCATGGTTTTTAATAGCGGGCTATAGCAAATAGCGGCATCTTTTTTTGAGCAGCTACAAGGCTATAGCGCAGCTATAGCAGAGCTATAGCAAATAGCGGTTTTGTAAAAAAACATAAAAATACAAATAATTGATGCATAAGACACATGGTAATTGGAAAAAATGATGAACATATAATTATTCCTAGCAAGGGTTGTTGTTGAATTGGCATCAGCTTGTATGCATATGCAGCAAAATCCAATCATGGACTTGGTCCAAAGGAGAGCGAACCTAGATTGGAAAGGGCCTAGCTGGTTATGAACTTGCCTAACTGAGACGGGGACATGTTCAGGTAGTCGCCTTGATACTTCTCAGTGAAGTGTACAGACTTGCAGAGGCCTGATTTTCTGCTTGCCTAGATGCCTGCTCCACGAAAGTCTCTGGCTCATTGCAGCTGCCTGCGTTCCTGTAGTTTCTTTGAAGGGGAGAGGTGGGAATTAGAGAACGCATGTGCTTCTCTAATGGCTTTAGGGAATAGGGATTCGAGTACTTATGGGCCTCTGTGGGCTACGAAATTCAGTTGACGGCTTCACATTTTGACCGGCCACTATAGAAGAAATTGGAATAGCGGCTAACTGAACAATAGCGCTAAGGAGTTTAGCGCAGCTAAAGCGGACATTAGCTGCTGTAGCTGTCATAGCGGCACAGAGTGCAATAGCTTAGCGCGGGCTGTTTCCAGAGGCTATAGCGCAGCTAAAGCGGGGCTATAGCCCGCTATTTAAAACCATGCTTTTTACTCTTCCGCGCTTCTCTCTACCTCATAATTTAAAGCACTCCAAAAGGCAACAGGACCCACTATAGGGACAACCACCAAAATACTTCTCTCTCTTATCTCTCTTGCATGTGTGAACTGCACACACTCTCTCCCTTTTACTCTCTCATGCATGTACTCTTTCTCTGTAATTCTTTCACTTATTCCTTTTTACCGTATGAAGCCTGCTTCCCTTCACATATAAAAGGGATGGCAGGGTCTACGCGAGGGACAAACTCCTCAGACTCCATTTTTTCACACACGCAGCACACGCATACTCACTTTCCTCCATTTTCCTGAGACTTGGGACACTCTCCCCATCTCTCACCCATTTATATCTCCCTACTGCAAACTCTTGCAAGCAACACGAGCAGCTCGCTCTGGACGTAGGGCGCGTTGCCTGAACCAGTATAAATCCTTGTGTCTGTCTTGTAAACCATCCGAGCCTATATGCGCAACCCATGAGATTTACTAGCTGGTGATTTCAAAACACCGACAGTTGGCGCGCCAGGTAGGGAACTGTTGCGCATTCCATCAAGCTTCGGATGGCTAGTCACGCCGCGAGCTGGGCTCCGGGCGCGTGCGCGCCAGCAAGAGCTCCAACAAGAATGACGCTGGCGACAACGACGACGACAGCGACGCCGGCGACAATGACGATGACATTGGCACCAACACTGACAACGACGGTGGCGCCGTCGACAATGACGCGTCGGTCCACCAGGCTGCTCCAGGCTTGTTAGTGTTTCAGTCACCGACTAGTAAATTTCTCGGTTTATGCATGAGGATTTGGATGGTTTGCGAGTCAGGCACAAGGAAGTATGCTGGTTCAGGCAATGTGCCCTACGTCCAATGCAATCCGCTCGTGTTGCTCATAATGTTTGTAGTAGGGGTTACAAACGGGCGAGAGAGAGCTGGGCTCCCAAGTCTCATATGCGTATGCGTGTGCCTAGTGGGATGGATTGAAAGTCGAACCCCTTCTCAGGGAGACCGTCTCCCCTTTTATAGTTCAATGGGAGAGCGGTGTTACACGGGGGTCGGATAAGAGAGAAATGGCGTGAGTCAAATAGGAGAACACACATGCAGGTACAATCAGACGCCGCTTCTCCTGGCACCACGACCAAGGAGGACTCCTCATGCAACAGCACTGGCCGCCGACCCTCATCACGCCCGAATCAACCACCACAGCAGCGCGCAGGTCGGAGGAGGAGTTGACGATGAGGAAGAATAAGGCCACTCCGAGCACAGGAAAAGCACCAATCTAGGCAACGGGGCAACGGATCTGACGACAGGCATCCGGCGGCCGGCAGATCCGGTGACCGACCGGGCAACCACAACTCAAGAGACCATCAATTGCATCGGTTCATTCGCGTCAGCTACAAATGAGCCGTTTTGAAAAAGTCAAAGCCGCTTCTAATGACTCGTCATTCGCGCCGGGCTGAAATTGTGCCGCTTCGAATAATCATTCTAACCAGCCCGAAATTGAGCCGCTTCGAATGACTAGTCATTCAAACCGGCCCGAAATTGAGCCACTTCGAATGACTCGTCAATAGCACCCGCTCAAATTGTCTCATTTCGGAAATTCATAATTTTTGCGTATAGTTTTGGATTGAAAGAAACTTTATATAAAATTTATACGTTTCGACGAGATCTACAACTTTGTAGTTGAAGGTTTTTTTATTTAAAGTCATTTAAATGCCCAAAATAGTTCTTGTCCTTATTCTCGCTCTTGTAACTTCAATTTCAGATTGTATTATGTATCTTGTAACTTTTGCATGCGGTCTCAGATGGGGAGAAACTTTATATGAAATTTCACGTTTCGACAAGATCTACAACTTTGTAGTTGAAAGTTTATTGATTTGAGATCATTTAGATAACCAAAACTTCAAGTTCAGTTCTATTTCCTACCCAGCTTGTTCCCGCTCTTGTAATTTGAATTTCAGGATGTATTCTAAATTTCATATCTTTTGCATACGGTCTCGGATGGAGAGAAGCTTTTTATGAAATTTGTGCGTTTCTACGAGATCTACAAATTTGTAGTTGAAAGTTTTTTGATTTGAAGTCGTTTAGATACCCAAATAGTAGATCTATGATTTAGGCAACAAAGGTCAAAAGGAATATAACTCCCTCATGCGTTCAGGAACGACGTCTAGGCGAGATGGTAAGGAAGGCTCGCGTGAGGCAGGAGGTCGTGAGTTCGAAGGCTGGGCACCGCACGCGCGTGTAATACGTGTGATTTGTGACTTGTGACTTGCAACCGTAGCTCAGGGGTGGCCTCCTAAGCTACGAAAAAATATTTTTGCTATTTTTATTTACGAATTCCTATTTTTATTATCCGTGTCGATGTGAGATCCACCGGTTAGAATGACTGTCAAACGAAGCGGTGAAATAACCGGCACGAACAACCGTTCATTCGCATCAGCTAAAGAAAAGCGGTGAAAATAACCACTTCGGATGAGGTTTTCGCGCCGTTTCGATTAAGGGTCTCTGCAGTAGTGAGCCATGGTGGCGGCGCGGGCGAGCCCGAGCCCCTGGGAGCAAAGGCGGCAGCTTGAGGGAGCATGAGCCCAGGGCGGCCACGACGGCACGGGGTGGATCCAACACTGTATCTCTTAATCCAGGAACCTGAAAGGCAGAGATTCATATATATCTCTCAGATTTGGAATACTTAGACCCTCAAACTCCTTTAACATGCTAACAATATCCAATTCACTAGGTGATACTTATATGATTACCTTCTGAGTCATCCCAGGGAAAGTAAGAACTAAGAATTAGTATAATTCTCAGGAAAATACTTAGTTTCCAAGACTTTTATTCATTTTACGGTTACAAGCCAAGGACGATACAATATATGGAAACAAACAGCGAGCGCACCCACAGAGGGCAGGGATCCGTCCACCATCCAATGGATGCAGCAGTGAGGGATGCCCATTTTATTTAGCTGCAAATACATGCAGTAGATACGGGTCGCACACGTACGTATGGCTCGAAGCCAAACATATGATGGATCCATTAAGCTTGAACTGTGTATGTGCCAATAGCATTGAGTTTCTCGGAAGAGCTGCCGAAGAAGGCGATGATAGTGGCCGGGAAGCTGAAAGTACTTAAGCCCTCCTCTGACCGTGCCCCATATGGCCCATATGGTTCCACAGCCTTGTCAGTGACAAATTTAAGTGAGGTGATGCATTTGCCATCAGTTGTGCCGGAGATGCTGATCATGCGCTCGTCTTGAATAAGATTAATCTGCATACATACGAAGGTAGATCACAAGATATATAGCTGTAATAATTAATCAAAAACCAACCAAGTTTGGACGACAATATAATAATGCGAACTTCTCGTGCACGTATGGACATACGTACCATGTGGTGTTCACCAGTCTTGGTGCCCCATGGACCCGAGGGGATAGATTTCCCTGCCTCATCGACGAAAATGAAGGATATGCCGTTGATGACCCCACCTCGGTAAAAATCATTGCTCCAAACCTGGACGCTCACAAGCGTTTTTGGTTTAGTGTAAATGTCCCAAGCATTACCTCCTGGGCCACCATACGGGCCAATCTTCGTCGCTGGCGTAGACTGCATTGCATGCATGCACGCGGTCATTAATCGATGGAAATATATCTTTGGTTAGTTTAATTTGCTCACTGATGGAACTCCTACCATTAGACGCTTGCTCGGCGTAGCTATCTGAAGATCTGTTTCTGTTCTTGTCTGTGAAGGGAATGATGGCTGCTTCCTTGGTCGGTCCTCCTTGAACCAAAATACCCGCCCATTTATAGTACTACCATGCATGATGACAGAGGCAACAACTCCAACAAGTATTGTCCTATCATCCTCCTTAACCTCCATCTGTCTTGCTGTTGCACACAGTACAATCAATTGATAATTGGTGTGTTTCCTTAGTGTGGACCACTATGGCATGCAGACATACATGGTGTGAACATCCATGACGAGATATTAATATCACTGAATACGTATGTTATTTGTCATTCCCTAGTGTGAACAACCGTGGCTGCAATCCTACTGCTGCTGCTCTTCATCCTTAGATTCTGACTTCCGCGTGTCGTGATGCACTTGGACTAGTATTCTAGTGATTAAATACTTTAATTAGTATTAGAGAAAACTAGCAAACGTGCCCATGCGTTGCAACGGGCTCCAGTCAAGACTGGAGAAGGCCCTATTAGCACCGGCTGGGAACCCCCCCTTAGCACCGGGTTTCCAACCGGTGCTAATCTTCCGGTGCTAAAGGGTCCAACTTTTAGCACCGGGTCACATACCCGGTGCTAAAGGCATCTTTTAGCACCGGTTGAAAACACCACCCGGTGTTAAGGGTTTATGGGCGCAAAAAAAATTAAATGTTTCTTCTACTCTTTTTTCCTTTCTCTCTCCTCTCTTTTCTCCCTCCCACCGCATCTTTCTCTCTGTTCTTGTTCTTCAAAAACGTTCTTATTCTTCAAGAACAAGAACAAGAAAGAAGATAAATGGTGAGAAGAAAAATGAAAGGAGAAAAAAAAGAGATAAGGAGTAGAAAAAACTCCATTTAGATTTTGACATTAAACACAAAATTACAACATTTAAAATCTAATAAGAAACAAGATCTAACAGGAAACAAAAATTAGAACGCATCTTGGAAAAAAGACAGGCCGTCGGGGCCAGGCCACCCCGCACGCGCCGGCCGCCGGGGCCAGGCCACCGCGCACGCGCCTGCGGCCTGCGCCCGCGCGCCGCCCGCGCACGCGCCCAAGCGCCTCCCGTGCACGCGCCGCCCGCGGCTTGCGCCAGCATGCCTCCCGCGCACGTGCTGCTCGTGGCCTGGCCAGCGCACCGCCCGCGGCCTGCCAGCGCGCCCACGCGCCGCCCGCGGCCTGCGCCAGTGCGCCGCCCATGCGCCGCACACTCCTGCGCCCGCCTCGCCCCGCCGCCGCATCTGCAAAGACGAGAAAAGAAACATGAGAAGAGGAAGAGAGATAAGGAAAGGAGAGGAGATAAGGTTGAAGAAGAAGAAAAGAGAAGGGGAGAGAAAAGATAAAGGAGGAGGGGGGCTGCCCGTGCGTACGGCTGCTCGATTTTTTGGGTCTGCGCCCTCGTCATTTGCACCGGTGCTACCCTTGAACCGGTGCTGAATGTGCTCAGGCACATTTAGCACCGGTTGGTGGCTGTCACCGGTGCTAATATGTGAGTTTTAGCACCGGATTTTATTACCAACCGGTGTTAAAGGCTTTCCATCTTCTTTTTCAGCCTCCTAACTTTTGGACCCGTTGCTAAAGCCCTATTAACACCGGGTCTAAAAATGACCGAGGCATATGAGAGGGGTGGATAGCTCTTTCTCTAGTAGTTGTGTTTCCCTAGTTTTGGACAACTATGGCATGCAGACATACATGGTGTGAACATCCATGACGAGATATTAATATCACTGAGTACGTATGTTATTTGTCATTCCCTAGTGTGAACAACCGTGGCTGCAATCCTACTGCTGCTGCTCTTCATCCTTAGGTTCTGGCTTCCGCGTGTCGTGATGCACTTGGACTAGTATTGTAATGATTAAATACTTTAATTAGTATTAGAGAAAACTAGCAAACGTGCCTATGCGTTGCAACGGGCTCAGATTGGAGAGTTATTCAACGATTGCATCATCAATTTTAATTTATTTTAGAATCAAACTCCATACTGTGCCTAGACCAAGGTTTTGGGATTCACAATGTCAAAAAATTCGGAGGCCACCGAAATGGGCAAATTTCAGAAATTCAGAAAAATTCGGACCGGGATCCGATTGATTTTTGACAAAGTTTAACTGAAATTTGACAAAAAATTGGCATACATCAGATTTATTTTATCCCTTTGACTCACAAGGATTACATCCATATCCAGCAAGCCAAATGAAACATTAAACAAAGAAGTAGTTGCACAAATCAACGAATGAAGAAAGAAGAATCAAACAAAAGCTTGGTGGTCGATCTTGTACCGCAACAGCAGGTATATTCTGGTTTTACCCTCACATGCTAGCGCTGATTGAGATGAGATGGTGGTGTCGGAAGTCAGGAACCAGAGGAGAGGAGTGGTTGAGGGAGGGCGACGCCGGACAGGGAGACCGCACCTCCGCCTTGCGTGGCATCGATGCGGCCGAGATGACGAGAGAGGAAAAAAATCTAGGGTTGTGTAGAGTGGGCTTCGTAGTTCTATACATAGAAAATGTATTTGTGGGCTAGTTGGTTTCGTGGGCCGGGGAAAAAATTCGAATGGGGCCGATTTTTTTGGCTGGGTTGTTGTTGTCTCGGGCCGGGCCAAAATGGGCAAAATTCAGTGGAATTCGGACAATTCGGCCTGAATCCCAAAACCTTGGCCTAGACACGCTATGCTCTTCCGGACACATGCCATTTACTAAATATGTTTGTAGCAACACAAGGTCAACATGTTTTAAATTATAGTATTTTTATAAAGTTTTTGCTTGCATGATGCTCAAGGTCATTGAGGTCACACTCGACCGTGCGGAAGAATGGTTGTGCTTGCAACATGAATTAGGCAAGAGGCAGAGGTTTGATGCCGAAATTCAAATCAGATTAGTGCACATAACGACAGAGAGTTAATTGGTAAATTTTCTTGTCGCTTTGATTTCGAGTTGGGGTAGACTTCAATTTAGATGGGCAGCCCAATGCCACAAAGACTTCCGACTCCGACTTTACAAAGACTTCGAAACCTAGTATTAATAGGTAAGACTTCGAAACCACAAAGGCTCACCTATGAATGGCTAATGACAGACCAAACTAAAAATTTAGGGAAGAAACGCTATTTGCTTTAGTAATAGGTAAAGATGTAGCTTGAATCTCATGAAGTGACCAACTCTCAAGGGACCAGACCCTTTGGGCTTGTCCTTTCCCGCTATAAATATGTAATCACACCATTCATTCTATCTATAGTTGGCCATATGGGCTAGGCCCGATGGGCTGTCCGAGGCACTGTCCGAAAAAGCATGGCACTAGATCTAGCCTGGCCCGACTCCCGTCATTCCAGATTGGCCTAAGCCAATGTGTCAGGCCGTGCTTGGGCCGCCACTCCGGTCCGTAGTGCTAGCCCGAGCACAGCCCAATTTTTGGGCCGGCCCGATGGTGGCTCAGCCTGGCCTGCTAGCCCACACATATATAGGCTTTCCATTTTTTCTCTCCCCGACACGGCAGCCGTCCCCTACCCCACCTCCGGCTCTCCCTCAGCTCCTCACGCCGACGCCGCCTCCTCCCTCACGCCAACGCCGAGGGGCAAGACGCGGGGCCGCATCGCCTCCGCCAGGGACCCCTGTCTCGAGCCGCAGCGTCCACCACCCTAGCCGCGCGCCGTGCCAACTTCCGCCGCGCTGCTCCGCCTCCTGCACCGCCAGGGCGGGGGGGAGGGGGCTTGCGCCGGCGTTCGCCTCCTCCGACATGGGGGCTCGCGCTGGCCTCCGCCTCCTCCATCGTCGGGGTCGCAGCACTGGGTCGCAAACCTTCACCTCCTTCATCGCGGGGGGTCGCGGCACTGGCCGTGCCGGCCTGGCGGCCTCCTCCTACGACGGTGGCCCGAGCTCGACACGATGGGCTGGCACCAGCCCGATGGGCCAGTCAAGCCATCTGGCCGGCCCGTTATGAAAAATAGGCCGTGGTGTCGGGCCTGGTCCGCCAGGTCAGCACGGTAGCCCAGTCCGACCAGCACAAAAAGCCATCTGGCCTACATAGGGTCGGGCCGCGTCAGGAAGTGCCAAATCGGGCTAGGGTCGGGCTAGTTCCGCGCGGCCCACTTGGCCAACTATAATTCTATCAATGAAGAGGATCAGAGATTCATTTGTTCCTTTCACAATTTTTACTTTCAACACGTTATGAGCACTGTCTCTCCTTTGAGCGTAACAGAACGATGTTTTTTTCTGCCGGCGACAACGCATGCCTCATTTCCTTAATTAAAGAAACTAGCCGGCAACCTGTGCATATACTTTTAAATAAGATAATATGTTTGTTAGTAACATCATCTTATCATAAATGTTTAGAAAAAACTGTGTTCTAAAGAATTTGTGAGTCTTTAAAATTTCAAATAGGGAAAGATAACAGCGAATACTGACCATGTGTCCTGCAGTCTTATATTAACCATTGCTAGGTATACAATTTAAATTTTTCTGTCAGAACAAAATTGTGATGCAGCTAAAACGTTCAGAAAACCTTATTGTTATTTTTCTATATGATATAGTTAGTCAACATGTTGTTTTTTTGCATGGAGAAAATGAGCAGGTGAGACAGATTGGTGGAGTCACTGTTTCTGAATATACTCACATTCAAAGCCTGCATATGCCCGGTCTCACATTGGCACACAACCCCCTGCTTGGTGCATGCGCCCAAATTAATGTCGCAAAGAAATATCCTCGCAGCTAACTCTCATGAAAATAGTATTTTCGTGAAGCCCAAATCATAAGAGGATTTTCATGAGAGTTGGATACATCAAAGATTATTTTTGTGGTTGTTTTTGCTATTTTTGGCTCTCGTGAACTTTCCAGATTCTGGTAGTAACTTGCCCATGTATCCATCGCTCCTACAAAGAAATTTTTTGTGGCGAAATGACGTAAGCTGGATTGGCATCTGCATGTAATTTCTTTGATGGTGTTGACACATCATGGAACTTCTCACATATCGAGGAACAACCGGTGCCCGATCTAGGACATGAGAAGGATGAGATTTTGGACTGTTGAAAATTAGGAACCACAGCCAGGATCTGAGATGGCTGGTAGATGTAGTTACTTCAAAATAATTCATGAATCGTAATTCAAAGGAAGATATAAGGTTAGAAAATTGAGACCAGGCATACAAACGAAGGGCACCTTTGATTACACAATATGAGTAGCCTCTCCGGCAGCTCTCGAAATCTCACATCATATCAGAAAAAACCGGTGTTATGTTCACTTTCCCATCATTCTTGATTGACTAGGACAGATTTTCACTCTATAAGCATCACCTATATTCCAATAGATACTTGAAACAAAAGAAAGAATTTCCTTACAACATTCATATTATATAATTGAAAAATTTTATTTATTTGCATACCTGTGTTTTTTGAGGCATCCGCGGACGACATAAACAACGGCCATTTTTGGCCCCGGTGCTAATGGAGTATTAGCACAGGGTCCAACGGCTAGCAGCCGTGCGCAGGCGCGCGCGGCGCGCGTCGGTGGGGGCGGAGGACCTTTAGCACCGGTTGCATCCAGCAACCGGTGCTAAATCTACCCCTTTAGCACCGGTTCTATCTAAGGATCGATGCTAAATACCCGATGTTAGCACCGGTTGCAGCCAGCGACCGGTGCTGATTATCTACCTATATATTCCCTCCTTCCTCCCCACGCCCGAGCCAGCATGAACACTCCGAGCTGTGTTTATCTAAGACCATTGCTTGACGAACTTAAACAACTGTGGAAGGAAGAAGGTGTTACTATGTGGGATGAGTACAAACAGGAAAGTTTTAACCTTAGGGCACTACTTTTCATCAACATCAATGATTGGCCTGCACTAAGTAACCTGTCCGGACAAACAAACAATGGATATAAAGCATGCACCCATTGCTTAGATGATACTGAAAGCATCTATTTGAAGCATTGTAGAAAGGTTGTTTACATGGGTCATCGTCGATTTCTTCCTTCGGAGCACGAACTACGAAAGAAATGTCCACACTTTGGCGGGGATGCGGAGCACCGTACAAAGCCGATACACCGCAATGGACAAGATGTATTTGATATGGTGAAAAATGTAGAAGTAATATTTGGAAAGGGAGATGGAAGCCAACCTGTCAAGGCAGGTGAGGATGGGCGTGCCGCGATGTGGAAGAAAAAGTCTCTCTTTTGGGAGCTTCCTTATTGGAAATTGTTAGAGGTCCGCAACGCAATTGATGTGATGCATCTGACGAAGAATCTTTGTGTGAACTTGATCAGCTTCCTTGGTACTTATGGGAAGCCAAGAGATACACTGGAAGCACGGCAGGAACTTAAACGTTTGAATCTACGGAATGATCTACATCCAGAAAACAGAGACAAAGGACGCAAGTACCTGCGTCCCGCTAGCTTCACTCTCAGCAAAGAGGAGAAGGCAAGTATGTTTGAATGCTTGAACAGTATCAAGGTCCCGTCAGGCTATTCCTCCAATATTAAAGGAATAATTAACATGAAAGATAAAAAGTTCTTAAACCTCAAGTCTCACGACTGTCATGTGTTGATGACCCAACTGCTTCCCGTCATACTGAGGGGTGTGCTACCAGTTAATGTGCGGAAAGCGATTGTGAAGCTATGTGCATTCCTTAATGCAATTTCTCAGAAGGTGATCAATCCTGAAGATTTGGATAGGCTACAGAACGACGTGGTCCAATGTCTTGTCAGCTTTGAGATGATATTTCCACCATCATTCTTCAATATTATGACACATCTATTGGTTCACGTCGTCAAAGAGATTCGTATACTGGGCCCGGTATTTCTTCATAACATGTTCCCTTTTGAGAGATACTTTGCTGTTCTGAAGAAGTATATAGGTAGTCGTGCTCGTCCAGAAGGATGCATTGCTAAGGGATACGAAACAGAGGAGGTGATTGAATTCTGTGTTGACTTTATCGAAGACCTCAAGCCGATTGGGTTGCCTGAATCACATCATGAGGGGAGACTTGGTGGAAAGGGCACACTAGGAAGAAAGACGATGGTAATCAGAGACATGCTGACATTTCGTAAAGCACATCTCACAATTCTGCAGCAGTCAGCCGTAGTTGCTCCATACATCGAGAAGCATATGAAGATTTTGTATGAAGAAAATCCAGGAAAGACTACGACATTTATTCAACGTCAACACAATAGTAGTTTCGCAGATTGGTTGCGAGAACATCTGATGGCTGTTGTGGGTATTGATGCACAACTAGCCTTTCTAGCTAGGGGTCCATCGACCACGGTCTTAAAATTTCAAGGCTACGACATAAATGGGTATACATTTTATACAAGAGCCCAAGACAAGAAGAGCACCAACCAAAATAGTGGTGTCCAGATCGATGCGACCGGCAGCAATGGCAATAAGAACTCATACTATGGTGTCATAGAGGAGATATGGGAACTGGAATATGGACCTTTAAACATCCCACTGTTTAAGTGTCAATGGGTGAAACTGACTGCAGGAGGAGTTACAACTGATGAGTATGGGATGACTATAGTGGACCTAAACAAGATTGGGTTTCTAGACGAACCGTTCGTCCTAGCCAAAGATGTGACACAAGTTTTTTATACAAAAGACATGGCTAGCAAGCCAAAGAAAGGGACGAGCAAGCAATCGGACCCATCAAAAGACGAGGCAAAGCGTCATATAGTTCTTCCTGGAAAAAGAAAAATCGTAGGAGTTGAGGATAAGACAGATGAAGATTATGATATGCTCGACGGTCGACCTCCATTCTCGGTGGCTGCTGACCCAACCGTCCTGTTAGCAGCAGAGGAGACACCCTATCTACGTCGCGATCACAATCAAGGGACATTTGTGAGGAGAAAGTTTGTTAGTGTTCAAGTAAACAATGATGCTGTATAAGTTAATTGCACTATGATGAAAACTGTAATATTTTAACTATTTTTTTCTCTTTCATTTCATATATAACAAATATATTAATTTTTTATATATTAATTGCACTATGACGTGGCTAATAATGTTTTAGTTATAATATAAATAAATAAGACTAACTATAACCTAAATAAATAAGACCAAGTATAAATTAAATAAATAATACTAAACATTTAGATGTAATATAAAATATGTGAGCACCGGGTATAGTTGTAACTCCTCCTGCAGTCAATTAAATTAAATAGCACCGGGTATTTGAAAAACCGGTGCTAAATATAAAATTGCACCAAAAAAGTGGCGCCAAACGGAACTGGGGCACCTTTAGCACCGGGCGGATCTAAGACCCAGTGCTAAAGGTCCCCAATTTCGTTTGGCGCCCCGGCGGCTGACCTTTAGCACCGGGCCTTGGCTGTGCCCGGTGCTAATCCTAAACCTTTAGCACCGGGCCTTGGCTGCGCCCGGTGCTAAAGGACCTTTAGCACCGGGGGTCCGCCCTATATATAGCCAACACTTAGAAAATTTTCACATCTCGCCGTCTTCGTCTTCTCCACTCCCCACTTCGTCTCCCCGCCGGCCCTTGCGGACCCCGCCGCCGTCGTCCCCAAGCGCCACCGCGCCGCCGCCGTCGTCTCCAAGGGCCGCCGTCGTCCCTAAGCGCCGCCGTCGTCCCCCATCGCCGCCGCGTCTCCCGCCCCAAGCGCCGCCGTCGTCGCCCCCATCGTCGCCGCATCTCCCCAAGCGCCGCCGCCGTCTCCACCCCCGGCACCGCCCCTCCACCGTTGCCGGCACCGTCGCCACCCCCGGTGCCGCCCCTCCACCGACGCCCGGCCTCCACCCCGACGACGCCCCCGCTCGCCGCCGCCGCCGGACGCGCCGCCGCCCCGGCCCGACGCGCCCGGCCGCCACCCGCGCGCCGTTTGGCCGCCCGGACGCGCCGCCGCCCTCCACGCGGCCTCCAGCCGCCCCGCCGTCGCTGGCCGCTCCGCCCCGCGCCGTCGCGCCGCTCGGCCGCCCCCGCCGTCACGCTGCCAGCGCGCCGTTGCCGCCTAGCTCGACGCCCGTCGCCCTCCACGCGCGTACCGGCCCGACGAACGCGAGCTCGTCTCAAGCGATCCGCGAGCTCGATCGTCTCAAGCGATCCGCGTCCGCGAGCGGCTGTTCGTCTGAAGCCGGCCGAGTGCGACCCTGCGACTGCCGAGAACCGCCGCTGACCGCCACGCGAACACAAGCTCGTTTGAAGCCGGCCACACGTAAGCCCTTTTCCGACGTGCATGGAGAACGTACCCGACAGCTGCATGTGTATTAAGTTTATAGTTACTGTTAATGATTAGGGTTAACGATAAATTTACTAGAATTTATTTATTTGACTTAGAATTATTTCTTTAACGTGCAGTGATTATTTATTTGGCATAGAATATTTATTTAACGTACACTAATTATTTGACGTAGAATACTTATTTAACATACAATAATTATTTATTTGACGTAGAATATTTATTTAACATACAATAATTATTTATTTGACGTAGAATATTTATTTAACATACAATAATTATTTATTTGACGTAGAATATTTCTTTTGCGTACAATACTTATTTATTTGACGTAAATATTTATTTAACACACAATAACTATTTATTTGACGTAGAATATTTATTTAACATACAATAATTATTTATTTGACGTAGAATATTTTTTTGCATACAATACTTATTTATTTGACGTAAATATATTTCCATAGCGTACAATACTTATTTATTTGACGTAGAATATTTATTTAACATACAATAATTATTTATTTGACGTAGAATATTTACTTAACATACAATAATTATTTATTTGACGTAGAATATTTATTTGTCGTAGAATATTTTTTTGCGTACAATACTTATTTATTTGACGTAAATATATTTCTATAGCGTACAATACTTATAAGTATTTATTTGACTATAATATTTTCTTTAACGTTCAATAATTATTTATTTAACGTAGAATATTTATCTTTGAAGATGACAATCCACGAGGAGGATAATGATGAATTCCTTAGCAGCTCAGTTTCATTTGGGTGGAAACACTGATCGGCCACCGAGCATGGAAGAAATAATGCAAGGTATTTCTGGTGGCGATAATTTGGACCAGATGCAACCTAATGTGGGTCAACGTAATAGCGATTAGCCCACGTCTAGTCAGGTGCTAATATTTCTCATAAACATTATATACATTATCTTAACCTAATGTTGTGACTAATTTATACCGTCTAATTATTCTAGCCATCTACGGCGACAACTGGCGCTACGAAACGCCCTGGAAAAAGAAGTATCACTAAGAGGCTGAAGGAGGTCAAATTGCACATCACCAAAGTGGAGGATGATGGGGAGCCAACTGAGCCCAAAGAAATTGCCAGAAAATATGTCTCTCAATGTGGTGTTATTGTTCGTGAACGCGTTCCCATTAGCATCAGGAAATGGAGATCTACGGACCCCAATGAACCGTATGTTCTGGCTAATACAGAGAAAGAAATGATATGGACTGATGTGAAAGAAATATTCGGATTTCCTTCAGATCGTGAAGAGAAATTGAAGGATTGGACGCTGAAAAAGATGGCAACTCAATTTCAAAATTATAAGACAAAATTGTGGAAGAAATATCTCAAAACATAAGAAATTCCAGATTTTGACAATCACCCTACCATAAGACCTCATCATTGGGACGCGTTCGTGGAGTACAAACAGTCCACAGAAGGATCTGAGATATCCACAAGGAACATCGGCAATGCGGAAAAAAAGAAGTACACCCATCGAATGGGTTCAGTCGGTTATAAAGGTAGCGTCGACAAATGGGACAAGATGGAAGAAGATCTCTATGCTAAAGGCATTCGTCCAGCGACACATGACTGGCCCTTACGATCCAAGCATTGGTATTATGGTCATGGAGGCACTCTCAGTCCAATAGACGGATCTTTGGTTTTTGGCGAGGACTTGCGAGACCTAGCTCACCGCCTCCTTGAAATCATAAGGAAAGCTGAGGCCGGAGAATTCATCCCTGATAGAGAAAGAGATGAGCTAACCTATGCCTTAGGAAACAAGGAGCATCCTGGAAGAACGCGCGGAGTAGGAACTTCTGTTTCTTGGAAGTATGCTTTCAAGGAGGACAGCTCCTCCTACAGGAGCCGTAAGCGGAAGAAGACCGAAACAGAGAACGGGATGAGGGAGCTAGAGGAAATCGTAGCCGCCCAGGGCGCACGGATACAGGATATGGAGGGACAGATGGAACAGCGAATGAAGCTAGCACTTATTCAGATGACACAATCTAGAGGAACAGAAGATCCTGTTGCTTTGGTTTCCCCTCCACAACAACGTAGCAGTCACGCTTCCACAGAGCTTCCGCCAGCTCAATCAGAACCGGCCTGTTACCCTGTGGATGAAATATCTCAGCGCACCGCTTGCGAGCTTCATTCAACATTGAAGAACATATCAGTGGTGGTACGTATAATAACAATGACTTAAAGTTAGTTTACATATGTTGAACATATTATTGTGTTATTAACTTTTTCGAATATATTAGGTTGCATACGACACGGCTAGACCATTGGAAGAAGGACAAACAGTACACTCCAAGGAGATTCCATATGGCTACGCACCAGTCGAGGTGGAACAAGTTGTCTCAGATTACAACGGCTTGCAGCTTGACATCCCCGGAGGTGATGGAGAAACACTTCTTGGAGAGTGTTGTCACGGCATCATTCTATGGAGCAAGCCTGACATCATCATACCTGGTGTGGAAGCAACAACCTCGACAGGTCCGCCAGGTCCACCGTCTCCGCATGACGATGATCCTCCGGCAAATGATCCTCCAGCTAATGATCCTCCGGCAGATGATCCTCCGGCTGATGATCCTCCGGCCGAAGAAGATTGGTCTCCACCGGCGAGGCCAAAAAGGAATCCGCCCAGAAAGAAAACTGCGCCAACAAGTCCTCCACCACCAACAAAGCGGCCAACTAAGCAAAAGAAAGTGTCGGCAAAGAAGAAATTAGCTTACGAGCTGACGCAAGAGGAACTTGACGAGGTAGTCGCCGCAGAAGTACACGCGCATTTTCACAAGAAGAAAGAGCCTGAGAAAGAGTTCGTGGTTGACCCGGTCAAGGCGGCGAGGTTCTTACAAAATTTGACCAGGGCAGAACAGAAAAAAGCCGAAATATCTGACTACGACCGCTCATTAATAAAATCTTTTCAGAAAAGGAAGAGAGCTGAGCAGGCTGAGCGGTTGGCATCGCCTAAGTCTAAAGTGAAGCCAGCATCGCCTAAGTCAGAAGTGAAGCCGACATCGCCTAAGTCTAAAGTGAAGCCGGTAACGCATAAGTCGAAACGTTCTACTATTCCTCAGCTCGGCGAACAACCTCAGCAAGGATTGACTTAGTTGCCAGATGCGCACGAACTGATGCTCCAACGTCAAATGGAAGAGACAGGTCTCAGTAGAGCGGTCCTCACTGGCCAAGAATCCCCGCCCAAAGCTAAAGTGACTAAGTGGCATTTTGAGCATGGCAAGTCGTTCGTCCCGCCAGATGATGTGAAAAAGCTACAAACAAAGATGTATTTATTACATGGATGGTACATGGTTCAAGCGTCGAAAGGACGAGACATGTTTGGGTGTCGCGTGAAGGATGAGGATTTTTTCAATGGAGAAGACACGATTTGGTTGGAGTTCAAAGATATCTACGAAATCTACCAACGAGACGCCCTGGACATGTCTTTGATTCAAACCTGGGTTCTGTAAGTGATTTCTTATAACAATTTCTTTATTGTCATTTAAAAAACTCTATGAGTGACGGTGGTACTTTATTGCTTATTATGTAGAATGGAGATTCAAAGATGTCGAAGGGAGCGTATTTTTGACGTTGGTTTCATGGACCCATCAAAGGTAAACCAAGACATGATTTATAAAGATCCAGAGGCGACATATCAGAACTTATTCAAGTATGTGGATAAGCAAAATTTTATGGACTCCATACTATTGCCATACCACTACGGGTGAGTGCTAACACTTATATTATCTCATTTTATTTTCTTAATTTCTTAATTTCTTTAAATTATCTCATTATGCTAAAACACTTATACATATGTATGTAGTTACCACTGGGTGCTCATAGTACTGAATCCTGATAGAGGTGTGGTGAACGTCTTCGATTCGTTGAGGAAACCACAAGAAGAGTATCAGGAAACCATTGACATGTTTACAAGGTCGTATATGTTGACACCATTTTTGGCTCAACCAAAATATGTGAAATATTCACACCGTAATAAACTAAACTATATTAATGGCTAAATTCCATTCAAATACGAAGAAATAAATTAATACAGATCAATAACCATCGCTACATGTATAATAAGATAAATGGATGTGATATTTGCGGGTCAAAGTCAACACGCCCATGAAATAAATATACATGAAGGTATTTGCGTGCAAATACGGCCCCTTCATGAATATGCGGCCACCCGGCCAGTACTCTGTAAATACGGATAACACGTGAACACAAATGCTTATTTGACTAATCAAATAATTAGTCAGATCAACATGAGAGGGGTATAGAAAATAATGAACACGTTCAAGTGCATATTTGATTGCTTGTATGCACGTGCTCATGAGACCCCTCAGCTAATCAATTTGGCTGTAAAATAATTGACGTGCACGCTCAAAAGGTGTAAGCACCTATACGTGCCAATAAAAAGGACCAGGCACACTCTAGCGTCGCCAAGCAAACAGCATGCTACAAAGATAACGTACGTATAGCCTCGCAGCCGGCCGGAAAATAATTAAGCATTTTCTTAATCATGTAATTAAATGGATAGCCCCGTTTGGATATTGTAGTTTTCTGAAACTGTAGTATTGAGAAACCGTAGTTTTAAAAGCCGAAGCTACATAATACCACGGTATGTATAAATTAGGGTTTTTTCTCTGTTTTAGAAAAACTTTGATGTGTTTGGCCATTTGCAGTATTGACTGCAATAATACTCCACTTTGAAAAGCCGATTGGCTGTCTGGATGCGGGAAGCATGGCGAGCATTGTCCTTGACTATGGATTCATGTGTGCTTGTATTGTAGATCCAAAGCATTGACTAAACAAAATCAGACAAATTGAAATCAATCGGCAAAGTCAGCATGGCGCAGAGTAAAGACATGTCTATTGCTGCATGCAGGACTAGAGAAATTGAGGTTCCTAGCATAAATATTCATTAACCATACTTCAGTTCCTAGCATAAATATTCATTAACCATACTGCCTTGCCCTTGATTGGCGCCGTGGAGTAGCACCTCGAGGGGGGGAAATGTATGGGATGAAAATGAGGACGCACATCGCAATATCGCATGCTCCATGAGAAGAGTATACGCGCGTTGTGAGCTCTGTCAAGAAAAAAGAGGGTCTTGGTGGAGTTTAAAAACACTAAAAAAAACTGTGGTTTTATCAAAACTGCCGTTTACAAAACTCTAAAATTTGTTGCATCCAAACAGCTTTCACCTTTCTAATACCAAGGTATTTTGTAAAACCATGGTATTCATCCAAAACTCCAAAAATACTTTACGTCCAAACAGGGCCTAAAGGCCGGAGGCCTACCCGTCATGCCGAGAGATCTTCTCTGCGCGCTGGATATCCAAATGACGCTGACAAAGTCCAAGCGTAACCGGCAGCCCTGACCAAGACCAAGTAATTAATTCAAACATGCACGAACTCCACGTTCTCCAGTCGCGCGCTAATCATCCCGCGCCGGCGTCGCTAGCTATTGAAAATCAAAACAGATGAGCGCCAAATAGCCTGAACCGCCGTTGTTTCCTGCGCCTATAAATAGAGGGCTATGGCGAGCATCAGAAGCCCCGGAGAAAAGCACAAGCGCACCGCTAGGCTGCTGCGATCCCTCGACGGAGAGCACCGCCAGGCTGCTGCGCTAAACACCACCCACACCACGCCGCCAGGCTGCTGCAATCCCCTGACGGAGAGCACTGCCGGCAAACATCTCCACCACCAACTCCGAGCAAAACACCCGTGAAGAAGAAGGCCACAGAAGCATCTCGTCCGGCGAGGCGCCGCTGAGCGCGGGGAAGTCTGCAAGGTGAGGAGCCTGATGGCGCTCCTTTAATCTTCTTCCCGGCATCCTTTCTTCCTTTTATCTCTCCCTGTTCTTGCTTCTCCATGGCACAAATCAAGGGAAAATTGAAGTCCCTGCCCGTCGGTTTGGTCTTTTGATACAAATCACGGTGGGATGTATGAAGACCCCAGTCCTCGGCTTGGTCTATTGATACAACGCCAGGATAGGATGAGCGCTTGTTCTTCGTTTCGGTCTTTTGATACGAATTCAGGAACATGTGCTAAAGCCATGTCGGGAACGACAAAAACATGTTCTCGCTCCACACCATGCATGCATGGGTTCCACATCATGAATGCCTGCCATAAACTGCAGCGGCAGAAATTCCCATAAAGTCATCTGCATATCTATGAAAATGGTTGCCTCACATATAGATAAGCTCTGCATACTCGAGCGTGTTGTCGTGTTAGCAACAAATGTAGGTCATTTATCCTTCAAACACATGGTCATATATCTCGCGAGATACTGTTAAAAGAAATAATCACGAACTGCATTATACGCATGTCGTTTCAGTCTAGCAGTCTCCTACCAAGGCATGCATCCCGGGGTACTGGCTAGCGTCTTCTTAAATTACAAAAGTGGCCATGATGATTCTGTGGCCGTATACTCAAGTGGGCTTCACAACATAGTTAGCCTGCATCACAAACCATATCCAGGCATCCAATGGCCAAATGCTATGCCTAATCCAATACTTAGGTGCTAATGCAAACTTAGTCCAATTAAATAAACTTTGCCACACACATTTGCATCCAGGTATTTTGTCCTGATCAAACACTTGCAGGATACAATAAACAAATGAGTAGCCTCCCGTAATCAGGTTGCTATATATATTGCATGAAAATCCTTTTGCATGGGAACATTAGGAATTACCATGTTCATTAGTGATATATTATCACTTATCCAATAACTGACAAACAAAGGTTATCTATATGGCACTGCACACGCATGCACCATGCTATCATCTGTAGCATATATCTCCTCAAAATATTTGGAGCATAAATCTTAGTCATAATGCATTTGCGTTAGGGAATCATTGTGACGTCAAAATTCTCAAAGCAGCTCATCCATACAGGCTAGCCGTGTCTAGTCAAATTCAAAGTACATGCACATCGCAAATGATGTATACAAAATACTTGTCCGTGCATCAATCCTGCAATACAACTGAGCAACAACAATCAGCTCAAGCAGGTACATATATATGCACGTGCCTGGTTTCATGGAAATGCCATGGCACATTACAAACCTAAGAAATAGATATATCATGAACTACAAAACACCCTGCATCCCGTGTTAGCTAGGCAATTAAACAAGCTAGCAGTACGAGAGTTGTACTCATGCCGCATCATGCCCAAAAATCAAACAAGTGTGTCGGCGTGAATACATATCACATATCCATATTCACCGGGTTCTATTCTACGGCAAGCATCCATCACTACAGCGAGAAGACATAGGCTTCTTTTATTTTGTAGTCATGTAATAGGCTAGCCATATGATGTAATCTATATTTTCATGTACTCATGTTGGAACTCTTAATCAGGGGTGTTCTCTACGGAGATGTAATTAACATAATTTTTATGGAAATATAAGAATTATGGAAGTATGGACTCGCATTACCTGTATTTCTTTACTTTATCCCATTAAATTATACCACAATTAAATTTGTCTCTGCTGGCGCGGAGGCGGGCCTTCACCCGCCCGTTTTCCCGGCATCAGTATATATAAGTAAATTTCAACAATTCAAAATTTTCTATATACTTACATTATTGATTTATTTTATTTGAACTCAAATTTGAGACTAACAACATGATTATGTAATTGTAGGATGTGGAACGAGATTCGTGAAAAGCACCCCGGTATTGGATATGAAAAGCTCGTATGGAATACTGAATTCCCGGTACGCATGCAATTTGTACATATACGCCTTTGCTAATCAACTTAAAAATATCTTTAACTTTGTTTTCGCCAACAGTGTCATCAACAGGGGCCGGGCAATAATTTATGCGGATACTACGTTTGCGAGTACATGCATAGCTGGATTAAAAAAATATATACTAACCATGATATTATGGTACGCAATATCTATTTACAAGTTTCTAATTCAACTTCACCATTATTATACTTTAATTTTAATTGTTTGCAATTCGTAGATGATGTCCATCTCTAGTAAAAGCCTAGAGCAGCATAAGATCGACGCAGTTGCAGAACAACTCATTGGATTTATTTGGGACGAGATCATCAATGTGAATGGAGAATTTCATTATGATGATGCATGGGACAATACAGACACCTCAAGTCTTCGTTCCTCCATCGCTGGTCCTAGATCCTCTGCTCGTCCTAGTTCATCATCAGCTCGTCCAAGTGCAGGATCGTAATTTATGGATACTAAGTTAGAAAACTTAACTCTTTTAGCACTATGAGATGATGTAACTCTTTTGGCACTAAGATATGTAATATATGTCTTTTTTATGCTTATACGAGCCTTATACAAATACTAGTGCAGTGTAGTACGACATCCGTATTAGAACAAATACATAGGCGAAAAACGTTGGCAAAATACGTATACAAACAAATAAATATGAAGGCTGGAAAAGGAAAAATTATATGGTCCCCCTTTAGCACCGGTTCTCGAAACCAACCGGTGCTAAAGGGACTCGCGCAGGGGCCATGTGCGCGGCCCCTTTTAGCACCGGTTGGTTTCGAGACCCGGTGCTAAAGGGCCCCTTTTAGCACCGGGTAAATGACCCGGTGCTAAAGGTGTACCCCTTTAGCACCGAAAGATCCGCACCGGTTGGGAAACCGGTGCTGAAAGGGGTTTTCCAATCGGTGCGGATGCCTCATTCTCTTCTAGTGAATTGGCTCAATAGGAAAAGGAGAAAAAACTTTTTGGATCAACAGGGGAGGGAAAAGATCACCTGCCAGACCAGAAGAAGCTGGGCCGAAAACCATCAGATGTCATCGGGCATTCTTCAAGCCGTCAATGGATTCACAGTGTCCTCGTGAAGTATCAGTTGCTCCAACCTAATGCTTATGATCTTTCCTGAATGGAATTGAAGTGACTAAAATTTGAATCCTAATTCAAAAAATATTTGAGCCTCCATGGATCCAGGTGCATACAGCCTGCGAAATCCATACAGTCATCTGAAGTGTACACGAAGTTGTAGCTGCTAAATTGTGGGGGCAACTTACCGCAGACAGCAGATATTCGCCTGAAAAAAAAACTTAACGTAGATGAACCAATGCAAAGAGACAATATGGCAGGTTGACAGTGATTACACAACAGCCAGAAGATATAATATATACAAAAAACGTTGATTACAGATGTTTGCTGTCCTGAAAATTTGAGGAACAGAAACTCGGACAGGGATTCAATAAAAGGATCGGACACATCCGGGATATTGTCTATGACCCAGTTCTCCAGGACATCAGGCAGCAAAGACTGACATAATCAAAGATTACCAGGGTTCGTTAATCCGATCAGGGAAGGAAGCGTTGGCCGTCAGCGTTGAAGTACCTAGTCCAGGGTTCATGCCATTAGCTGTCGTCCTCATAGAAGGCAATCTCTAGGGAAACACCGCATGAGTTGTCGCTGCATCTGTACTCATTCTTAGGCCCATCAATACCGTGAGTATCTCACCCGTGGAGTTTCTTTCCATATTAATTACATACGCTAGATTATTTCCTTTTCTTTTTTCTTTTCCTAGGCTTTAACGTTTTCTTCCCAGATTCTATAGTTTTAGAGCATCTCCAAGAGTCTCTCTAGAACTCACTCTCTAAATCATCATTTAAAGACTCATTTGCATAGAAATCGTTTTCTATATCTTTCTGTTTTCCAACAGCTTTTTTATATCTTGCATTGCACTCTAGAAAGCTATTCTCTTTTCTATATTTAGCTAGCGAGAAATCCGGAATAGAGAGTGACTATGTTTGAATAACCTAATAGAGAGGATGTTGGAAGGTACCTTTTTAATCAAAATCTTTAAAACTAGCAATTGGGAAGAATTTAGAGAGTCTCTTGGAGTTGCTCTTAATGGCTGCACATTACACGTATGATAGCTAATTTTGGTAATTACTAATGGATGGCATATGGTGGGTAAATTTCACGAAATTTTCTTTCAATTGATCTTAACCATTGAAATTTGACTCCACATTAGATGGATGGCTAGACTTTTTTCCTTTTTGCGATTAACGTGGGATTTTCTAGAGAGTCTATGATTATGATTAGTGTAGGTATATATCGTCAGAAGGCCACCATCTAGGACGTCCTTGCCGGCATTATTGCAATAAGTGTTACTCCGTCGCAGTACATCGAGCCCGGCTGCGCATGGCTTCTCCTCCAGGCGCTAGAAGGACAGTAGTTTCTGACCTCAGCCCTAGCAACACCCGCATCCGCAGCCTCAGTAATGGCCGCAAATCCAGCTCAGGAGGTGGCGGCACCATCGGCGGCCGACCCAATGTTGGCGACTCTTTTAGCTCGTCACCTCAACCTCATCGTGGTGGTCAACCGGCAGCCGGCGGGGATCCAGCGTGGCACTTGGAGCCTAGCCACGCAGGGCTTCTCCTCCGTGATATGACGATGGGGACCGCCACGCGGGCTTTTCCACTTATGCAAAATATCGTCATTACCTGGATCAATACTATGGCTCTATCAGTAGCCGGAATGAATTATCAGAGTAAAGTGAAAGAAATAGATGGGAATAGAACGGTATTATCACCTGTTTAAACAATTGGCAAACAACACAGTGGTAGCAGAAACCGTCTTTCTATATCTAAAATAGAACAAGTAAGGTTGAGTACAAATGTACCCAGCAAGTACATAACAGAAAAGATAATGCAAGAAAATAAACTACTCTGTGTGCAGTATAAAAAGAAAGTTGGTTTCTGATATAATATTGTTTTGGTCCTCAAGGGGAAATAAACCTCCCTACCAATCCCAGAGATTTATAGAAGTGATCGCCAGGATCTTATTTAACCTCTCAAAATATGTGAACAAGTCTTTCTAGTGAAAAGTATGATCATACGAGAAAAAAAAGGCATAGCCTTCTGGAATGCCTAAATATGTGAGGCCTTGATTCACACCCTACCAACTGAACCTAGTAAGCCATCCCAAGAGGCCAAGACGAGCAACACATATATTGTGAGGGATATGAGCCCCGGGGATCATCACGACGGGCCTAGTCGCTCACCCGAAGGGGGTGGCCCGGCCCACCTGAACGAGGCTTGATGACGGGCAGAACCACTCGGAGTACGGCGCAAGGCCTCTAGGGATAAAAGATACGATTTGAGTAGTTGCACAGATATTCCTTGTACTCTGCCAAAAGCATATTCTTGGTAGAATCCATAGAGATAGAGCTAGTCAACCGACTTGTAACCCTACCCGTCAGGGATAAATATTAATCATAAGGATTTATACAAAAGACAACGAGTCTCAGGGCAATCATTGCCTCGTCCGACCCTTGGCGACCGGGATTGGAAGCTCCGCCTCGCCCGACCCCTAGCGCAGAGGGTCGGACAGTTCGCTGCGACCCCTCCCACGGAGGGCAGGCACGCTCGTTCCTATGGATGGAAACGGATCGGATTCGCATGGAATCGGATTCGGATATCACCTTTTACCACATTTTAACTCGAATACGAATACGGATTCGAATGTTCTCGAATACGAATACAAAACGGATGTCTCGAATTCGAATACGCATCGGATATTTACACCAGTTAGAAAACAATATTTACATATTTTCTTTATTAATAGTTTATATTATAAATTATTATATAAAAGTAAAGACTAAAGTATAAGTACATAACAAGTCTAGACAAAGATCACTCGTTAATAATATCACATTCATTCATAATTATTTTAATAATTAATCATATAATAAATAATAAAACTATTAATAAATACATATTTTATTTATGGATGCAATATTTTTTTATATTAAAATCAATATCATAATCATTAGTAATGGAGATAACTTTTTTAATTATATACTACCATTATTAATATTTAAATGGACATCATTTGTCATTAGTTATAGAAATAACTAACAGTTTCATATGGTCGAATACGGATACTGCCGGATATTGCTGAATACGAATGTGGAATCGGATAGAGAAATTCAACGAAAACGAATTCGGATGTATCCATTTTATTACCACATTTGAATTCGAATACGAATACGGATATCCATATTTACGTTTTAGCGGATACGGATATCGGATAATTCGGATTCCATTTCCATATTTCCATCCTTACTCGTTCCACCCAACCCCTGCGCAAGGGGTCGAAAAAGGTGCCCGGCGACTGTGCGGGGGCGGGAGAGCTCCTATCGGCATGCATTCAATTTCCACCTCTGACTCTGGAGTCACGACATCATCAGCACCTGGCACGCCATGCACAGTGCGGACGATACGCTCCCGTCAGGTCACTGCCGGGCCTGATGGAGCAGACACGCACGTCACACGCGAGGGAACCAGCTCACAGCTATGCAGGCACAGCAACATGCTACAGGGCCGCCAGACCCCCTTCCACGTGAAAGGAACGAGACAAAAGCTGATCAGTGACTTTTTACTCTTTCGCGCTTCTCTCTGCCTCATAAAGCACTCCAAAGGACAACGGGGCCCACTATAGGGACAATCACCAAAATATTCTCTCTCTTGCATGCGTGAACAACACACACTCTCTCCCTTTTACTCTCTCATGCATGTACTCTTCCTCTGTAATTCTTTTTCACTTATTCCTTTTTACCGTATGAAGCCTGCTTCCCTTCACATATACTCCCTCCGTCCCAAAATGTATGTCTTTCTCACTTCCCGAGAAATATCTTTGATTAATTTTATATTAAAAAATATTAATATTTATTGTACATAATTAGTATTATTGGAAAGATCTTTTAATCTAGTTTTTTAACAAATTTATTTGGAGATACAAATGTTGTATGTATTTTATACAAATCAAGTCAAACTTGTGGCACGAAAACCGAAAACGACATACATTTTGGGACGGAGGGAGTAAAAGGGATGGCAGGGTCTGCGCGAGGGACAAACTCCTCAGACTCCATTTTTTCACACACGCAGCACACGCATACTCACTTTCCTCCATTTTCCTAAGACTTGGGACACTCTCCCCCTCTCTCACCCATTTGTATCTCCCTACTGCAAACTCTTGCGAGCAACACGAGCAGCTCGCACTGGACGTAGGGTGCCTTGCCTGAACCAGTATAAATCCTTGTGTCTGTCTTGTAAACCATCCGAGCCCATATGCGCAACCCACGAGATTTACTAGCTGGTGATTTCGAAACACCGACAGTTGGCGCGCCAGGTAGGGGACTGTTGCGCATTCCATCAAGCTTCGGATGGCTAGTCACGCCGCGAGCTGGGCTCCGGGCGCGTGCGCGCCAGCAAGAGCTCCAACAAGAACGACGCCGGCGACAATGACGATGACAGCGATGCCGGCGACAATGACGACGACATTCGCACCAACACTGACAACGACGGTGGCGCCGTCGACAATGACGCGTCGGTCCACCAGGCTGCTCCAAGCTTGTCGGTGTTTGAGTCACCGACTAGTAAATTTCTCGGTTTATGCGTGGGGATTCGGATGGTTTGCGAGTCAGGCACAAGGAAGTATGCTGGTTCAGGCAATGTGCCCTACGTCCAGTGCAATCTGCTCGTGTTGCTCATAATGTTTGTAGTAGGGGTTACAAACGGGCGAGAGAGAGAGCTGGGCTCCCAAGTCTCATATGTGTATGCGTGTGCCTAGTGGTATGGATTGAAAGTCGAACCCCTTCTCAGGGAGACCGTCTCCCCTTTTATAGTTCAAAGGGAGAGCGGTGTTACACGGGGGTCGAATAAGAGAGAAATGGCGTGAGTCAAATAGGAGACGCCGCTTCTCCTGGCACCACGACCAAGGAGGACTCCTCATGCAACAGCACTGGCCGCCAACCCTCATCACGCCCGCATCAACCGCCACAGCAGCGCGCAGGTCAGAGGAGTTGACGATGAGGAAGAATAAGGCCACTCCGAGCACAGGAAAGCACCAATCTAGGCAACGGGGCAACGGATCTGACGACAGGCATCCGGCGGCCCGCAGATCCGATGACCCACCGGGCAACCACTACTCAAGAGACCATCAATTGCATCGGTTCATTCGCGTCGGCTACAAATGAGCCGTTTTGAAAAAAGTTATAGCCGCTTCTAATGACTCATCATTCGCGCCGGGCTGAAATTAAGCCGCTTTGAATAGTCATTCTAACCAGCCTGAAATTGAGCCGCTTCGAATGATTAGTCATTCAAACCGGTCCGAAATTGAGCCACTTCGAATGACTCGTCAATAGCACCTGCTCAAATTGTCTCATTTCGGAAATTCATAATTTTTGCGTATAGTTTTGGATTGAAAGAAACTTTGTATAAAATTTATACGTTTCGACGAGATCTACAACTTTCTAGTTGAAGGTTTTTTATTTAAAGTCATTTAAATGCCCAAAATAGTTCTTGTCCTTATTCTCGCTCTTGTAACTTCAATTTCAGATTGTATTATGTATTTTGTAACTTTTGCATGCGGTCTCAGATGGGGAGGAACTTTATATGAAATTTGTACGTTTTGACAAGATCTACAACTTTGTAGATGAAAGTTTATTGATTTGAGATCATTTAGATAACCAAAACTTCAAGTTCAGTTCTATTTCCTACCCAGCTTGTTCCCGCTCTTGTAATTTGAATTTCAGGATGTATTCTAAATTTCATATCTTTTGCATAGGGTCTCGGATGGAGAGAAGCTTTTTATGAAATTTGTGCGTTTCTACGAGATCTACAACTTTGTAGTTGAAAGTTTTTTGATTTGAAGTCGTTTAGATACCCAAATAGTAGATGTATGCTTTAGGCAACAAAGGTCAAAAGGAATATAACTCCCTCATGCGTTCAGGAACGACGTCTAGGCGAGATGGTAAGGAAGGCTCGCGTGAGGCAGGAGGTCGTGAGTTCGAAGGCTGGGCACCACACGCGCGCGTAATACGTGTGATTTGTGACTTGTGACTTGCGACCGTAGCTCGGGGTGGCCTTCTAAGCTACGAAAAAATATTTTTGCTATTTTTATTTACGAATTCCTATTTTTATTATCCGCGCCGATGCGAGATCCACCGGTTAGAATGACTGTCAAACGAAGCGGTGAAATAACCGGCACGAACAACCGTTCATTGGCATCGGCCAAAGGAAAGCGGTGAAAATAACCACTTCGGATGAGGTTTTCGCGCCGTTTCGATTAAGGGTCTCTGCAGTAGTGAGCCACGGTGGCGGCGCGGGCGAGCCCGAGCCCCTGGGAGCAAAGGCGGCAGCTTGAGGGAGCCTGAGCCCAGGGCAGCCACGACGGCACGGGGGTGGATCCAACACTGTATCTCTTAATCCAGGAACCTGAAAGGCAGAGATTCATATATATCTCTCAGGTTTGGAATACTTAGACCCTCAAACTCCTTTAACATGCTAACAATATCCAATTCACTAGGTGATACTTATATGATTACCTTCTGAGTCATCCCAGGGAAAGTAAGAACTAAGAATTAGTATAATTCTCAGGAAAATACTTAGTTTCCCAAGACTTTTATTCATTTTACGGTTACAAGCCAAGGACGATACAATATATGGAAACAAACAGCGAGCGCACCCACAGAGGGCAGGGATCCGTCCACCATCCAATGGATGCAGCCACGACGGCACGGGGGTGGATCCAACACTGTATCTCTTAATCCAGGAACCTGAAAGGCAGAGATTCATATATATCTCTCAGGTTTGGAATACTTAGACCCTCAAACTCCTTTAACATGCTAACAATATCCAATTCACTAGGTGATACTTATATGATTACCTTCTGAGTCATCCCAGGGAAAGTAAGAACTAAGAATTAGTATAATTCTCAGGAAAATACTTAGTTTCCCAAGACTTTTATTCATTTTACGGTTACAAGCCAAGGACGATACAATATATGGAAACAAACAGCGAGCGCACCCACAGAGGGCAGGGATCCGTCCACCATCCAATGGATGCAGCAGTGAGGGATGCCCATTTTATTTAGCTGCAAATACATGCAGTAGATACGGGTCGCACACGTACGTATGGCTCAAAGCCAAACATATGATGGATCCATTAAGCTTGAACTGTGTATGTGCCAATAGCATTGAGTTTCTCGGAAGAGCTGCCGAAGAAGGCGATGATAGTGGCCGGGAAGCTGAAAGTACTTAAGCCCTCCTCTGACTGTGCCCCATATGGCCCATATGGTTCCACAGCCTTGTCAGTGACAAATTTAAGTGAGGTGATGCATTTGCCATCAGTTGTGCCAGAGATGCTGATCATGCGCTCGTCTTGAATAAGATTAATCTGCATACATACGAAGGTAGATCACAAGATATATAACTGTAATAATTAATAAAAAACCAACCAAGTTTGGACGACAATATAATAATGCGAACTTCTCGTGCACGTATGGACGTACGTACCATGTGGTGTTCACCAGTCTTGGTGCCCCATGGACCCGAGGGGATAGATTTCCCTGCCTCGTCGACGAAAATGAAGGATATGCCATTGATGACCCCACCTCGGTAAAAATCATTGCTCCAAACCTGGACGCTCACAAGCGTTTTTGGTTTAGTGTAAATGTCCCAAGCATTACCTCCTGGGCCACCATACGGGCCAATCTTCGTCGCTGGCGTAGACTGCATTGCATGCATGCACGCGGTCATTAATCGATGGAAATATATCTTTGGTTAGTTTAATTTGCTTACTGATGGAACTCCTACCATTAGACGCTTGCTCGGCGTAGCTATCTGATGATCTGTTTCTGTTCTTGTCTGTGAAGGGAATGATGGCTGCTTGCTTGGTCGGTCCTCCTTGAACCAAAATACCCGCCCATTTATAGTACTACCATGCATGATGACAGAGGCAACAAGTATTGTCCTATCATCCTCCTTAACCTCCATCTGTCTTGCTGTTGCACACAGTACAATCAATTGATAATTGGTGTGTTTCCTTAGTGTGGACAACTATGGCATGCAGACATACATGGTGTGAACATCCATGACGAGATATTAATATCACTAAGTACGTATGTTATTTGTCATTCCCTAGTGTGAACAACCGTGGCTGCAATCCTACTGCTGCTGCTCTTCATCCTTAGGTTCTGACTTCCGCGTGTAGTGATGCACTTGGACTAGTATTCTAGTGATTAAATACTTTAATTAGTATTAGAGAAAACTAGCAAACGTGGCAATGTGTTGCAACGGGCTCCAGTCAAGACTGGAGAAGGCCCTATTAGCACCGGTTGGGAACCCCCTTTAGCACCGGGTTTCCAACCGGTGCTAATCTTCCGGTGCTAAAGGGTCCAACTTTTAGCACCGGGTCACATACCCGGTGCTAAAGGCATCCTTTAGCACCGGTTGAAAACACCACCCGGTGCTAAGGGTTTATGGGCGCAAAAAAAAATTAAATGTTTCTTCTACTCTTTTTTTTTCTATCTCTCTCCTCTCTTTTCTCCCTCCCACCGCATCTTTCTCTCTGTTCTTATTCTTCAAAAACGTTCTTATTCTTCAAGAACAAGAACAGACAAGAAAGAAGATAAATGGTGAGAAGAAAAATGATAGGAGAAAAAAAGAGATAAGGAGTAGAAAAAACTCCATTTAGATTTTGACATTAAACACAAAATTATAAGATTTAAAATCTAACAAGAAACAAGATCTAACAGGAAACAAAAATTAGAACGCATCTTGAGAAAAAAAGACAGGCCGCCGGGGCTAGGCCACCGCGCACGCGCCCGCGGCCTGCGCCCGTGCGCCGCCCGCGCACGCGCCCACGCACCTCCCGTGCACGCGCCGCCCGCGGCCTGCTAGCGCGCTCACGCCCCGCCCGTTGCCTACGCCAGCGCGCTGCCCATGTGCCGCACGGTCCTTCGCCCGCCTCGCCCCGCCGCCGCATCTGCAAAGACGAGAAAAGAAACATGAGAAGAGGAAGAGAGATAAGGAAAGGAGAGGAGATAAGGTTGAAGAAGAAGAAGAGAGAAGGGGAGAGAAAAGATAAAGGAGGAGGGGGGCTGCCCGTGCGTACGGCTGCTCGATATTTTGGGTCTGCGCCCTCGTCATTTGCACCGGTGCTACCCTTGAACCGGTGCTAAATGCGCTCAGGCACATTTAGCACCGGTTGGTGGCTGCCACCGGTGATAATAGGTGAGTTTTAGCACCGGATTTTATTACCAACCGGTGCTAAAGGCTTCCCATCTTCTTTTTCAGCCTCCTAACTTTTGGACCCGGTGCTAAAGCCCCATTAGCACCGGGTCTAAAAAAGACCGAGGCATATGAGGAGGGCGGATAGCTCTTTCTCTAGTAGTTGTGTTTCCCTAGTGTGGACAACTATGGCATGCAGACATACATGGTGTGAACATCCATGACGAGATATTAATATCACTGAGTACGTATGTTATTTGTCATTCCCTAGTGCGAACAACCGTGGCTGCAATCCTACTGCTGCTGCTCTTCATCCTTAGGTTCTGGCTTCCGCGTGTCATGATGCACTTGGACTAGTATTGTAATGATTAAATACTTTAATTAGTATTAGAGAAAACTAGCAAACGTGCCTATGCGTTGCAACGGACTTAGATTGGAGAGTTATTCAACGATCGCATCATCAATTTTAATTTATTTTAGAATCAAACTCCATACTGTGCCTAGACCAAGGTTTTGGGATTCAAAATGTCAAAAAATTCGGAGGCCACCGAAATGGGTGAATTTCGGAAATTCGGAAAAATTCGGACCGGGATCCGATTGATTTTTGACAAAATTTAACTGAAATTTGACAAAAATTTGGCATACATCAGATTTATTTTATCCCTTTGACTCACAAGGATTACTTCCATATCCAGCAAGCCAAATGAAACATAAAACAAAGAAGTAGTTGCACAAATTGGCCCGAATCCCAAAACCTTGGCCTAGACACGCTATGCTCTTCCGGACACATGTCATTTACTAAATATGTTTGTAGCAACACAAGGTCAACATGTTTTAAATTATAGTATTTTTATAAAGTTTTTGCTTGCATGATGCTCAAGGTCATTGAGGTCACACTCGACCGTGTGGAAGAATGGTTGTGCTTGCAACACGAATTAGGCAAGAGGCAGAGGTTTGGTGCCGAAATTCAAATCAGATTAGTGCACGTAACGACAGAGAGTTAATTGGTAAATCGAATTAGTGCACGTAACGAGAGAGAGTTAATTGGTAAATATTTCTTGTCGCTTTGATTCCGAGTTGGGGTAGACTTCAATTTAGATGGGCAGCCCAATGCCACAAAGACTTCCGTCTCCGACTTTACAAAGACTTCGAAACCTAGTATTAATAGGTAAGACTTCGAAACCGCAAAGGCTCACCTGTGAATGGCTAATGACGGACCAAACCAAAAATTTAGTGAAGAAACACTATTTGCTTTAGTAATAGGTAAAGATGTAGCTTGAATCTCATGAAGTGACCAACTCTCAAGGGACCAGACCCTTTGGGCTTGTCCTTTCCCGCTATAAATATGTAATCACACCATTCATTATGGGGCTGATTGGTAGGGTGCACAAGTGTTAGCCTGGCTAGTAGTAGTCCATGGCCAGCCCAAGCCAGTCTTCTTCTATCATTTTCGCCCGTGATTGGTAGGCTGCATAAGAAGTTTTGGCCTGCACAAGACCGTGGTTGGTAGGCTGCACAAGACTGGTAGAATAACCTTGCACATGCCATAGGTGAAGTTACCTCACTGGAAATTATTTCCCCTTCTCTCTTCTCACAGTTCTTCTCAGTGGAGATGGAGGAGTGGACTCGATCTTAGCTTCATCAGCAGTGGAGTAGATGGAGGGGATGGAGTAGCTCCATCAAATCGACCTCCGGCGGCCGAGCGAGAGAGCTCTGCCATGGCTCCCATCGGCGACCGGGTGAGAGACCTCTGCCGTGGCTCCCTCGTGGCTAGGCTGGTGAGCTCCACCATGGCTCCGCGGCGGCAGTGCAGGCGAGCTCCGGCCACCTTTCCCCCGCATCGCCGCTGCCGTCTCGCACACGCGGCAGAGGACGCGCGCGACCACCCCTCCTCGGCCGCCCCACCAGATCACACCATGGCCTCCACGGCCATCGTCGACGCCAAGTTCCTCCCGGCCCACATCGACTATTCCCCGCGCATCGCTCCTTCTCCCCGCTTTTCGGCTCTTCCTCCTCCTCCTCTGCAGCGTCGCTCCTCCGCCTCCGATCCCGATCGCCGTCCGGCCTGGGAGGCAAGCTGCCCCCGCCAGCGCCCCCGCACTCCTACGGCGACGGTGGATCTGGCGACGCCGCGGACTCCGGCGGCGATGGCGGCAGCGGCAGCCGTGGGGGCATCCTCGGTGTGTTCCTCGCCGGGCGTGCAGATGAGATCCGGCTTCGGCGGTCACAGCAGAGGAGGTGAGACGACTGCTTCATGCAAGGGCCACCGAGCTTGTGCAGGCCTGCATAGCTAGAAACGCGGGTGGGATGCGTTCCCCCTTGTGCAGGCCGTACAGGCCTCTTTGCACACCCGAAACCTGTCTAACAGGCCTATGCAGCCTACCAAACACCAGCGGGCTGCATTACACAAGCCTGGATAGGCCTTATGCACCCTACCAATCACCTATTATATCTATAGTTGGTCATATGGGCTAGGCCCGATGGGCTGTCCGAGGCACTGCCCGAAAAAGCCCGCCACTAGCCCTAGCCTGGTCCGACGCCCATCGTTCTAGGTTGGCCCAACCCGATGCGTCGGGCCGTGCTTGGGCCGCCACTCTGGCCCATAGTGCTGGCCCGGGCATGGCCTGGTTTTTGGGTCAGTCCGGCCTGGCCTGCTAGCCCACACATATATAGGCTTTCCCTTTTTTCTCTCCCCGACATAGCAGCCGCCCCCACCCCACCTTCGGCTCTCCCTCAGCTCCTCACGCCGACGGCACCTCCTCCCTCACGCCGACGTTGGCTCTCCCTCAGCTTCAAGCGCCGATGTCGAGAGGAAAGACGCGGGGCCGCACCGCCTCTACCACCGCTAGGGACCCCTGCCTCGGGCCGCGACGTCAACCACCCTAGCCACACGCCGCGCCAACTTCTGCCCTTAGCCCTCGGCCCTAGCGACTTCCGCGTCCGCAGCCTCAGCAACGGCCGCAAATCCAGCCCAGGAAGCGGTGGCGCTGTCCGCGGCCGACCCAGCGCTGGCGATTCTTTTAGCTCGTCACCTCGACCTCATCGTGGTGGTAAACCGGTAGCCGGTGGGGATCCAGCGCGGCACTTGGAGCCTAGCCGCGTAGGGCTTCTCCTCCGTGAAATGACAGTAGGGACCGCCCCGCGGGCGTCTCTACTTATGCAACATAGCTCCATTACCTGGATCAGTACTATGACTCTATCATTAGCCGGAATGAATTACCAGAGTAAAGTGAAAGAAATAGATGGGAATAGAACGGTATTATCACCTGTTCAAACAATTGGCAAACAACACAGTGGTAGCGGAAACCGTCTTTCTATATCTTAGATAGAACGAGGAAAGTTGAGTACAAATGTACCCAGCAAATAGATAACAAAAAAGATAATGCAAGAAAATAAACTACTCTGTATGCAGTATAAAAAAAGTTAGTTTTGATATAATATTATTTTGGTCCTGAAGGGGAAATAAACCTCCCTACCAATCCCCGAGTTTTATAGCAGTGATCGCCAGGATCTTACTTAACCTCTCAAAATATGTGAACCAATCTCCCGAATCTATATTTATTTGTTCATAAATGCCTAATCAAAGTCAGTTTTAACCAAATGGGTTCATGACCGGAACCATGGCTACTCGAATAGATTATATAACTCTGCATAGGGTGTACTTTATGATCATACAATTGGATTAGCCATACCAAGGCCTTTGGTTAGACTCCGAGATCTGAATCCACTGTGTCCATCTTTGGACAATATTTTCTAGATCCATCCATGGATATTACTAGGGTCTAAGTAGGAGCCACACTAACATTCGCCTCGTGGATCTCATCCCAGAAAAATACGTGTATAAATAAATATATCAACAATTATCAGTTGGGAACTCAAACCCAATCCACATTGCTTAATTCAAGAAATAGAAATTTGAACTTGTGAAAGGAAGTAAGGACAATAAAACTAGTGAAAAAGTACGGGGGTAAGCTGGACAGCCTTTTGAGAAGCTCCTGTCCAGAGGCTTACCTCGGCCATATAGGATCTGGTTCATCGAGCAAGTCATTCCAGTGAAAAGTATGATCAGATGAGCAAAAAAGGCATAGCCTTCTGGAATGCTTAAATATGTGAGGCCTTGATTCATACCCCACCAACTGAACCTAGTAAGCCATCCCAAGGGGCCAAGATGAGCAACATATATACAGGAGATGGGCTTTGGTGTAGCAAAGTTCTGGTCGGCACGGGTTGACTGTGAGAGGGTCAGGGACCTTGAGGCTACCCCACTTACAATGACTGGCTGGCAGTGGCCAACGGCTGGGATTTCAGGGAGTGAGGGCAAGACACTAGGAAGAGGCATGGAGGTGGAGGGGTATAGCCATCAGGCAGTGCCAATAGTCTGAGGTGTTGGCGGTGTGGCCAAGCTCCAGCGTCTGCGAAGGAGGCCTCCTCACACGACAACATTGGTCGTCGACCCTCATCACACTCGAAATCTGCTGCCACAGCAGCACGGAGGTCGGAAGAGGTGCTGCTGACGAGGAAGAAGAAGGCCACCTCGAGCACGGGGAAGCACCGATCCAGGCAATGGGGCCACGGATCTGACGACAGCGATCTGGTGGTGGCCAGTGGATCCGATGACCAACTGGGTAGCCACAGTGGCGGCGCAGGGCAGCTCGAGCCCCTATAAATGAAGGTGGCGACTTGAGGGAGCCTGTGCCCAAGGCACGGCGATGGGGTGGATCTATTGGCGACTCGCAGGTTGTAACGGAGACCAGACGACCTCGATAGGGAAGAACTAGGCCACCCCGAGCTCGGTGGCCGGTGACAATGGCTGGCTATTCCGGCGACCGGCAGCGATTGGGCGGTGACCAAACAACATCGATGTTAAAATGCCATCCTGAGCTCGGTGTAACAACCCGGCCCATAAAGACAGCTAAGACCCAATTTACACGTTGAATGGACCACACCTGCTAATTAACATTCTTACACTTTTGTCCTCATTTGCGCAAAAGGTTGGAACCAAGAGTTAACAGCCTCCTAAGACTAGCTATTTAAGCTGGTCGAATAGATCGACAACTTCCGATACAGGATTAAAGCTGCAATGCTACAGTATTTCATGATGATACAGTTATAGCAAAATAGGCCCGGTCCAACAATAGGCCCACGGGTTGTTACACTCGGGAAGCTCAGATCCGGGCAGAGGGACCGCGGATGCGATGATTGACGCCTGGTGACCAGTGGCAGGCGGAGACAACGACCAGACAACTATGGGGGAGGAGGGGAAAGAGCGAGGAGGGGTAGCACACCAAGGCCAATGGGCATGAGAAGATCAGGCGACCGTGACCCAACAACAGCCTTTACCGGTGGCCATGGATGCCAGCAAGGGTGTGACAACCCACCTCGGCGGTGGAGGGCGACTGCCTTAGGAGCATGGAGAACTGCCCAAGACCAAAACAACACAGATCCGTGCCAGGAAGGTGTGGATCCGGTGGCATAGGACCACAATGAAACATGATGACGGTGACCTCGGTGAGTGGGGAGTGGAGAGGTTGAGGAAAAGGGAAAAGGTGGGAGAGAGGATGTGCTTGGCCTCTGATTTCGATGCCACCGCCACTCGACCGGTTGCCGGTGGCGGTGGCGTCAACCGGCAAGAGTTTAGTTGAGTCGCCCTCATTTCGCCCATGGAAAGCGACACGGGGTTGTGATTCTGTGAGATAGATGTGCACTACGGTTTGGAATCAATGTATGCACAATATATTGCAGGGCACTCCAATTACATAGATCATAAATGGCAATCACAACATTATTACAGCACAACTCTAATAATTTTGATGTGGAGGAAAGAATGACGTGCTTCTACTTCCCAACCCCACAAGCAAAGTATCTATTTATCAAGTACCTGAGAGATTAAGAAACAAGGGTGAGATAAAAAAAATCTGAACAAGTATTAGGCATTAACAAGCAATTTATACTACAAGTTCATTAAGCAACGGTTTTAACTTCATCAATAAGTGAAGCTCTAAAATCAACTCTATATATTCTCATGCATATGTGAAGACCATACCATCACAAATCCATGGAGAAGAGTCACTTCTCACCACAATTACCATAGAAACTAATAGCACATCAAATGCAAATGTCATGTCTCCTGCCTTCATACTGAACAAAGTATGAAGCTGCATCGTTATATCCAATGTTGTACCGGTAAGGTCACGGCCATAGGTGTAGCCAGGGGTATGCACGTGTATTCATGTGAATACCATAGATTTTGTGGAAAAAAATATCTGACTATACATAGTATATACGATGTATTAGTCTAGCTCAAGTCTGTTTCCATCTCTGTCTCCACCAATCTAATTTGAGCCCAACTCAGTGATTATCAGCCCAAGTATCAAGCTGAGCCTAACTCTGAAATAGAGTTATCAGAACTCAGTTCAGCCCTGTTCGTATTCGCCGGCAAGCGGCGAGCCGCAGCGTGTCGACGGATGAGTGTTGTGCGTTGCGAGCAATGACCAATGCATATACACAGGCTGAGGTGAGGTAGAAGCTGTATACTCCCAACGTCTCTTTTTATAAGGCACGGTCAAACCTGGCATGGTCTTTCATATTATACTTTGACCGTTTATTTATCTTATACTATATTATTGATGATTATAATTTTATCATCTTTAGAGAGTATACTTGATTGCAAATCTAACCATGTCAACTTTGCATTATAAAAGTTAAAAAATATTGGCTAAACTATTAGTCAAAGATTGTAAAGTTTGAATCTTGATATACGCACGTGCCTTATAAACAGAGACGGAGGGAGTATTACTAATTACTGCTAGATAGATTTCTATTAGAATAAAATTCACATGCGGTCCTCAAACCGCGAGGTATCATCTTGGCGCATGAACTTGCAAAATGCATAGGCTAGGTGGACCGAGGTGTCACGCCCAAAAGCTTCAGGGCTCAATTAAATCTGTCTTTTTTTTTATGCGCATCATCATTCTAATGAGCTGGAGACCTAGAATATTTGGATGGCAATAAATGATTTGATTTTCAAGAGCATAAACCTTGAAGTGAGCTCTTGCTGGCACCATTTTAAAATGGAGAGTTATCATGGATAATCCTGAGAACCAAAGAAGCAACAAAGCAATTTATGCAACAATGGCTACTGTAATTTGGATAATTTGTTGATCTTCTTTGTTTCTTTTTTCTTTTCTTGAGCTCTTTGCTTGTAAACTTTTGTTTCTTCGGTTTATAAATATGTAACCATAAAAAAAGATGGACCTAATTGGCGCCTCATAATAATTTTAGGACTGCTATCAAGCTGTCAACAATTTGTACTTTGGTTATTATTAATATTTTTATTATTTTGGATTTATGGTCATTGCTGAACTTTGGCTATTATTAGGGTCTCGTGGTCCCATATTGCATTGCAAAAAAAAAAAAAAAAAAAAAAAAAAAAAAAAAAAAAAACGTGACAATGAATACCATGCCACAAATTCCTGGCTACGCCAATGGTCACGGCTATCTAGCAGCGACATATATATCCATATGCATGCAACGTGATGCAATGCAATGCCCTGTAATACCAAAATAGATTGCGGATAGAGTGCATACACCGCACATGTCAAATAAGCCTCTCCAAATTTTGAGAACATAAGCCTCATCTGAGTTATGTCAATATGATCCATTGTCAAGATACAAAATAAAGAACAGTGTGAATGTAATAGCAACAACAAGAAGTGCATAGTTTCATATCTAAATGGATAATAATGGACATGTTATTATTCTGAAAATATTTAAGGTGGAATAAATAGCAAATTAAAGAGTATAGCAACCACCGCTATGTTACTCCCAATGGAACAACGTTGCACATTGACTAGGCCAACTGCAGCATTGTTGCGTCCCCTTTTTGTATGTTTTAATTAACACATGGTATGACTAAAAACAAATATACTTTGAGAAACCCAAGGGAAGGACATACAACTCTGTACATATCCTACATTTTATGCACAGAACACAAGTATAAACTAAGACAAGGGCAGATGATTAGCAAGATATATAGCATATAAGCCTAGGATATCAAAATAGCAAGGGTATATGACTAAATGAGCATATGAGCCAAGCACAACACTATATAAATAAGATAAATAACTTGAGTAGCACAAAGTCAAACAAGGATAGAAGAATACAACAGCAATACCCTTAGCTCCAAGAAGAGTTGGAACCTAAATAGAGCTACGCGAGCCTAACTCGACCAACTTAGAAACTAAAAGAGGGAGAGAGTGATTCTTATTGTAACTTGTGGGATGGAGGTGAGGCGAGCCAGTGGTGGTTTGGCTGACCCTAGTTTTCAGCTAAACCCCCACAACCGCCTCCCCAACCGCCATTTGGCTAGGAGACTGCCTGGTAGTCCCTTAGGCCAGTGGTGGGTGGTTGATGCAGTGCAATGGCAGTTTTGAAAGTTATCTGGGCCCTTTAATCTGTGTGCATTCCCCTGATTGGCTGAAGGGGTGTTTCTTGGCCATCTTGGCTTGTGCTTTCCTCATTTTTGTGTTATTTCACCTGCATCTAAATAATCTCTGAGGACAGGTGAAACAACGTCATTTAAAACTAAATATGTGTGTACGAAATACTAGTTCTCCTTTTTTCTTGAGAATATTGATTGTCATTTTGTTTATACTAATGCAAGCATTAGTACCGGGCCAAATCCCAGCTGGTATTTATGTCAGTGATGGATAGCGTGTTTTCTAGTAGTGCGAGAAGGATCGGACTTGAAAATTATCTTGTTTATTTTTTTTATCTTTGCTTGAGTGAGGTAAGGATTTCACCTACCTATGTATTGATGGCGACTATCAATACAGTAATGCTAAAAAAATAATACTAGTCTTGTTCTGTTAACTGAAGATGTCAGTAGTACGTACATTATTTTTTCTATACTGTCAGAGCATGCCACGGGAGAACATCATCATCAAGGCAGTCAAAAGCTACCCAGTGTTTATCAATGGGCCACCTATATATGATCGACTTCCATTTAGCCAAGTTCCTGAGGTTCAAGTGCCCAACTTGTGGCTAGCCCCCGCGTCGCTCCCGCCTCAGGCGGCAACTGAGCGTTCCACTGCCGCCACCCCCTTTCCTCCCCTCTCCTCACATCCGCTCGCCGCCATTGGAGGGTCTGTCGGAAGTCCGTGCGGATACCCATGACGGCGTTGCGGGGCCTCCTTGCCTGGTTTTGGCCATGGACGCTCGTCCTGGGCAGGGGAACGGGGCCAGGCATCCATGGCGGGAACGGGGCCAGGCATCCATGGCGGGCCAGCCAGCTAGCCATGGCGACGGTGGCGGCTCAGGGAGGCCGGATCCAACGTTTTCGGGACCGGATATGCGCGGAGCAAGGGTCGTTGGGTCGGCGGAGGCCATGGGCGGACCCGCGCTGTAACATCCCGGGTATCACGCACCCTGAGACGCTACACAAAAACACTACCAAATGCTGAAAAGAAAATTTCAGCAGCTTGTACCTACAAACGAGCACGATGCGGAAGCAACAACAAATGGATGTATATATAAAGCGTGATACTCCAACTTACATCTCTACATGCTCATCAAAATTGAGTAAGAGCATTATAAGATCTATCAAATTCAGAAGAGTACACCACATCAATATGAGATCCCGTAGAGGTGTATGACATGCAACTAACCCATTCCCTTCGTGCTAGCTTCAAAGGATAACCTGGGGAGGGATAAACAAGGGTTAGATTGAATAATCTCAGCAAGTGAACTACTTTAACAAGCTATTTAAACCACAGTAGATTATTTAACCATTTGATTATTTAATAAGTGTTGAAGAGGCAACTCCACAAAACTACATGGAATACCAAAAACGAGGCCATCATGGTAAAGGTAACAAAGCATTAGTTTGTACAATAGCTACTCATAGTGAATATACTAGAGTCCATAAAAGGGAAAAGTCCATTTTTGACCATCCAACTCTTGCCTCAGTTTGGTTTTGGCCATCGAACTCCAAAACCGGGTATCTTTAGCCATTCAACTATCAAAACCGTTCAAATTTGGCCATCGGGCTGTTTTGATGGGTGGTTTCAATTTTTTTAATTTATAATTTAGTCCTTAGATCTTAAAATGATTATTACTTTTTGCTCGTACATCTGATTTAGGTGGTTCTTGCGGTCACACATTCATAACGGTGAGCTTTATATTTTAAAATGTTATTTATACTATTTTATCACTATTTGTTATATTATTCTTATGTTGTTGTGTATAAACAATAATATAAGAAAAACAAAACAAACAATTACAAAATAATATGAACAACATTTTAAAAGATAAAGCTCATTGTTACGAACGCATGACCACTAGAATCACTTAAATCAGAGATACATGAAAAAAATAGTGATCATTTTAAGATTCAAGGACTAAAAATAGTAATCATTTTAAGATCCAAGGACAAAATAGTCCTTGGATCTTAAAATGATTACTATTTTTTTCTCGTATCTCGGATTTAAGCGATTCTTGTGGTCATACGTTCGTAACGATGAGCTTTATCTTTTAAAATCATGGACATATTATTTCGTAAATGTTGTTTTACTTTTCTTATATTGTTGTTTATACACAACAACATAAGAATAATATAAGAAATAGTGATAAAATAGTATAAATAACATTTTAAAAGATAAAGCTCACCATTATGAATGCGTGACCGCAAGAATCACCTAAATCAGATGTACGAGCAAAAAGTAATAATCATTTTAAGATCTAAGGACTAAATTGTAAATTAAAAAAATTGAAACCACCCATCAAAACAGCCCGATGGCCAAATTTAAACGGTTTTGATAGTTGGATGGCTAAAGATACCCGGTTTTGGAGTTCAATGGCCGAAACCAAACTGAGGCAAGAGTTAGATGGTCAAAAATAGACTTTTTCCTCCATAAAATGATAGTTAGCAACCCATAAAGCCATAACAAATAGGCCTCCATAACAACTAACACTAAAGGAAGCACAACCGCATGTCAAATCCCACAATAAAAGTAGAATAACATTGCGATCCAATTGAGGTGCAAAGGAATGCAAGGTAACAACACATATAATATCTCCATAATCCCGTAAGTCATACCAAAATGCACATCACCATGGAGAAACATCACAACCATAATAGTTTTATTGTAGGTATATCAACCATTACCCAAATATCCACACAATAAGCAAGTGAATGCAAGACACACACATATGGTATTTTCAAAAATCCCATAAGCAACATCACAAACGTAACTCCATCACATCCAACATTCAACCATTCAAAAAAAAAGCATATCAATGCACATGAACTCCTGCCTTCATACCCATCAAGGAATGAGCCGCATAACAATGCCAAACCAATGATGCTATATGCATATGAACTCCTGCCTTCATACCCAATAAGGTATGGAGCTGCATCACAATGCCAAGCCAATGATGATGCATATGAACTCCTGCCTTCATACCCAACAAGGTATGAAGCTGCATCGTTATGCCCAATAAACGATGCTGTACCGGTACGGTCGATACCATAGGTTCGCGACATAACTCCAGATGCCATGCAATGCAATGCAATGTGATGTGATGAAATACCACATAATGAATGCCATCTCCAAAAAAACCAAATACCATATGCTCCAAATTCCAATACCATGTACACCATGATGGAAAAGAGAATAGTCCATAGTAAATAATATAGATAGATACAAACAGAGCGTCTTTAATATGAATCTCCTCAATCATGATCGAATAACATAATCTCATATATGCCAAACATCAACCAACAATTAATCATACCATCATATCTGTAGATCTCCTTAACCTTATATAAAAAAAATAGGATAGCACATAACCATTATTAATTTAACATAGAGGAGAGCACTAATTCCCTAAACCAAGCCCAAAGCATATCTATCATGTATATAAAAAAAATGTTTTTAAGTAAAACTAGTCAAGCTAGGATTCAGTGTTTAGATTTGAACACATACATGAAAGAACAGTAGAAAACTACTTCAACCTAACTCATAACCAAACTCCAATTTATTCCCTCACATGATCAGACTAGGAGACATATAGCCTCATAACGCCACAGAGATTTTCAAACACCAATATTAGTATTCCTCTATAAACCCATCGATCACTATACCACAAAGGAGTACATGAACTTTACTTGCAGTAAAACATGTCATAGGATAAATCACTAAGTATATGCCCTATGTAGAATATACCTTCAACCCCAGCTAATAGATCCTCCATAGAACATATCATTTATCTAACCACCCATGTTGAAGTAAAAGCATTGCGCCTTCTATTAGAAATATCATGTTCATAATTTACCCAATAATTATGAGCCATGTATAAATCTTCACATTGTCACATATAAGTATGCATGCTGCACTTTATAAGTAGAGGCAGTAAAAATAGAATGTTAAAGTTGTAGCAAGCAACAACTACGTTCACTTGCCTTTACCGACCATGTAGACATGGCATACACGCCTTGAAGCAACACCACCTGCTAAACCACTCATGTATATCAGCACAACAACCACAAATGGTATTCTCATAAAGACAGTTTTCATATGTCCAAGACCCCCAATATGAAAACGACTAGACAAACCACATCCTTTTCTCTATCACCGATGTAGAGCAGCAGTATGTGTCTTTTATGTATCTATTTTTATACAACAGATTAGGTACCAAATAAATATATATTTGGAAACTTAAGAGAATAAGCTACAACTTTCAAAGCAAAACTAAAATTTTATCGGGCCTCTAAGGTTACCTAAAACACCAATCAAAACAGCACTTCTGAATCTGCCTAACAGCCCAGACACCAACATAAAGAAAATTCATATCTCCTAAACTATAAAGCCAAAAATTATGAAATTTTGATAAAAGAAATAACTTTCATCCATCTACATAAGTATTCATAGGTGGAAGAGCCAATTCGGCCATTTATCATGTGAAAAGAACCGACGAACAGACCTGTCTGGATCTGCCAGGCAAACATGGACAGTCACAAAACTCCAGCCATATCTGTAGTTATACTCCACCAAAAAATGGAATTAAATACAATCTGGAAACCTTAGAAAATTCCCTACAACTTTCTAAACTATTGCAGGAACCAATTCGGCACTCAATTCAGTATAAACTGAATAGATCTAATGCTGTGCAGAAATTCGTCAGAGAAACTGGGTCACAAAGAATCAACCATAACTCCCAGCACACAACAGCCATGGACGTGATTTTTGTGTGGAAAGAACACCCCTTGAGTCTACTATCACAATATAATTTTTGTATGATTTTTATCCTCAAGTAAACAGTCCTAACTAGCCACGAAATCACATCAGCCCAAGCTGAGAACGCCTGAAACACCTCAGTTCGAGGCCTACTTCTAAAACTTCACACCTAACCCTTCCCTACCATGAACTCCCATGCCAAAACCACCCCAAATCAAGTGCTACAGAAGGGGATCAGGCCTCACCTAGGGTTTCCGCATGGGAATCTGCGAGGGAAAATTATGGGAGACCCCGATCCAGCACATCTCCTTGTTCCTCTCTTCCTCCTCGATTCGTTTTGCAGCTTCGTTTCCATTACTAGTAGGGATGCACGTGCCACAGGAACGTGTTAAAAAGAACACAGAATTAAAGACTCTGATTTTAAAAGAAACAAAGTGTGCTATTTCTCCATTAAGCTCGAACTCACTCAAATATAAAGGACAACTCATATGAAGTACATGAAGACTTGTTCTAAAACTTCTTTTGTAACTTTTGGCTTCGGGAGGCTTGAATCGTGGAATATGCAATCATACAAGTACATTGGGCGTGCGTGGGTGCTTATGATGGAGAGGATGGCTGGGTAGTCTATTTATATATTTCAATCAGACAAGTAAAAGGACACGCCATGCAGCTTGCCATCAAAATGGATTTTACTCAATCGATCACCTTAGAAACTTTCTAAATTTAACATATATATTTAGATTCTTCCTTGTGCGTGATACTATCCTACTTGGGCGGATCTAATAAAAGGAAACGCCATGCAGCTTGCCATCAAAATGGATTTTACTCAATCGATCACCTTAGAAACTTTCTAACTTTAACATATGTATTTAGATTTTACTCAATCTCTGAGTACTTATTTGAAAGTATTACAGAGTCTACTCCATAATAAGAGTAGTGATTTCAAAATCTCTGAGTACTTATTTGAAAGTAGTACAGAGTCTACTCCACAAGGCGAGTAGTAACTTCAAACCTCTGAGTACTTATTTGAAAGTACTACAGAGTCTACCCCACAAGGCGAGTAGTAACTTCAAATCTCTGAGTACTCATTTGAAAGTACTACAGAGTCTACTCCACAAGGCGAGTAGTAATTTCAAATCTCTGAGTACTTATTTGAAAGTACTACAGAGTCTACTCCACAAGGCGAGTAGTAACTTCAAACCTCTGAGTACTTATTTGAAAGTACTACAGAGTCTACTCCACAAGGCGAGTAGTAACTTCAAATCTCTGAGTACTCATTTGAAAGTACTACAGAGTCTACTCCACAAGGCGAGTAGTAACTTCAAATCTCTGAGTACTTATTTGAAAGTACTACAGAGTCTACTTCACAAGGCGAGTAGTGATTTCAAATCTCTGAGTACTTATTTGAAAGTACTCTAGAGTCTACTCTACAGTATGAGTAGTGATCTTCAAGTACCAGTTATCAAGTGCTTTGAAGTATAACTCGCCAAATGAGTACAACTTGCCGGGGGCTTCCTGAATACACTGCAAGAGTGGTTTGGATGACTTTTCGGGCGCCTCATGATCAATGGAATTCATCAATGTGAAGTCCATCCGAGTAGTACCTAGTTGTCTTTCTCCATCAATGACGCTAGTTGTCTTTCTCCATCAGGCTTACCTAGTTGTCTTTCTCCAGCATATTTGAGTCGCTAAGTACCAATGATGGGGCTTCAACTACATTGGCACCTGCCTCCTGTTTCAGGGTAGATCGCGGCATGACAAGTCAACCACAACCTCCTCTGTTTCGCTACTCTATTGATGGTGGCTATTTTGACTACATACTACTCGATGCATCCCCGGTGGCTCCTATGCTCGGGGGCTGGGTACAAGAAAACCACTCGGATGAAGATCTCCAAGATGATTCGATGTGACTACTAATTCTGGGTGCAAATTACCACAGGGACACATGGATTATCTCCAGACAGAGTCGTACCAGGCGTGAAGAACAAGAGTAGAGTACTGCAAGGACTCTTCTCGATATGGAAATTAGTCGTATGACTTGTAAACTACTCGGATTGCCTTGAAAAGCACTCTCCGAGTAGTAATTGGTTAGGATTCTACTCGAAACCAACCTTGTAACCCTGTGGACCCTCAACCTGATTCTTCGATTCAACTTAAGGCTCGGGGGCTACTCCATATGGAGTGCGATTCTTATCGCACACCATATAATATTTTGAAGACTACTGATTTAATCAGAATAAACGGGGCTTAAGCACCTCATGGCCTCGTGACAACCAAGACCTGTCCAAGACTGATCAAGAACTCGAAAAAGCACTCGATTGGCTTGGCAAGCACTCGGTTGACGATACTCGACGATGAAGCGCTTGGGGGCTTGTTGGAGGTACGACCATGGGCCCACAGGGTCACATGGATTCTCTCCAGACAGAGTCGTACCAGGCGTGAAGAACAAGAGTAGAGTACTGCAAGGACTCTTCTCGATATGGAAATTAGTCGTATGACTTGTAAACTACTCGGATTGCCTTGAAAAGCACTCTCCGAGTAGTAATTGGTTAGGATTCTACTCGCACTACTACAAAAAACATTTTAGAAGACACTGCCAAAATATTTTCCGAGACGTTTCCAAAAAATATCCGTCTCTGTTAATGGGAGTGATTAACGGAGGCGGTTACATTCATTTTAGGAGGCGGTAACATTTTACCGTCTCCTAAAATCGATTAACGGAGGCGGTTATTGTAACACAACCGTCTCCGTTAATCGACCATTAACGGAGACGGTTGTGTTACAAAAACCGCCTCCGTTAATCGATTTTAGGAGACGGTAAAACGTTACCGCCTCCTAAAATGAATGTAACCGCCTCTGTAAATTCATTCTCAAATTTTAAATTTGAATTTTTCAAATGATCTTGGATAGAGAAATGACCAACATGAAAGTTGTAGATCTCAAAAAGTTAAGAAACTTTGTAGTTTGCAACCTTTTCATTTGAAATCATCTTGTCCACGAAAAATATATTTGAATGTTCTCAAATTTGAAATTCAAAATTCGCAAAAGACCTCAGATGGAGAAATGACCTATATGAAAGTTGTAGATATCGAAAGTTAAGAAACTCAGTAGTTGACAACTTTTTCATTTGACTTCGTTTAAAACTTCAAAAACACAATTTACACTTGGTTGTGCATAATATGATAGGAATCAAAACAGAGCATGGACACATGAGAGAGTGTGGTGTAGTGGTAGAGCGAGGCACGCGTGAGGTAGAGGTTGCGGGTTCGAATCCTGTCAGCCGCATAGTGTCAAATTTCCACGAAAAAAAAGTGTGATAAATAGTGTGACAAGTGGCTCGCTAGTGGGGGCCTCCCTCAATTAAAAAAAAATTTGCAATTTTTTCGGCATTTTTATTTTCGTCTGGAACGATTAACGGAGGCGGTTATTGTAACATTAACGGAGACGGTTGAAAATCCGCCTCCGTTAATACCATTAACGGAGACGGTTGAAAATCCACCTCCGTTAATGCCCGATTAATAGAGACCCCAGCTCAGAGACGGCTGCAAAAGCCGCCTCCGTTAATGGAAAAAAACCGTCTCCAAAAATGATTTTTGTAGTAGTGTCGAAACCAACCTTGTAACCCTGTGGACCCTCAACCTGATTCTTCGATTCAACTTAAGGCTCGGGGGCTACTCCATATGGAGTGCGATTCTTATCGCACACCATATAATATTTTGAACTCTACTGATTTAATCAGAATAAACGGGGCTTAAGCACCTCATGGCCTCGTGACAACCAAGACCTGTCCAAGACTGATCAAGAACTCGAAAAAGCACTTGATTGGCTTGGCAAGCACTCGGTTGATGATACTCGACGATGAAGCGCTTGGGGGCTTGTAGGAGGTACGACCATGGGCCCACAGGGACACATGGATTCTCTCCAGACAGAGCCGTACTAGGCGCGAAGAACAAGAGTAGAGTACTGCAAGGACTCTTCTCGATATGGAAATTAGTCGTATGACTTGTAAACTACTCGGATTGCCATGAAAAGCACTCTCCGAGTAGTAATTGGTTAGGATTCTACTCGAAACCAACCTTGTAACCCTGTGGACCCTCAACTTGATTCTTCGATTCAACTTAAGGCTCGGGGGCTACTCCATATGGAGTGCGATTCTTATCGCACACCATATAATATTTTGAAGACTACTGATTTAATCAGAATAAACGGGGCTTAAGCACCTCATGAACTCGTGACAACCAAGACCTGTCCAAGACTGATCAAGAACTCGAAAAAGCACTCGATTGGCTTGGCAAGCACTCGGTTGATGATACTCGACGATGAAGCGCTTGGGGGCTTGTTGGAGGTACGACCATGGGCCCACAGGGACACATGGATTCTCTCCAGATGGAGTCGTACCAGGCGTGAAGAACAAGAGTAGAGTACTGCAAGGACTCTTCTCGATATGGAAATTAGTCGTATGACTTGTAAACTACTCGGATTGCCTTGAAAAGCACTCTCCGAGTAGTAATTGGTTAGGATTCTACTCGAAACCAACCTTGTAACCCTGTAGACCCTCAACCTGATTCTTCGATTCAACTTAAGGCTCAGGGGCTACTCCATATGGAGTGCGATTCTTATCGCACACCATATAATATTTTGAAGACTACTGATTTAATCAGAATAAACGGGGCTTAAGCACCTCATGGCCTCGTGACAACCAAGACCTGTCCAACACTGATCAAGAACTCGAAAAAGCACTCGATTAGCTTGGCAAGCACTCGGTTGATGATACTCGACGATGAAGCGCTTGGGGGCTTGTTGGAGGTACGACCATGGGCCCACAAGGACACATGGATTCTCTCCAGACAGAGTCGTACCAGGCGTGAAGATCAAGAGTAGAGTACTGCAAGGACTCTTTTCGATATGGAAATTAGTCGTATGACTTGTAAACTACTCGGATTGCCTTGAAAAGCACTCTTCGAGTAGAAATTGGTTAGGATTCTACTCGACACCAACCTTGTAACCCTGTGGACCCTCAACCTGATTTTTTGATTCAACTTAAGGCTCGGGGGCTACTCCATATGGAGTGCGATTCTTATCGCACACCATATAATATTTTGAAGACTACTGATTTAATCAGAATAAACAGGGCTTAAGCACCTCATGGCCTAGTGACAACCAAGACCTGTCCAAGACTGATCAAGAACTCGAAAAAGCACTCGATTGGCTTGGCAAGCACTCGATTGGCTTGGCAAGCACTCGATGGAGTCGTACCAGGCGTGAAGAACAAGAGTAGAGTACTGCAAGGACTCTTCTCGATATGTAAACTACTCGGATTGCCTTGAAAAGCACTCGGATTGCCTTTAGATCGCATATTAAAATTGTTCAATATCATCTCATATTAAAAATTATATATTCATACATCGAAAGCTTGGGCCTCCGGCGGAAACAAAAGGAAATTTTTGTATAACTAAATCTTAAACAATCAGCAACATATATAAAAGAAAATATTCACGATACATGTATCCATGAGCAACTCGGCACCGCAGCCAGCTTTTTGATGACGGGGAGGCCGAGAAGGTTGCTCTCCTCGTCGCCGGTGTCGTGGAGCAACGACGAGACACGACGGCACCGGACACCGTCACAACGCGGAGCACGTTCCGCTTCTACCTGGCGAGCTTGGACATGACGAGCGTCGTGGCCACCCTTGCGCCGCGCTCGACGCCGACGCCCTTGCAAAGAAATATGAACTCTGAATAGATGATGAGAATGAAGAGAGAGATTGTGTGCTTTGAGAATAAGGAGGGGTGCCTTATATAGGGGGCAGGAGGGCTAAGGAGATGAACCTGGACGCCCACGACTATGGTAAGTAATCGATTCCCTGATTGACTCCCACAACTATGGTAAGTAATCAAGTATTAAAAGGAAGGAGACAACAAATAGAAAGGAAAGAAAAGCGGCGCCTTGATTGCATTACCATACAAAGAATGCGATCAGAAGGAAAGGAAGGCAGTGGGTATACAAAAATGCCAAGGTGAGAAAGAATAGGGGGGTGGGATGGCGTCCAGGCGCAAAAGCACTCGGGGGTGACGACCAAACGCGTCTACCCCCCCCCCCTGGTCGTCCGGGGCCACCATTTGGCTCTGAATTGTGGGTCCTCTGTGAGGTATAGGAGGGTAATCTTTTGGGTGAGAAACCGTTTCAATTGTGACAATCTTTATAGTATAGATTGGTGATGCAATGGAGGAGATCTAGTGGGGAAGGGAGCAATGGAGAGAGAGAGAGGGGGGGGGGGGGGGGGGCAGGAAGCGCTCTGGGGAAAGGGGTCGTGAGAGCAGGGGGAGGGCGGCACTTCAGGAGGGGGCGTCGGCTCAATGGGAAGGCCGAACTAGTTGAAAGATAGTACTCTTTTTTTTCCTACTTCATCTCATCTATTAATTCTTCAATTCCACAAAACTCATAATTGTAACTCTAAATATCACGTATGAGTAGTCAAATGAAATGCCTTTGAAGAGTTCTACGCATCCATGGTCACCGATCGACTATAGGTGCAATGGATCAAAAAGTCAATTTTTGCCTCCTTAAAGCACCCGGTCAACGGTCACATTCCATCTGGTCACACAAATAAATACCTTCAAGATTCAAGACATGTATTTGAAGATGCATCAAACTTACTCGATTAATGATGGTTTTAACTTCTTGGGCGTTACACGCGCTGCTCCCGCCGATAGATCTAGCCAGTGCGAGGCTGCGACGGTGGTGGCCGCGTGTGGCAGCGGGTGGAGGTGCGTCGGCGGCGACGAAGGCTCGGCCGCGGCCCGCGGGCGCTGAAAAGCGGGCAGGAGAAGGAGGCGCAGAGGAGGTGTGAGCCGCGTGCAATCGTTAGGTGATGGTGAGGCGCTGCAGGGGGCCACTCCAAATGGGGGTGGCGTGGCGACAAGGATGCAGCTCTGCGCGGCTTGAAGGCGCCGTGGTGGCGCAGCCATGGATGGTTTGTGCGGGTCTCGCTAGCGACACCATGGAGGGGTGGCTGGTGCCAGCCTATGCGGTGGCGCGCCAGCGACGCCATGGAGGCGTGGTTGGTTGCGTGGTCATCTTTGCGACGAAGCGGTACGGAGTCGGCAGTAGCGGGCGCCGGAATGGCCGCACGCATGGTGGTGATGTACGGGGGTTGAGGTATGGCAACAATGGAAGGCCTCTGGACCCGCTGCGGGTGGACGGTGGCTGCTTGTTTGCGGTGGCGATCTTGTGCATGATGGACGGCCGTCATTCTTGACTTGGGGGCGTGGGATCCTGCGGTTGCTGTGGGATGAGGGACTTCCAGACAAAAGTCTTGCTCAGCCTCGGAGCCGGGCCAGCAATAATGATGTTTAGTGGACGTCGTGTTCCCTCTTGGGGGCATTGTCGAGGTACCCTTCTCTTCCAAAGTTCCAATTGGATTTCTCCTGGTCAAAATCATGCCTGAGTTTATCAGGCGGGCGGCGGCGGCACTCTCAATGTCGTTCCTTACTTGGAAACATCGCTTTTGGAGAACCTGTTCTGGGCTTCTACTCGGCGGCTCATCTTCGGCATCGAGGTGCTCTTGGCTATCACGATGGTGGGGTTATGCTCTCTTCTGTTTTGCCCTCTCCTCCCGCAACCTTTGCCGGTGTTGACGTCGGGGGTCCGCAAGTCTAGTGAACTGTTGCTTAGTCAGAGCTTGGCAGTGCACTTGCAGCTCCACGTTGACCTAGCGGTGATCGGTCATGCATAGCGGCGGCCGGCTTAGTGCTGGTTTATTCACCTCAGCGGATTTATTGTTGTCATCAATGCATGGTTTTCAGCATTCCGGACAAGCTGTTCATCTAATCGGGCCATGGCGAGGTGAGTTCCATCCGTGCGGGGTGTTGCGCTTGTTGTCGAGTTTCGAGCGTCGAGGCTGTGTTGATGACTCAATCCAACCAGCCGGGTATTGAGTGGTGCGCCATGTTGAGGTCCCAATCAAACCGGCTAGTTATTACTGAGCGTTGTGGAATGGTCGTGTTGATGTCCCAATCTAACTGACCGACCAAGTTTTATTTTTAAGTTTTCTTTTCTTTTTCCTGGCCCAGGGCTGTAGACTTGTATTTTTCTGCTATATCAATAGAAACTCGTGCTATCTTGTTCGGTTCGTTAAAAAAAAGTTCATGAGGTTCTAATAGCTCCCGCTAGTCATTATGTGCATATTTTGTCCTCTGGTGAGCAATCTAGGTGATTCGTTATTTCAAAGTTTATATAGTGAACAATCTGGTTCGGATGTTACATCTCAAATTCTGTTCCCACCATACGGGCCAATCTTGGTCACTGACGTAGTAGACTGCATCGCATGCATGCAAACGGTTAATCGATGGAAATATATCTTTGGTTTGTTTAGTTAGCTAACTGAACTTCCTACCATTGGTCGCGTGCTCGGCGTAGCTAACTGAAGATTTCTTTCTGTTCTTGTCTGTGGAATGCTGGCTGCTTGTTCCTCCTTGGAACCAAAATGCTCGCTCATTTATACTACTACCATGATGACAGAAGGCAACAAGTGCATGTTGTCCTATCAAACTCCATCCGTCGAGCACACAGTACAATCAATTGATAATTGTGTGATTCCCTAGTGTGAACAACCATGGCATTCAGCCATAAATTGCATGGTGTGAACAACCACGACGAGACGAGGTATTAATTAATATCATTTAGTATGTACAGTTTGTGGTATAATAGTTTTTCAAGAAGTAATCGATCGTACAGCTGGTGATGTGAACCGTCAAGTATACCTGATCATGGGCCGCCCGACCCGACGAACCTGAACCAACCCGCCCGTAAAAAACCTAACCCGACCCGACCCGACAAGTGCATGGGTCGGGTGCGGGCCTGTTTTTCAGCTCGAGGAGAATTTTGGGTCGGGCGCGGGCTAGAATTTTAGCCCACGGGCTGACCCAATAACCCGACCTAAAACCAAAAAACCGCTCGTTCACGCGCAGCCCTGAGATCTACAGAGGCCCAACCCAACAAAAGACATGTATATACTTCATCCTAACCCTAATCCAGCCATTTCACATTCAAAATAAAAGAATGGCACCATCCTATGATGATTGACTTGTGGCTAATTAATCTAAGTTTTATTGTATTTTTAGACCATCATCATGATCATGTCCATATTTATTTTCCCACATGCATCTCAATACTATTTTGTCAGACATTTTCTGACACGCGGAAAACTGCTTCCAATTCAAATTTCCACAAGCATTAAATACCACATTTTCAAGATGGTTGGTTGGTGGATCAAATAGGCTAATACTGTTCAGCCTCCCCCTATTTTCATTTGCCGCAAAGACTTCATTTTGCTTGGACTAATATGCCCCTTGCACATTATTGAATATCATAACAAGGAACCGTGCAAATTAGTAAACAAATTATTCTAGACCGTGGGAAATGGGAACAATGAACATGGGTCGGAGTGGACCAGTGATTGATCCCGTGAATGATCCTTCCTCGGTCTGAAGGTAACACAAGAAGAACCAGCCTTCATCCGCAATTCCTTCAGTTCGTCAAGAGTTAAGCTTTATTTACCTTTGTCAGACTTCAGTAACGCTTGAATTTTGCTGACTTGCATCCAATGCTTCCATCTTGCGTCCAATCGCCTAAATCAAGATGGAGACTCATCAATTAGCGTTAAAAGCTCATGTATGTTCTATTTTCATACTTTAAAAAAACTGTATAATTACTTGCTAATTTAATAAGTATGCCTGTGCAACTATAAGGCCTCGAGTGACTGCTGTAGTAGTTATTGTCAAACAACTTAATTAAACCCTGGCTTGTAATAGCAGCAGTGGAATTAGTTGTCTCTATACCTGGAAATTTATCCTATCAATCCAGCGGTATCAGCCGTTGGTTGGAGCAGTACAAATTCAGTGTAAGTTGTTCTCTATTATTTCCCTTTCTGTTCTTACTCTGGTGACTGCTTGATTTTTTTGTTGTTGTTTAATGCCAAAAGAACATATGTTCTCATGATACCACCTGGAATTTTTTTCTTTGACGAACGGAAACCTGGATTTCTCATAGGAAATTGGTGGCAATACTTTGAAAAATTCAGGTGCCTCCAGTTCTTTAAAGGACTGATGTGTGCAGCCAAAGCAGCCAAGTTTGGCGTTAGGTGGAAGATAGGAGATGGGAGCAAAGTTAAATTTTGGGAAGATAAGTGGTTAGGCACTTCCAGTTTTGCAATACAGTTCTGGGAACTCTACATTATAGTCAATGAAAAAGAAGGTATTGTAGCCTCTTTGTGAGATGGTGAAGACCTCAAGTGCACTTTCCGCAGGACAGCGAGTGGCAGAATAGCTAGGATGTGGTATGAGGTTGTGCATCTGAGTAAGCGACATGGCATATTTGCATATACCCTCTAGTTTGGATCGCGATTTGGGTATTTGCATATACCCTCCTGTTTTAGATCGCTATTAATAATCGCGATTCGAATATTTACATTTGTTCCCATAGTTAGTATTGGAATTTTGCAATGTGCCCCTTGGTTTGGTCATCTCTGGCCCGTCTCCCCTTGTCGGTGAGGTCCTCACATAGTTGGCCGCCGCCGCTGCCGCCGCCTTCGCCTTCCGCCCTGACGGACGCTATGGCCTCATCCCAGCCATCATCTCGTTCAGACCCTAGCAGATGCCACTTGCTATCGAATCGCCGGAGCCCAGAGGCCCTTCTCTAGCATCAGGCGAGCATTTCAGCAGCCTCGCCGCCGTCAGGTGAATCCGGACTTGGCTTGATGGATGTTCAGGGATGAACTGGAAACATAAAGAATAGGGAATGCTAGCCTCAACGCTAAGATTCTGGGGCTGGTGCTAGAGTAAAAACAATGGCAAGCAGAGACACCTGAATTTTTAGAATTCTAGGGCATTGCCCCTGTCTATATTAAAGAAGAGAGAGATTCAGTTACAGCCCAGGAGTTTTGTTACCTAGCAAAACTCAAACCTCACTTGCAGCAAAACGGCAGACACGGGAACAAAACTAACACCAACATCTAAAGCTTACAGACCTTCAGACAGAAATAGGACTGAACACAGGCCACGAAGCTTTATTCGCAGACACCAGCTCTTCAATTCCTGCTGCATGTTCGGACGTCATCTCCTCCTCCATGTTTTTCAGTTGTTGAACCCAGCTTCTCATGCTCATCGGCTCAGCTTGAACACGGTTCATTTTCTTCATTTCCTGGCAATCTTTAGAATTCTTTTTCACCAGCAAGGTATCTTCTCCGGCTGTCTTGCTTCTTGCTTCAGTTTTGAGATGCAGGTCAACAATTCTTCCTTCCTGTCGGGCGGACACAGAATTTGCCAGTTCAGTATCATCCCCAGGATCTTTGTCAGAAGCACCACTACTACATAACATGCCATCACAGCCGGTTGGGGAGGGCTATCACAGATTCACAGCCGGTTTTGGGGGGCGGATGAGATAAAGCGGCTGTGATAGTCCCCACTATCACAGCCGGTTTTCAAAAACCGGCTGTGATGATCACCCATCACAGCCGGTTTTTGTCTAGAACCGGCTGTGATAGTGGGGTGATCACAACCGGTTTTTGTCTAGAACCGGCTGTGATGGGGGGATATCACAGCCGGTTCTAGGCTATGGCCGGCTGTGATAGGCCCCCTATCACGGCCGGCCATAGCCTAGAACCGGCTATGATCTTTTTCTTTTAATTTTTCATATAGCAAATATATTTCGCATATATATCAAATATTCCATAAATATCAATCACATATTCAGAACCCACATATAAAGCACGATGCATCCAAATATAACATTTCAACGAAACCATCTAGACGTTATTACATTAAGTTCATACACATCAAGTTCAATAGATGCATATCAAGTTCCGCTACGCTACGAGTGCATGTCAAATATATTACAAGTTCCATCTAGTCTCACGGCTTCATAATGTTGTATTCTCCATCTTCGGATATAACATGTTCGAGAATGAACCCGGCAAGCTGTTCTGAAAGTGCAATTATCTCGGTCGCAATCATCGCGGACGCACCAACCTCGGCTTCCTGCAACATGAGTGAGAGCGAAGCAAGCACATGAGTAGTGAAGTAAGAACATGAGTTAGTGAATCAAAAATGCATTAACATATATGGCTAAAACTATTGAGAAAGTAAAAGACGATACGAACCCTAGTTAGGTTCACATAAAGCGGTAAACCCCCACAAACCTGTCTCTCTAGAGCGCTAAAGTCGTCACCAGTGTAGCAGTGGATGTAGTGCATGACATAGTACCCGCAGTGATTGTTTCCCATCGGCTGCTTTTTAATCCACTTTGTAGATGATACAATGAATTTATCTGTGACGAAGGGTCTATGCAACCCTTTGTTTTCCTTTTTCTTGCAATACATTTTGAAAGCCCTACAGGACATTTTCGGAGTGAATGTGATTAGGCAGATGCAATCAATTTTGATCCAAAAGAGTGATTTGTCTATACTTACTTGTTTAGTACTTGAATGAGTGGATCGATCATATGAAGAGGCCTATCTTTTGAGTCATAAACCTTGATGGAACTTTGAAGAATGCAAATATCCAAGAGAACATAATGGTTGCTGTAAACCAAAGGGTGAAACATGATCATTTTTGCAGCGTAACTAACAACGGTTAGATAAAGGAGAGATGGAATGTAACTAGGAACACACTTACAGAAGTTGTACGGTAGAAGTATGCTTTCCTTCATTTTAAGAAGGCAAAAAGCATTGTACAAATAATGCATGGTATCAACATTTGCAAAATTCTTCTCATTTACTGCAACAGGGTCCAAGAAGGCTATGTCTTTAATCCCACGCTCTTTTAACAAGTGGGACTCCATCCTAAAAAAGATCTAGTTGTAAAATGCATTGTGTTGAGCAAAAGAAGTGAACAGAATGTACATCAGAAGAGAATACTTACAAGCACCACAGGAAGAGGATGTTGACGTCGAGAGCATCTTGCTGGTACAACTCAAATAGAGACTTGTATTCGAGGTACCTGTCGTGACGAGGACTGCCTTCAATTATTTGGCCAAAGAATTCCTTTGGGTACCTCACTCCAAAGTAAATGCCGGATTGACGTTTGTACCAATCATGCAAATTCCTCATCTTCATCGGTAGGCCAGGCAATTCTTCTGGGCAAACTAGGTCTTTCCCGTGCTCAAACGTCCAAGCTAATTTTGTTGGAGCAGTGACAAGGTAACCATCTTCCTTCGCTATATTGTCCAAGTCTTCCTCAGTCATGCCACCTTCCTTGCAAAATTGAGCTTTAATTGATTTCTCCTGATCAAGGTTATCTTGGTGCTTCAGCTTGCTAAATTCCAACATTGACTTCTTAGCAGTGATTCGCTCAAAGTCTGTCTTTGGCGGTTTGTTATTCCCCGTTTGCTTAACCAAGCACAACTTGTGAAAGTGCTCAACCGCCTGTCTGCCTACCGTCGGCTCGTCCTTATCAGGGAGGAGGGATGTTATGCTTCCACTCACCGCTTTTTTCTTCTCTTTTAGCGGAGGCGGGCTTGAGTTGGATGCTCGCCGCTTCTGCGATGATCTGGTCCTCACCGGACTTTCAGTGAATGCACTTAGCAAGGACCTCGTAGCCGGCCTGCGAGGAGGAGTTGGTTCCCTTGGGGGGGTTTCTTTCCTTGGAGGTGGACTTGGTTCATTCGAGGCGGACTCTGATCTATTTGAGGGCTAGGCTGACTTGGTACCCTCTCTGGTGGAAAAGTGTTCTCGTCTGACGACCCTTCCGAATCCGAATCAGTAAAGGATATGTAGCGCTTCCGCCACGCCACAAAGCATCCAAGGTTATCCTTGAGCTTAACCTTGTCATCCTGCCCTGCAATTTCCAACTCAACTACGCCGTATTTCTTCTTCACAAGTGCGTCAAGTGTCACTCTTGCAAAACCGGTCGGCAGTTCTCGACAATGCAAAACCTCTTTCTCTCGGGTAGGCTGAGCTAGACCTATGGCCACCTTGGTCTTGATAAACCCCGACATCACATATAACTTACAAGCCTTTGGTTCAGTGATCTCATCCACCGGGAATCTGTTATTGGGGTCTTCTACGGGGGGATGCGCATTACTCCCGCAACTGCTTCGAGGCAGCACAACTGGGCTAGCGAGAATGTCGCAGCCATCTTGAGCTGCAACAAGAGGACGCTGGCTCTGGCTTTGCTCAAGCAACTCTCCACGAATCTCCTCGCGAATCGTCTCACGCAACTTTGCTTGAGAAGCATCCATTTCATCACGAACTTTCTGCATAAGATCTTCAACTACTGCTTCTCGCTGTGCTTTCGACCTTGATCGACTTCTGTACGAGTCAGAATATTCAGCGAAGCCAAGCTCCCACGGAACTAGCCCCATTCCTCGTACGCGGCCAGGATGCTCTTTGGTTCCCAAGGCTCGGCTCAGCACGTCATTCTCCCTATCTGGAACAAAAGCACCTGAGGCAACCTCCTCACGTACTTCTTGGATCCGTTTCACCAGATGTTTGGCACGTTCATCTTTGCTCACAAGCTTTCCATCAGGACCGTGACTACTCCCATGGGAGAGAGCAAATATCAAAGAACGCATCTCCCATCCTACGGTCTCGGGCACGACACCATTCTTTTCCATCTCTTGAAACTCTGCGTCCCATTGCGGTAACTTGCGCACGATCCCACGAGTTCCCAAGTTATGAGGGAGGGGGTTACTCAGTGCATTTTCAGTGTTCCGCTGGCTCATTTCTTTGGCCTTAGTGCTACTCTTGTATGCAAGAAAGTCAGCCCAGTAAGCCCTTTGACTTGGGTATTGATCCCAGTCTGGCTCGGTTCCCGCCTTGACATGCTTATATAGTATACACCTAAATTGCTTAAATCTCTCACCCATTGTCTTCAAGACCTTTTTCTTCGCTATTTCCCGCGCCGAGTCACTTGGGAAGATAAAGCTCTCCAACAACTTCTCCCAACATAACTCCTTGATCTGGTCCGGCACTGTGAGGTTCGGATCCTCCTTTCCGTTCCAGCTCTGATATTTTATCGGAACATTGTCCCTCACTATATTTCCGATGGCCGTTTTGTAAGGCCCCTGGACCGTAATAGGATCTACTGGCTCTCCGGATGCATCGACCGCGTTTATTACAGTTCGCCCTTGAGGCATCTTGCTTCGGCCTCGCTTGCCCTTAGGTTTTTCTGATGTTTCGGTCACCTCTGACCTGTTTCCAACATGCTCCTACGTGCAGAGATCAAAACTAATGAGATCAATTTGTCACCAAACTAATTATAGCAAAGGTGTGTGCAAACGAACTACCTCCTCAGCACCAAAGTCTAGGTTGAGGTACGCGGAAGGGCTTCCTTCGTGGTTAGCACCATCATCTCCGCCATCCTGGTGAGCACCAGCATTCTCCGCTTCATTCGCGTCTTGTTTCCCAAAACGGGCTCTCAACCGTGTGAAATGACGCATTTTCCTTACATAAAGTGAATAAAAACTAAGATTCTGATTTATAAACTATCCCCTACATGCTAGGTATATATTAATGGCTTTCCTATGAACCGTTTCAAGATTTGTAGCAAAACCCAAAAAAATTGAACAAGTGTAGCCTCTTCAATTTAACCTAAGTCCTTAACAAGTTTTAGTGGCAAGTTTTAGAAAGCCTAAGTCCTTAACAAACTGTAGATTGTGTTGTGAATGCGAATAAGATCTGACCAGATGCAGATGTTGATGTTAAATTAGTATTGAAATGTTGTTGAAGATTCAAACAATCCGGGTTATTCATTTGTGAATAGAATGACCATTTGTCACTCTTCATCTCATTATTTTCTCGCTTGTACATATTTTTGACACAAAGATAACAAATCTGAGTCATAGAATCCTTATCAGGGCATCATTAATAGTTGAGGGGCATATTGTCTGTATGAGCTACAGTTCACTTTGTTAAAATGAAAGATTCTAATTAAATGGTGTATTTCCCCGCTACTTTATTAGATGCTCATAGAAATGCAAATTAAAAATAGACCAAAATCACGCAATCCCTCTAGATGCGTCCAACCGGGCTTCATTGACCGTGGGTTAATAAGGTAGTAACTAGTAACACGACAAACTTGAAGTTCATCTGAACTTTCATAAAATCTGGGTGCATTTTCCGCGTGTATGCTGCTTCGAGACATTTCATCGAACACCTCATGTGCAGTGGCTGAGGGGGTGGAGCTCACCTTGGGTATGGCTGCGCGTCGGGGTGGAGGCGCGTCAGGGCGCGTCGATGCGCAGTCGGGCGTCGGGGTGGAGCCGCGTCAGTGCGCGTCGGGCCGCGTCGGGGCGCGTCGTGGGCGCGTCGGATGGAGCGGCGCGTCGTGGAGCGGCGCGTCGGGCCGCGTCAGTGCGCGTCGAGGCGCGTAGAGGGCGGCGGCGTCGTGGGCGCGTCGTGGGCGCGTCGAGGGCGGCGAGGGGGGCATCGAGGGGGGGCAGCGGCGTCGAGGGGGGGCGGCGGCGTCGAGGGGGGCGGCGAGGGGAGCGTCGAGGGGGGCGGCGGCGTCGAGGGGGCGTCGAGGGGGCGGCGGCGTCGAGGGGGGGCGCGAGGGGGAGCGTCGAGGGGGGCGGCGGCGTCGAGGGGGCGTCGAGGGGGGCGGCGGCGTCGAGGGGGGGGCGACGTCGAGGGGGGGCGTCGAGGGGGGGAGCGTCGAGGGCGGCGGCGTCGAGGGCAGCGTGGACGGCGGCGAGCGGCGCGGCGAGCAGAGCGTGGACGCGGCGAAGAGCGCGACTGATGTGAAAAATTGGAACGGGCGGGCGCGCGCGCGCCTATATGTTTAGATAGGCATCACAACGGTTTTAAAGAAAAACGGTTGTGATGGTGGCATCACAACCGGTTTTTCTTTTAAAACCGGTTCTGATGCTCAACATCACAACCGGTTTTTGTTTAAAACCGGTTGTGATGGTGGCATCACAAACGGTTTTAAACAAAAACCGTTTGTGATATATTTTTCCATTTTAACAGCCGAAAAATCATTTAATTCATAGAAAATAGAATAAGTCTCGAAAAAATTTGAGACTCCTACACTAGGCTAAACTTAGTGTATATCACATATTAAAAATATGTATACTGTATGAACAATTTCAAAAATGTTTGAGTGTGTGCAAAATACACATTGGAATAACGAGACACGTCTATTGCTTTAGTAACGGTCGCTAGTTTTGATGTAGTGCAAAAATTTGAATCTCTAATTTCAAATCTTACATCATACACTTTATTCAAATCTTACATCATACACAATTCAAGTCTTACACAATCACGCACATTATTAAATTCTTACAAAACCATAACACAATATCACAACCGGTTTTCTTACAATATCACACTGATAGCACAACACGCATTACTAAGTCCTTACAACACCATAATACAGTAGTCTAGCTACCCCTGCACGCCACAAACCCTCATGAGATAGGTAGAATAGTTTACATCAATAATGTTTATATTAAGATAACGATCCACATAATCTAGTGCATATATTAATGCACTATCCTTTGCCTTATAATTCGCATCCAATGTCTCACCATATATTGTCATCGAAGGCACTTCTGGTGAAGTCAAGGTTACACATGCTTGAAAACCACCATTTACTCGATATGAATGTGGCGGTATGAATGAGTAGCCCAACTGTGGTAGGATGTGATGCAACACTTCTCTCAGACCATTCTCTGTGTGCAGGAATCCATTATACAAGTCATCCTATACGTTAAACATATAAAATTAAGAGTTAAATTTGACATTTTAGTAAAAAATTAAGGAAAAAATAACATATGCATCAGAGTTAACTTACGTATTCTGATTCATAAGCAGGGGAAATCCTTTTAGGCATCTGTGTCACGTCTGTCTCATTCATCTCTAGTGCTTTGAGCTTGAAGAAACTGTAGTCCGGAAAGTAATGTCTTGTATGACTTTCCACTTGTACCAGGGCTTTTCTCACAGCATCACGTGCAGCAACAAATTCTTGATGGTAGGGTCCAGAATGCACGTGGAAAATAAAATTTTCACTAGGATTTGGGTCGCGCAAAGCACTGGCTTGGATTGAAAGAGAAACAGTATATCTCCCACGATTTATACCACTTCTCTCTCTTATCACCATAGGACAAGAGCCACTTATGTTAGTTACTACAGTTTTGAACCATTCAAGTGCATTAATCGCCTGATTTCAAAATTAGTTAAGAATCAATACGATAACATAATAATCATATAATTTAATTATAAATAAATTACATTATACCAGTCTTACCAAATCCCTACGGATTTCAGGCACAATCGGAATGAACCCTTCAAATACCGGTCCTGGAGGGTTTGGTGGTGGTGCAGTGAGACCTCCCGAAAACATAGCTGGGTGCGGCGGATACAGTCTACCACGACTTGATCTTGCACGCTGTCTCGGCATTATATATTTTCCTATTTAACGGAAGAAAACATTTAGCTATAGTTCTATATATGATATATAGCAACTTAAATACCTGAGCTTTGCACTCGTATCGAAAGAAAACTACGTACAACAATACAAATGAAAAAAAAACGCAAGAGAGAAGATGTATATATACCTAAGCTTTGTTTGTCGACCGAGCGATGGTGGTGCTCGCGAGCAGGCAGCAGAGAGCGAGTGAGAGAGCTAGCAGAGCAAACGAGCCAAAGAGCTAGCAGAGCGAGAGAGCGAGCGAGCAAGCGAGCGAGAGAATGAGCTCGGGCGTGAGCTTGCGAGCAGACACAAGCAATAAGTACTGGGCGGTTTTGCCTCGGGCTGTGTGCCACATCACAGCCGGTTTTTAACAAAACCGGCTGTGAAAACACTCTTCACAGCCGGTTTTTATTAAGAACCGGCTATGAACACTGTCTTCACAGCCGGTTTTTATTAAAAACCGTCTGTGAAGAGTGTTTTCACAGCCGGTTTTTAATAAAAACCGGCTGTGATGAATATTACAAATATTTTATAATATTTTGCACACAATAAAATTAAAACAAAAAAGCATGGGAAATTAGTGCAATTAACTCTAAATACTTAAACAATAGTAGTGCAATTATCTCTAAATATACAAATAAAGTATAAGTAGTGCAATTAACTCTTAATACCAAAATAAGGTAAAAGTAGTGCAATTAACTCTAATTATTACATAACTATGCATTATTCAACTAACGATGACGGCCTCGTCATGATCACGTCGGACGTAAGCTGGCTCATCATCTTTCTCTTCAAACACAGGTAGGTCGACATCAGGCCCGAGAGGAGGCATGTCGTTGAAGTAGTTCCCTTCTTCCTCGGTTGTGTCTTCAACACCGACGATCTTCCTTTTTCCTTGAAGAACAACGTGTTTTCCATCATTAGCGAGGTCCTTTGCATAGAAGACTTGCACTACATCTTTCGCCCAAACGAATGGTTCGTCTCTGTAGCCTGTCTTCTTAAGATCGACGACAGTCATACCATACTTGTCCTCGAAGACTGCCACTTGATTCACCCACTTGCACCGGAAAAGAGGTATCTTTAAGTTGGGCCCGTAATCTAGCTCCCAGATCTCTTCAATGGTCCCGTAGTATGTCTGCAAGTGTTGATTGTTGTCATAAGCATCGATACGAACACCACTGTTCTGGTTGACACTTTTTTCATCTTGCTTTGTTGTGTAGAATGAGTACGCATTTATGTCATATCCTTGAAACTTTGTCAACGTACTTGATGGTCCCATAACCAACAAATCTAGCTCACGAGAACCAGTTGTACCAACAGTTAATTTGCAATCTTAACCAGTCACCAAAGCATTCTCTATGTTTTTTCATGATCCAATTTTGTTGTTTGGCTCTGTTCTGGTTCTGTAGCTCTCGCATATGCATTTCAATATATGGCGAAACTACAGATGCTTGCTGTAGAACAGTGTAATGTGCTTGCGTGAAAGCATCAAGGTCATCGATCCTGCTCGAATGACGGCCGATCGTCCCCCTCCCAACCAGCCTTCCCTCGTGGCGTGATAAAGGCACACCGACTCTTGGCAGATCCAAATAGTATGTGCAGAACTCAATTGCCTCCTCAGTCTCCCAACCATTTGCCATGCTAGCCTCCGGTCTGAATCTGTTTCTAACATACTTCCTAAGCACACTGTTTAACCTCTCGAAAGGAAACATGTTATGTAGGAACATTGGACCAATTAATTTTATCTGAGCAACAAGGTGAATAAGCAGATGCTCTGACATGTCAAAAAATATCGGTGGAAAATGCATCTCGAGCCTGTTTATAGTATGGATCAGGTCTTCTTGAAGCTTGTCTAGCGTTGTTGGATCTATGACTTTGTGTGATATAGCATTGAAGAAAGAGCACAACTTTATGAGGGGATCCCTCACCTTCGGTGGCAGCACACCCCTTAACGCAACAGGGAGAAGTTGTGTCATGATAACGTGGCAGTCGTGGGCCTTCATGCAACTCATGTTGAATTTTGACTCCTGTATGTTGACCAGCCTCCTGATGTTGGCCGAGTATCCGGTGGGCACTTTCAACTCATGAAAGAATTTACAGATCTTCTTTTTCTCGTCTTTAGTCACTGTCCATGAAGCAACTGGAAGCTTCTTTTTCCCATCAGGCTGTACGATAGGATGTAGTTCAGGCCTGACACCCCATTCTTGTAGGTCTTGACGGACTTCCTGTGAGTCCTTTCCCTTTTTTTTCATGGCCATTAATGTTCCAAGGGTGCTCTCAGTCACATTTTTAGTTAGATGCATGCCATCGAGTGCGTGGCGAATAGTAAGGAATTCCCAATATTGAAGTCTAAAGAATATAGACTTCTTTTTCCATAAAGCGCCTGCTGGTGCGGGTACACTTCCTTTTCCCTTTCCAAATACCACATCAAGTTTGCTGACTATTTTAAAGATCTCGTGTCCATCGCGATAACTCGGAGCCGAGCGCTTCTCGGTTGTCCCATCAAATGATTTCCTGTTCCGCCGATATGGGTGATCTTTGCGAAGGAACCTACGATGGCCCATGTAGACCATCTTCTTGCTATTATTTAACCATCTAGCGTCGATCTCGTCGACGCAAACCACACAACCATTATAGCCCTTTGTGGCCTGGCCAGATACAGTACCAAGGCCGGGGAGGTCTGTGATTGTTACGCATAACAATGCTTTCAACTTGAAGTGTTCTCTCTTGTACTCATCCGCCGATATGGGTGATCTCTGCGAAGGAACCTACGATGGCCCATGTAGAGGGTTTTGTACTGTACAGGCACATCACAACCGGTTTTAATTACAAACCGGCTGTGAAAGGGAGCATCACAGCCGGTTTGTAAGAAAAATCGGCTGTGATGTGCCCGGCGACTATCACAGCCGGTTTCTAACAAAAACCGGTTGTGATAGTGGTCATCACAGCCGGTTTTAACGTATGCTTGCCCCACCTAACTAAAAACCGGCTGTGATGCCCTATCACAACCGGTTTTGCCAAAACCGGTTGTGATAGCCCGTTTGAGAAACCGGTTTAATTAAGTTGTTTGCAACAGCTACTACTGCAGTCACTCGAGGCCTTATAGTTGCACAGGCATACTTATTAAATTAGCAAGTAATTATACACTTTTTTAAAGTATGAAAATAGAACATACATGAGCCTTTAACGTTAATTGATAAGTCTTCATCTTGATTTAGGCGATTGGACGCAAGATGGAAGCATTGGATGCAAGTCAGCAAAATTCAAGCGTTACTGAAGTCTGACAAAGGTAAATCAAGCTTAACTCTTGACGAACTGAAGGAATTGCGGATGAGGGCTGGTTCTTCTCATGTTACCTTCAGACCGAGGAAGGATCATTCACTGGATCAATCACTGGTCCACTGCCACCCATGTTCATTGTTCCCACTTCCCACGTTCTAGAATAAGTTGTTTACTAATTTGCACTGTTCCTTGTTATGATATTCAATAATGTGCAAGGGGCTTATTAGTCCAAGCAAAATGAAGTCCTTGCGACAAATGAAAATAGGGAGAGGCTGAACAGTATTAGCCTATTTGATCCACCAACCAACCATCTTGAAACTGTGGTATTTAATGCTTGTGGAAATTTGAATTGGAAGCAGTTTTCCGTGTGTCAGAAAATGTCTGACAAAATAGTATTGAGATGCATGCGGAAAAATAAATATGAACATTATCATGATGATGGTCTAAAAATACAATAAAACCTAGATTAATTAGCAACAAATCAATCATCATAGGGTGGTGCCATTCTTTATTTTGGGAGAGAAATGGGTGGATTAGGGTTTGGATGATGTCTATACATGTCTATTTATTGGGCTGGGCCTCTGGTGATATCTGAGCCGCACAATTGGTTTTAGGTCGGGTCATTGGGCTGGCCCGCGGGCTAAAATTCTAGCCCGCGCCTGACCCAAAATTCTCCTCGAGCTGAAAAACAGGCCCGCGCCCGACCCGCGCACTTGTCAGGTCGGGCCGGGTCAGGTTTTTTTCAGGCGGCTCAGTTCGGGTTCGTCGGGTCGGACGACCCATGATGAGGTATACTTTGACGGTTCACATCACCAGTTCTATGATCGATTTTTTCTTGAAAAACTACTATACCACAAACTGTACATACTAAATGATATTAACTCGTCTCGTCATGGTTGTTCACACCATGCAATTTATGGCTGAATGCCATGGTTGTTCACACTAGGGAATCACACAATTATCAATTGATTGTACGGTGTGCTAGGCGGATGGGGCTTGATCGGACAACATGCACTTGTTGCCATCTGTCACCATGGTAGTAGTATAAATGGGCGAGGATTTTGGTTCCAAGGAGGAACAACCAGCCAGCATTCCACAGACAAGAACAGAAAGAGATCTTCAGTTAGCTACGCCGAGCACGCGACCAATGGTAGGAGGTTCAGTTAGCTAACTAAACAAACCGAAGATTATTTCCATCGATTAACCGTTTGCATGCATGCGATGCAGTCTACTACGTCAGTGACCAAGATTGGCCCGTATGGTGGCCTAGGAGGTAACGCTTGGGACATTTATACTAAGCCGAAAACGCTTGTGAGCGTCCAGGTTTGGAGCAATGATGTTAACCGAGGCGGGGCCATCAACGGCCTATCCTTCAGCTACATCGACGAGGCAGAGACAACTATAACCTCGGGTCCATGGGGCAGCACGACCGGTATACCCCATGTGGTACGTATGTTTATGACAAATTTGGCGTCAAGATTTGATTGGTTTTTTATTAATTATTATATATATATATATATATACGGCGAGGCTAATATATATATATATATACACGTATATATATACATATATACGGCGAGGCTAAAATACACCTTGTTGTGATTTGCATAGATAATTCACAATTGCAACAGATCTGGTCTAGTTTTTTTTTTTTTTTTTTTTTTTTTTTGCGATCAGATCGATCTGAAAAAAAACCTACCAGTTGCGACTGCGGGTATAAACTAATTGCAACTATGACACTTGACCAATTGCGACAGATCTGGTCCATTTGCAATTGGACACAAACCAATTACAACTGGACCCAACCCAGTTGCAACCCGATGCGTTGCGCACTAACTAGTTGCAATTTGGTGTGGTCTAATTGCAAGTACGCGGCTAGAGCAGGGTGGGTGTATTGTCTATAGAGATCACAAGAAGGTGCAATATAGACATACAATATGCGTGCGTGTGTATCTATCTATCTATCTATCTATAATCTACCTTCGTATGTATGCAGATTAACCTTAGTCAGGACGAGGGCATGAACAGCGTCTTCGGCACCACCGATGGCTACTTCATCACCTCACTTAAATTTGTCACCAGCAAGGGTGTAACACATGGGCCATTTGGGGCACCCTCAGAGGATGGATTAAGTACTTTCAGCTTCCCGGCCACCACCATCGGCTTCTTCGGCAGCTCCTCCGAGAAACTCGATGCCATCGGCGCCTACAAACTTAATAAAATTAATGGATCCATCCATCGCTGCCAGCCCGCCACCAGTGCTATACGTGTGCGACCTGTATCTACTGCATGTATTTGCAGCTAAATAAAACGGAATCCCTCGCTACTGCATCCTACGGATGGACGGATCCCTTCCTCTGTGTGCGCGCTCGCTGTTTATTTCCGTATATTGTATCGTCCTGGCTTGTTATCATAATAAGATGAATAAAAGTCTTGGGAACTAAGTATTTTCCTGAGAATTATAATACTTCTTAAGCGAACGACCTGCTGGCCGGTTGGCCAGCAGCGTCGGGGCAACGCTCCGCCCAGGTTCGAACCCGGGCGTCGCACTGGGTGCTGGGGGTGCGTGCGTGCATGCGTGCGTGCGTGCGTGCGTGTGTGGTGGTGTGTGTACCCCAGTATGACGCGTTCTGAGACTTCTCGGGCTGTCTTGTCTGTGTTGAGTCTGGTCAATGTGGGCGCCCAAAATCCTTACATGACAGCCAGTGCTCCTGGTACACTTCAAAAAAAATAATACTTCTTAATTTTATTTAACAAGTCTGAAAATACTGCAGGCCTCCATAACATGTACACGGGAACAGAATTTGAGATGTAACATCCGAACCAGATTGTTCACTGTATAAACTTTCAAATCACGAATCACCTAGATTGCTCACCAGAGGACAAAAATATGCACCAATAATGACTAGCGGGAGCTATTGAAACCTCAGGAAGTTTTTTTTTAACGAACCGCACAAAATAGCGTGAGTTTCTATCGATATAGCAGAAAAATATAAGTCTACAGTCCTGAGAGGCCATAGCCATAAAAAAGAAAAGAAACTAAAAAATAAAACTCGGTCGATCGGTTGGATTGGGACATCAACACGATCACTCCACAACGCTCAGTAACAACTAGCCGGTTGGATTGTGACCTCAATACGACGCACCACTCAAGACCCGGCTGGTTAGATTGGGTCGTCAACACAGCCTCGATGCTTGAAACTCCAACAAGCGCAACAGCCCGCACGGATGGAACTCACCTCGCCACCGCCCGATTAGATGAACAGCTTGTCCAGAAGGGTGAAAACCATCATTGATGACAACAATAAATCCGCCGAGGGGAAGAAACTAGCACCGAGCCGGCTGCCGCTATGCATTGCCGATCATTGCTAGGTCAACGTGGAGTTGCAAGCGCACTGCCAAGCTCTGACTAAGCAACAGTTCACTGGACTTGCGGACCACCGACGTCAACACCAGCAAAGGTTGCGGGAGGAGAGGGCGAGAGAGAAGAGAGATCCACTCGTCCCTGCACAGAACCCCGCCATCATGACAACCAAGAGCACCTCAATGCCAAAGATGAGCCGCCGAGCAGAAGCCCAGAACAGGTTCTCCAAAAGCGATGCTTCCAAGGAAGGAACGATGTTGAGAGCTCCGCTGCTGCTCGCCTGATAAACTCAGGCATGGTTTTCACCAGGAGAAATCCAACTGGAAGAGAACGGTACCTCGACAACGCCCCCAAGAGGAAACACGACATCCACTAAATGTCATCGTTGCTGGCCCGACTCCGAGGCCGAGCAAGACTTTCGTTTGGAAGTCCCTCATCCCATAGCCGCCGCATATCCCATACTTCCAAAGCAAGAATGACGGTTGTCCATCATGCACACGATCGCCACCACAAACGAGTAGCCACCATCCACCCGCATCGGGTCTAGAGGCCCTCCATTGCCGCAGTACCTCAACCCCCATACATCACCACCACGCGTGCGGCCATTCAAGCACCTGCTGCCGCCGACTTCGTAGCGCTTTGCCGCAAAGATGGCCACACAATCAACCACGCCTCCATGGCGTCGCTGGCGCCAGCCACCCCTCCGTGGTGTCACTAGCGAAACCCGCATGAACCATCCATGGCTGCGCCATCACGGCGCCTCCAAGCCGTGCAGAGCTGCATCCTTGTCGCCGCGCCACCCCCATTTGGAGCGGCCCCCCTGCAGCGCCTCACTATCACCTCCTGACTGCGCGCGGCTCGCACTTCCTCTGCGCCGCCTCCTGTTGTCCGCTCCTCAGCGCCTACGGGCATCCGTCGGGCCGCCGTGCAGCCTCGCCGCCACGACCGTGCTTCCGTCGCCGCCGACACACCTCCAACCGCCGCCACACGTGGCCACCACCATCGCAGCCTTGTACCGGCCAGATCTGCTGGCGGGAGCCGTGCGGGTCCGCCCCCCGCCGACCCAACGGCCCTTGCTCTGCGCATATCCGGTGCTAGAAACGACGGATCCGGCCTCCCAAGCTGCCACTGTCGTCATGGCCGCCTGGCCCCATTCCCCCACCCAGGACGAGTGCCCACGGCCGAAACCAGGCAAGGAGGTGAAATATATGCATAGGTAGGTGAAATCCTTACCTCACTCAGGCTAAGATAAAAAATAAACAAGATAATTATCATGTCCGATCCGATCCTTCTTGCACTATTAGAAAACACTCCATCCATCACTGACATTAGTACCGGCTGGGATTTGGTCCGGTACTTTCATTAGTGTAGGGCCTATCGGGGAGGGTCATTGTTGATGGTCATGAAGCACAAAAAAAATGACAGTCAATATTCTCAAAAATAAAGGAGAACAAGTATTTCGTACACACTTATTTAGTTTCAAATAATGTTGTTCCACGCTTCTTGGGCGTTACACGCGCTGCTCCCGCTGATAGATCTAGCCAGTGCGAGGCTGCAACGGTGGTGGCCGCGTGTGGCAGCGGGTGGAGGTGCGTCGGCGGCGACGAAGCACTACTGCAAAAACGACTATCAGTACCGGTCAAGAAGGCCTCGTTAGTACCGGTTCTGGAACCGGTACTAACGTTTCGAGACTAAAGTGACAGTCTTTTAGTACCGGTTCCAGGACCGTTACTAAATCGCGCCCGTTAGTACCGGTTGGTAAAAACTGCGTGCGCTGCCGCCCACCACGGGGAGGCAGTTTAGTACACCAACCGGTACTAAACTTTTTTTTCTTTTCTCTTTTATTTCATTTTATTTCTAATGCGTATTCCGTATCGTATCCGTTCTAATGCGTATTCGTATCGCATCCGTTATAATGCGTACTCGTATCGTATCCGTTCTAATGCGCTTGCGTATAAAGTAATATTACGTTACAATAATATATAATCTACATGTACTTAGTTAACTTACTAAAAAGTATTACATATATATACAACTTTTCAAGTGTTTCGATTAAAGAAAAACCAATTAAGCTAATCTTTCTTCTTCTTCTTCTTTTGGAACTACTCTTCCTCCTCGTCCTTTTCTCGATCAGGATCCATTAAACCAATGCTTATTCTATGATCCGTATAAAAATCACCGTTCGGATTAACGACCTTATCGAGCAGAAATCCCATTAGTTGTTCTTGAACTGCCTTGACTCGTTCCGGTTCAATGAGGTCTTTTGACATTACCATAATCTGCCAAGAAAAATCTTCATTAGTCTTAATAAACAGAGTTGCATAATAAAAATTTAATAAAATGGTAGGAAGTTTACGTACGTCAAATTCTTTTTCCGTCATCATCTTCGGGCCTACAAATCTGTGGATGAATTCGCATACGTAGTACCCACACAGGTTGTTTCCCAGTTCCTGTCTCATACACTATATATACACGTATATGAACAATCAGTTATGTAATACTCTCTCGATGTTTGACTAAATGAAATAAGACTAATATGAAATTTTGAACGTACCGGAAAGTCAGGCCTCCATACAAGCTCGTCCGTATCTGATACTCCAACTTGGTGGTGTTCCACGCTTTGTTAAGAGTATCAACTAGGCTTTGATACTCTTTCATCGGCTTTCTCAATGAGTCGAACACCGTAATCCGGCCCCGATTAATCTCGAGTACAAGGAGGATCCAGTGAAACCTGTACATATAAAGATGTCATTTAGAACCGTAACATGAATGAATATAGAAATAGTAAAAATATGTTCTACGACTAACCCGAAGAGGTACGGAAAACGTATCAATGAACATGTATGTTGTGCCATCAAGGCATTGAAAATATTTGTTATCGTTCGATTGGGATAATTTGCAATATTCTCCATGTGTAAGATATCCGGATCCAAGAAGCCAATGCCATAGTATCCCTTCTTCCGGCAATGTTGATACTCCATCCTACATGATACACAATAACATATAGTTAGATAGGATTAACAACTAGAGGTACAATATAAATATTTCATTAAATACTTACAGAATCCATGCACTCATGAGAGACTTGGAAAGGGCATCTCGATGGTATAAAAAATGGATATCTCCGAAATCAATCCACATATCACATGGCGGCCGATAGGGTGCATTTCTGATCCATGCTGCGAACATGGTCAATCCATTTCCAGATTCTCGCATGTACCAATTGTGGAACTCATACATTCTGGTTCCTAGGTGTGCTAGCAGCTCAGGCCATACCAGTGATTGCCCCAATTCGAACGGTTTTCGCTTGCATCCCTCGTGTATTGGAATATCATCTTCACCTCGCAGTTGAGCTTTTGTGAGGTTGGTTTGCTTTATAATCTCAACCAATTGTTGTTCTTCCTCTGATAGCACAACAAGCGAAGGAATCGATTGCTTCGATTGTTGTCCCAGCTGTGCAATGCCTTTGGACTGAGAGCTTTTCGACGACAATGCACCTTTTCTATTGTCGACTTTCTTGTACGACTTCATGATTGTGCGGTCGTAGTCCGATACCGTCTCTTTCACCGCTGGTCTAGCCTGTTTAACAAAGTGTCTTACGGCTGTCGGGTCAACCGGTTCCTTCGGCTTTGGCTTTCTCTTGTCCTTACACTTTTGGAAAAATTCAGCAACTTCTTGGCTGACAGCCGCATGAGTTTCCTCAGTTGTTTCCTCGTATGGGAGCTTCGGGGGCAGAGGCTTCTCTTTCTTCTGCTTCTGCCGCTTAGGAGCCGGCGGCATTGGAGCCTTGGCGTACCTCTTCTTCAGCTGAGGTGGACTCATGCTGGGGTCCCTTGTACCAATTGGTGAGGGCGGGTCCATGTCGTTGTCGGGACCCTGTGGAGATGGTGGATCCATGCTGGGGTCCCTCGTAGCTGATGCTGCAGCTGAATCTGTTGTTCCTGGCTTCAATCCGATGTCTTCCTTAGGCCAAGCGATCCATGTATGCAACCCATCTCGTAGTTCCTCTCCACCGTCACCTGTAGGGATCGGGATCGCAAGGTCTTCAGCCCAAACACCAGCCACTCGGTCAACCAAAACTCTAGCGTACCCTTCGGGAATAGGCACGTTGTGAAGTTTCTCGCCCGGGACCGGTACTTCAGCAACACCTTTAGCACATACCTTCATCTTCTTCCCGACAAGATAAAGAAGCTCACAGTCAGTCCTCGTAGTGATGTCATCTACGGGATATCTTTCAATGGCCTTGGTGGAAGCAATGCTGCTACGACGCTGAGATGCGGGGCTGATCTCCAAATTCTCGCCGCCTGCAGGAGCACTAGGTTGTCCCTGGTGTTGGCTAAGGACTTCTGCCAGGCGCTGATCTACTCGTTCATTTATTTCTTGGGCTGTTCTAGTTTCAACCTGAGCCAGCCTGTCATGGAGCTCACGCAATTCTTCTTGGATGGCTTTCTTGCTTCTGGAATGGCTTCGGTATGTCTGTATATCCTGACTGAAGCCACGTTTCCATGGTACGACGCCCATGCCTCGAGTCCGACCAGTGTGTTCCGGATTGCCAAGAGCGTAAGTCAGCTCGTCCTTCTCTCAATCAGGCTTGAAAGATCCATCTTCCTTTTTCTTCATTGCTTCGTCTAGCCTGTCGATCGCTTCGGCTATGGCATCGCTAGTGATAAACGCACCATTTTCCATGTTTAGGCTGCCTCCATGAGCATAGAAGTACCACCTCACTCGTAACGGCCACGAGAGTGTCTGCGGTACGATTCCTCGTTGTATCAATTCATTTTCCATCTTCTTCCATTTCGGAATCGCCTTCTCATAACCTCCTGGTCCTAGATGGTGGAACTGACTTTTCTTCGAGGCATTTTCTGTGTTAGTTTTAACTCGCTTCAGGTAGTCGGCCGACAATTGATTCTCCAAGAATTCATCCCAAAACGGCCTTTGGTTCTGGTACACCTTCTCAAAATCTGGTGTGAGATTCTTTCTGACGAAATTGGCTTTCAACTTCTTCTTAAATGACTGAAACTGGTTAGCCATCTTACTCATCGTCCAATTCTTGACTTTGTCTAATTTGTCTGCCGGAAATGTGAAGTGTGTAGTCACCTGTTTCCATAACATTTCCTTCTCTGACTCCGGGACTATTTGTCAAACTTGAACATTTGGATCGCTGTTTTTCGATATCCTCCAAAGCTCGTACTTGATGGGGATGTTTTCCATAACAAGATATCCACATTGATTCACATAAGAAGTCTTAATCCCAGGCGGTTCCGTTGGTTCACCATCATCTGTAACTGCTGTGACCAGGGTATGCCCGGTCATCTTTCTCTTGCAGCCTCGCTTCCGTTTTGGAGGCTTCGATCCGGATGCCTAAAATAATTAAACTATTATTTAATACAAAATTAATCCAGATGACTGATCAAAATCCTTATGTATACCTCGGTCTCATTGTCTTCGTCAAGACCAGTTTCTTGTTCTTGGTCGTCTCCATCATCATCTTCCTCATCATCTCCATTCCCTCTGTCCCCTCCATGTCCAGATAAATCAAGAAATTGACTGCCGTCAAACTCTACAGGGTCTGTACCGTCTCGAATCATATTATGAAGCAACTCCTCATCCTCGCTACGTCTCGTCATTTATCCTAGTATATGATAGGACTAAGTTATGAATTTTTTCTAACACATATGAATTTTTTCTAACACATATGAAATTTTTGTAATACATATGAAATTTTTTAACACATCTACAATTTTTCTAATATATATGAATTTTTTCTAACACATATGAAAATTTTCTAATACATATGAATTTTTTCTAACACATGTACAATTTTTCTAACACATAACACATATGAAATTTTTGTAATACATATGAAATTTTTCTAACACATCTACAATTTTTCTAACACATATGAAAATTTTCTAATACATACGAATTTTTTCTAACACATGTACAATTTTTCTAACACATATGAATTTTTTCTAACACATATGAATTTTTTCTAACACATATGAAATTTTTGTAACACATATGAAATTTTTCTAACACATCTACAATTTTTCTAACACATATGAAATGTTTTCTAACACATATGAAAATTTTCTAATACATATGAATTTTTTTCTAACACATGTACAATTTTTCTAACACATATGAATTTTTTCTAACACATATAAATTTTTTCTAAAACATATGAAATTTTTGTAATACATATGAAATTTTTCTAACACATCTACAATTTTTGTAACACATATAATTTTTTTCTAATACATATGAAAATTTTCTAATACATATATGAATTTTTTCTAACACATCTAAATTTTTTCTAACAAATATGACATATTTCTAAATCTATTTAAACAAAAAAAATGTGCTGACGTCAGCCCACACGACAGGGGCGGCGGCGTCGGGGGCGAGGCGGCGGCGGCAGCGTCGGGGCAGCGGTGTGGGCGGCGGCGTCGGGGGCGCGACGCAGGGCGCAACGAAGCCGGGGCGGAGGCGGGCCGCCGGCGCGATGGAGCCGGCGCCGGAGAGGAGGCGGGGCTGGCCGCAGGCACGTACGGCGAGGAGGCGCCGGCGCTGGCCGGAGGAGGAGAGGAACGGGCGCCGGACGGAGTGCAGACGACGAGGGAGGCGCCGGCGTGGTTCGAGGTCGACGGCGGCGCGCGGGGGATGGCGGCGGCGGCCCGCGGAGAAGGCCGGCCAGGCGGTCCCGGAGAGGCGCGGGACGGCGGCGGCGCGCGCGCCCGGACGATGTGGAACGGCGGCCGGACAACGGGGAGGCGCGGGACGGCGGCGGCGCGCGCGGACGACAGCGGCGCAGCGGAATTGGAGAGGTAAAAACGGCTAAGTCCGGAGGAGGAAGAAGAGTGGGGTTTTATACCTCAGGCAGGTTAGTACCGGGCCGTGTTACAAACCGGTACTAACCTGCCACCCCAGGCACGTTAGTACCGGTTTGTAATACGACCCGGTACTAACGTGCCACAACTGGCGGGAAGCGAAAACGTGAGGCAGGTTAGTACCGGGCCGTGTTACAAACCGGTACTAACCTGCGTCAGCTGTAAATGTTTTAGTTTTCACTAATTTTTCTATTACTTTTATTTCTGTTTAACACTTATAATAAATCGTAAAGGCACAACGTATAATTAAAATTTACATATTGTGGAGTTTCACAATGATGATTAAATGTTTAAATGTAAATTTGAAAATACACAGACTTATAATAATTTGTAAAATATCTCATTATATATCTCACATACATATAGTAAATCTGTAAAATACGATGAGGTTATTATTTTTTACATGCAAAAATATTTATAAATAGTAACTTTCAAATCTCATGTAACTGTTTCTTCAAATCAGAAATTAATTATTTAATTAATGTGAAATTTCAATAATCAACACTTTTCATAAAAAAAGAAAAAAAGAAAATTAAATTAGATAAGTCCATAGTCATGTCACACACATATTGAGTTAATTATATCGACAGAACACACATTGAGATATTTACGTTAAATTTCACAATGCAAAACGACACTCATTACATTACACACATTACATTACATCATTTAATAGAAAATAAATAATTGAGGCCATTAATCTTCATCTTCATCATCTTCCGCTGAAACAAAATTAATCTTCCTTCTGACGAATGTCCCCTGGTTGTGATCGCGCCGTAAGTACGGAGCGTCTTCTTTGGATAACAGGATGCTGGGATCAACATCAACTGAGAATGGAGGACGGTCATCTAACTGATCATAATCTTCTGATTTGTTCGTAATTCTTCAACTCCAACTATTTTTCTTTTTCCTGGAAGAACTATGTGACGTTTAGGCTCATTATCTTCTGGCTTCTTTACCGTCTGCTCCTTTTCTGTCTGCTTCTTTTGTTTTCTCTTCTTGGGTTTAATTTTTTTCTTCTTGGGCTTGCTTGCCATGTCTTTCACGTAGAACACTTGGGTCACATCTTTGGCTAGGACAAATGGTTCCTCCTTATATCCAATCTTTTTTAGGTCCACCGTTGTCATCCCATATCTGTCTATCGTTACACCGGCGCGGCTCACCCATTGGCAGCGGAACAGAGCAACTTTTATAGGTCCATAGTCAAGTTCCCATATCTCCTCTATGACGCCATAGTAGATGTCCTTTATACCATCATTTCCTATTGCATCTATACGGACACCACTATTTTGGTTAGTGCTCTTCTGGTCTTGAGATCTTGTGTAGAATGTATACCCATTTATCTCGTAGCCTTGGTATTGCAAGATCGTGATTGATGGTCCCCTAGCCAGCCATTGAAGTTCTTGATCAATCGTGCCATCACCGATGAATTTTCGTCTCAACCAATCTCTGAAAGTCACTATGTGATGACGGGTAATCCATTTTTCACTCTTGTTTGGGTTTTCGGATCGTATAATATCCTTGTGCTCCTCTATATATGGAGCCACCAAGGTCGAACTTTGTAGAACCGTGTAGTTTGCTTGACAAATTTCAATTTGAGGGAGGTCCATTATAGCTTTTCTCCCAAGTGTTCCCTTTCCGCAGAGTCGTCCCTCATGGTGTGACACGGGGAGTCCAACCGGATCAAGATCCTCAATAAAGTCTACACAAAATTCAATGACCTCCTCCGTTCCATAGCCTTTAGCGATGCATCCTTCTGGTCGAGAACGGTTGCGAACATACTTCTTTAGGACTGCCATGTACTTCTCGAAAGGGAACATATTGTGTAGGAATATAGGCCCAGAATAGTTATCTCTTTAACTAGGTGAACTAGGAGATGTGTCATAATATTAAAGAATGAAGGTGGGAATATCATCTCGAAGCTTACAAGGCATTGGACCATGTCTTGCTGTAGCCTTATTAAATGACTTGGATTAATCACCATTTGTGAAATTTCATTGAGAAACGCACACAGCTTCACGATTGCCAACCTTACATTCTCTGGTAGAATACCCCTCAAGATAACTGGAAGTAATTGTGTCATCAGGACATGGCAGTCATGAGACTTCAAGTTCATGAATTTCTTTTCCTTCATTTTTATTATTCCTTTTATATTTGAGGAATATCCGGTGGGCACCTTGATACTGTTCAGGCAATCAAACATGCTTTCCTTCTCCTGTTTGCTGAGAGTGTAGCTGGCAGGCCTTAAGTATCGCTGGTCTTTTCCCTTCTTTTTAGGATGTAGGTCTTTTCGTTGTTCCAACGCTTTAAGGTCACCTCTTGCTTCCACTGTATCTTTCCCTTTTCCATAAATACCCATGAATCCTAGCAAGTTCACACAAAGATTCTTCATCAGGTGCATCACATCAATTGCATTGCGGACCTCAAGCATTTCCCAATAAGGTAGCTCCCATAATATACTCTTTTTCTTCCACATGGGTGCATGTCCGTCCTCGTCATTTGGAACGGCTTGGCTACCAGGGCCCTTTCCAAATACTACCAGCACATCTTTTACCATCGAAAACACACGCTTTCCGTTGCGGAACAAAGGCTTAGATCGATTATCAGACTCGCCTCTAAAATGTTTTCCTTCATGTCTTAAAGGGTGCTTCGGAGGTAAAAACCGACGATGGCGCATATACACGCACTTTCGACAGTGCTTCAAATAAATGCAGTCTGTTTCATCATAACAGTGGGTGCAGGCCGAGTATCCCTTGTTTGACTGTCCCGAAAGGTTTCCAAGTGCAGGCCAATCATTGATGGTCACAAAAAGTAATGCTCGGAGGATGAATGTTTCCTGTTTGTACTCATCCCACACACTTACACCTTCGTCCTTCCACAACAGTAAAAGCTCATCGATCAAAGGTCTTAGGAACACATCGATGTCGTTTCCAGGTTGTTTTGGACCTGCGATGAGAGCTGGCATCATGATGAACTTTTGCTTCATGCACAACCAAGGAGGAAGATTAAATATACATAGGGTAACTGGCCAAGTACTATGACTGCTACTCATATCGCCGAATGGATTCATTCCGTCTGTACTTAAACCAAACCGTATGTTCCTTACATCTTCATCAAATTGTGGAAATTCTCTCTCAATGTTCCTCCACTAGGACCTATCTGCAAGATGTCTCATCATCTCATCTCGCTTACGATCTTCTTTGTGCCACCGCATCAACTTTGCGTTCTCCTTACTTCTGAACAAACGCTTCAATCGTGGAATCACAGGAAAATACCACATCACCTTTGCATGAATTTTCTTCTTCGTTGGCTGCCCGTCAACTTCACCAGGATCGTCTCGCCTGATCTTGTACCGCAACGCACCACAAACAGGACAAGGTTGTAAATTCTCATATTCAACGCCATGATACAGGATACAATCATTAGGCCATGCGTGTATCTTCTGTACCTCCAATCCAAGAGGGCACACAATCTTTTTAGCTTGGTAAGTGGTTGACGGTAGCACATTAGCCTCATGAAGCATGTTTTTTATGATTTGTAGTAGCTCACCGAATCCTTTGTCGCTGACACCATTGATTGCTTTCTGTTTTAGCATCTCCAGCGTGCTACCCAGTTTTTTCAGGTCCGGCTTGCAACCTGGGTATAGTTTTGTTTTGTGATCCTCCAACATCTTTTCGAACTTTTTTGACTCTCTCGCAGTTTCACTGTCTTTCTGTGCATCAAGCAAGACCTGACCTAACTCCTCGGGTGCCTCCTCCTCCTCTACGACATTTGCATCAACCCCTTCCATTGGGTCATCATCGTCGTCAAAGGCACCGCCTTCATGTAAGTATGCAAAGTCTGGGATGTTGTTATCGTCGTCTTCTTCATCGTCTCCCATCAAAACACCAAGTTCACCATGCTTCGTCCAAACATTATAGCTATCCATGAAACCGTTTTCAGTTAGGTGAACGTGTAGAGTATCCCTTTTCCTGACCTGTTTCACGTTGCGGCAAATACGGCATGGACAACACATGAGACCATTCGTGGACCTGGTTGCTTCAGCCGCATTGAGAAAAACGTCTAGGCCAACAATCCAGGCCATGGTGTTCCTACCGCCGTACATCCATTGACGGACCATTTTGAATACTACCATAAAAAATAATTATAAAATAAATGCATCCATTAATTGCAACATTTTATTAATTATTAGTAACATTGAGAAAATACCTAACAACATTACTAATATTGCAACATTTCATTAATTATTAGTTAAAAAGGTATTAGTAATATTTAAAAAGTTGGAAAAATCTATTAAACAACATTACATATATATAATCAAATTTTTTTAAAAAATCCATTACAGAACATTAAATATAGTTAAAAAGGTACGGAATATTGTCACAAAAAACATGCTCATTATCTAGGGTATGAACTCACTACTAAAAGCTACCATCTAATTAAGGTCATGATTCTATTTAGCTCAAATCAATCTACAAATACCAAAATCCTTCTCATTCACAATTTTTCAAAATTCTTTAAGTATAGAGCATAAAAATAAGCACAAGTACCGTCAATTAACAGAGAATGAAGTTGCTAACCTTTTGGCGCACTTATATAGGAGAAATCCACAAATTATGGAAAACTTGGGCAAAAACTCCCCCCTCTATGGCGCCATGAGTGAGAGACCAAGCTCTCTGCAGAAATGAGCTCGGGCTCAGGGAGGAAGAAGCCTGCCGCGGTATTATACCCAGCACGTTAGTACCGGCTGGTAACACCAGCCGGTACTAAACGCAGGCAATTAGTACCGGTTGGTGTTACCAACCGGTACTAACGTGCAGCGGCTTGCGGGTCCCCCCAGTCGAGGCACGTTAGTACCGGCTGGTAACACCAGCTGGTACTAACGTGCCTCTAGCCGTTGCGGCCTGACCCCCGAGGCGCACGTTAGTACCGGTTGGTGTTACCAACCGGTACTAATGTGCTCCACGAAGTACTGTGCTTACAAACCGGTACTAAATTCGGCATTTAGTACCGGTTATAACACAACCGGTACTAACGTACCAGGGATCAAAGGTCGTTTCTCTAGTAGTGAAGGCTCGGTCGCGGCCCGTGGGCGCTGAAAAGCGGGCAGGAGAAGGAGGCGCAGAGGAGGTGTGAGCCGCGTGCAATCGTTAGGTGATGGTGAGGCGCTGCAGGGGGCCACTCCAAATGGGGGTGGCGCGGCGACAAGGATGCAGCTCTGCGCGGCTTGGAGGCGCCGTGGTGGCGCAGCCATGAATGGTTTGTGCGGGTCTCGCTAGCGACACCATGGAGGGGTGGCTGGCGCCAGCCTATGCGGTGGCGTGCCAGCGACGCCATGGAGGCGTGGTTGGTTGCGTGGCCATCTTTGCGACGAAGCGCTACGGAGTCGGCAGTAGCGGGCGCCGGAATGGCCGCACGCATGGTGGTGATGTACGGGGGTTGAGGTATGGTAACAATGGAAGGCCTCTGGACCCGCTGCGGGTGGACGGTGGCTGCTTGTTTGCGGTGGCGATCTTGTGCATGATGGACGGCCGTCATTCTTGACTTGGGGGCGTGGGATCTGCGGTTGCTGTGGGATGAGGGACTTCCAGACAAAAGTCTTGCTCAGCCTCGGAGCCGGGCCAGCAATGATGATGTTTTGTGGACGTCGTGTTCCCTCTTGGGGGCATTGTCGAGGTACCCTTCTCTTCCAAAGTTCCAATTGGATTTCTCCTGGTCAAAATCATGCCTGAGTTTATCAGGCGGGCGGCGGCGGCACTCTCAATGTCGTTCCTTACTTGGAATCATCGCTTTTAGAGAACCTGTTCTGGGCTTCTACTCGGCGGCTCATCTTCGGCGTTGAGGTGCTCTTGGCTATCACGATGGTGGGGTTATGCGCGGGGACGAGCGGATCTCTCTTCTCTTTTGCCTTCTCCTCCCGCAACCTTTGCCGGTGTTGACGTCGGGGGTCCGCAAGTCTAGTGAACTGTTGCTTAGTCAGAGCTTGGCAGTGCGCTTGCAGCTCCACGTTGACCTAGCGGCGATCGGTCATGCATAGCGGCGGCCGGCTTAGTGCTGGTTTCTTCACCTCAGCGGATTTATTGTTGTCATCAATGCATGGTTTTCAGCATTCCGGACAAGCTGTTCATCTAATCGGGCCATGGCGAGGTGAGTTCCATCCGTGCGGGGTGTTGCGCTTGTTGTCGAGTTTCGAGCGTTGAGGCTGTGTTGACGACTCAATCCAACCAGCCGGGTATTGAGTGGTGCGCCATGTTGAGGTCCCAATCAAACCGGCTAGTTATTACTGAGCGTTGTGGAATGGTCGTGTTGATGTCCCAATCTAACCGACCGACCAAGTTTTATTTTTAAGCTTTCTTTTCTTTTTCCTGGCCCAGGGCTGTAGACTTGTATTTTTCTGCTATATCAATAGAAACTCGTGCTATCTTGTTCGGTTCGTTAAAAAAAAGTTCATGAGGTTCTAATAGCTCCCGCTAGTCATTATGTGCATATTTTGTCCTCTGGTGAGCAATCTAGGTGATTCGTTATTTCAAAGTTTATATAGTGAACAATCTGGTTCGGATGTTACATCTCAAATTCTGTTCCCACCATACGGGCCAATCTTGGTCACTGACGTAGTAGACTGCATCGCATGCATGCAAACGGTTAATCGATGGAAATATATCTTTGGTTTGTTTAGTTAGCTAACTGAACTTCCTACCATTGGTCGCGTGCTCGGCGTAGCTAACTGAAGATTTCTTTCTGTTCTTGTCTGTGGAATGCTGGCTGCTTGTTCCTCCTTGGAACCAAAATGCTCGCTCATTTATACTACTACCATGATGACAGAAGGCAACAAGTGCATGTTGTCCTATCAAACTCCATCCGTCGAGCACACAGTACAATCAATTGATAATTGTGTGATTCCCTAGTGTGAACAACCATGGCATTCAGCCATAAATTGCATGGTGTGAACAACCACGACGAGACGAGGTATTAATTAATATCATTTAGTATGTACAGTTTGTGGTATAATAGTTTTTCAAGAAGTAATCGATCGTACAGCTGGTGATGTGAACCGTCAAGTATACCTGATCATGGGCCGCCCGACCCGACGAATCTGAACCAACCCGCCCGTAAAAAACCTAACCCGACCTGACCCGACAAGTGCACGGGTCGGGTGCGGGCCTGTTTTTCAGCTCGAGGAGAATTTTGGGTCGGGCACGGGCTAGAATTTTAGCCCACGGGCTGACCCAATGACCCGACCTAAAACCAAAAAACCGCTCGTTCACGCGCAGCCCTGAGATCTACAGAGGCCCAACCCAACAAAAGACATGTATATACTTCATCCTAACCCTAATCCACCCATTTCACTTTCAAAATAAAGAATGGCACCATCCTATGATGATTGACTTGTGGCTAATTAATCTAAGTTTTATTGTATTTTTAGACCATCATCTTGATCATGTCCATATTTATTTTCCCACATGCATCTCAATACTATTTTGTCAGACATTTTCTGACACGCGGAAAACTGCTTCCAATTCAAATTTCCACAAGCATTAAATACCACATTTTCAAGATGGTTGGTTGGTGGATCAAATAGGCTAATACCTTTTCAGCCTCTCCCTATTTTCATTTGCCGCAAAGACTTCATTTTGCTTGGACTAATATGCCCCTTGCACATTATTGAATATCATAACAAGGAACCGTGCAAATTAGTAAACAAATTATTGAATATCATAACAAGGACATGTATTTTCCTGAGAATTATAATACTTCTTAAGCGAACGACCTGCTGGCCGGTTGGCCAGCAGCGTCGGGGCAACGCTCCGCCCAGGTTCGAACCCGGGCGTCGCACTGGGTGCGTGCGTGCGTGCGTGTGTGGTGGTGTGTGTACCCCAGTATGACGCGTTCTGAGACTTCTCGGGCTGTCTTGTCTGTGTTGAGTCTGGTCAACGTGGGCGCCCAAAATCCTTACATGACAGCCAGTGCTCCTGGTACACTTCAAAAAAAATAATACTTCTTAATTCTTATTTAACAAGTCTGAAAATACTGCAGGCCTCCATAACATGTACACGGGAACAGAATTTGAGATGTAACATCCGAACCAGATTGTTCACTGTATAAACTTTCAAATCACGAATCACCTAGATTGCTCACCAGAGGACAAAAATATGCACCAATAATGACTAGCGGGAGCTATTGAAACCTCAGGAAGTTTTTTTTTTAACGAACCGCACAAAATAGCGTGAGTTTCTATCGATATAGCAGAAAAATATAAGTCTACAGTCCTGAGAGGCCATAGCCATAAAAAAGAAAAGAAACTAAAAAATAAAACTCGGTCGATCGGTTGGATTGGGACATCAACACGATCACTCCACAACGCTCAGTAACAACTAGCCGGTTGGATTGTGACCTCAATACGACGCACCACTCAAGACCCGGCTGGTTAGATTGGGTCGTCAACACAACCTCGATGCTTGAAACTCCAACAAGCGCAACAGCCCGCACGGATGGAACTCACCTCGCCACCGCCCGATTAGATGAACAGCTTGTCCAGAAGGGTGAAAACCATCATTGATGACAACAATAAATCCGCCGAGGGGAAGAAACTAGCACCGAGCCGGCCGCCGCTATGCATTGCCGATCATTGCTAGGTCAACGTGGAGTTGCAAGCGCACTGCCAAGCTCTGACTAAGCAACAGTTCACTGGACTTGCGGACCCCCGACGTCAACACCGGCAAAGGTTGCGGGAGGAGAGGGCGAGAGAGAAGAGAGATCCACTCGTCCCTGCACAGAACCCCGCCATCATGACAACCAAGAGCACCTCAATGCCAAAGATGAGCCGCCGAGCAGAAGCCCAGAACAGGTTCTCCAAAAGCGATGCTTCCAAGGAAGGAACGATGTTGAGAGCTCCGCTGCTGCTCGCCTGATAAACTCAGGCATGGTTTTCACCAGGAGAAATCCAACTGGAAGAGAACGGTACCTCGACAACGCCCCCAAGAGGAAACACGACATCCACTAAATGTCATCGTTGCTGGCCCGACTCCGAGGCCGAGCAAGACTTTCGTTTGGAAGTCCCTCATCCCATAGCCGCCGCAGATCCCATACTTCCAAAGCAAGAATGACGGTTGTCCATCATGCACACGATCGCCACCACAAACGAGTAGCCACCATCCACCCGCATCGGGTCTAGAGGCCCTCCATTGCCGCCGTACCTCAACCCCCATACATCACCACCACGCGTGCGGCCATTCAAGCACCTGCTGCCGCCGACTTCGTAGCGCTTTGCCGCAAAGATGGCCACACAATCAACCACGCCTCCATGGCGTCGCTGGCGCTAGCCACCCCTCCGTGGTGTCACTAGCGAAACCCGCATGAACCATCCATGGCTGCGCCATCACGGCGCCTCCAAGCCGTGCAGAGCTGCATCCTTGTCGCCGCGCCACCCCCATTTGGCGCGGCCCCCCTGCAGCGCCTCACTATCACCTCCTGACTGCGCGCGGCTCGCACTTCCTCTGCGCCGCCTCCTGTTGTCCGCTCCTCAGTGCCTACGGGCATCCGTCGGGCCGCCGTGCAGCCTCGCCGCCACGACCGTGCTTCCGTCGCCGCCGACACACCTCCAACCGCCGCCACACGTGGCCACCACCATCGCAGCCTTGTACCGGCCAGATCTGCTGGCGGGAGCCGTGCGGGTCCGCCCCCCGCCGACCCAACGGCCGTTGCTCTGCGCATATCCGGTGCTAGAAACGACGGATCCGGCCTCCCCAAGCTGCCACTGTCGTCATGGCCGCCTGGCCCCATTCCCCCACCCAGGACGAGTGCCCACGGCCGAAACCAGGCAAGGAGGTGAAATATATGCATAGGTAGGTGAAATCCTTACCTCACTCAGGCTAAGATAAAAAATAAACAAGATAATTATCATGTCCGATCCGATCCTTCTTGCACTATTAGAAAACACTCCATCCATCACTGACATTAGTACCGGCTGGGATTTGGTCCGGTACTTTCATTAGTGTAGGGCCTATCGGGGAGGGTCATTGTTGATGGTCATGAAGCACAAAAAAAATGACAGTCAATATTCTCAAAAATAAAGGAGAACAAGTATTTCGTACACGCTTATTTAGTTTCAAATAATGTTGTTCCACGCTTCTTGGGCGTTACACGCGCTGCTCCCGCTGATAGATCTAGCCAGTGCGAGGCTGCAACGGTGGTGGCCGCGTGTGGCAGCGGGTGGAGGTGCGTCGGCGGCGACGAAGCACTACTGCAAAAACGACTATCAGTACCGGTCAAGAAGGCCTCGTTAGTACCGGTTCTGGAACCGGTACTAACGTTTCGAGACTAAAGTGACAGTCTTTTAGTACCGGTTCCAGGACCGGTACTAAATCGCGCCCGTTAGTACCGGTTGGTAAAAACTGCGTGCGCTGCCGCCCACCACGGGGAGACAGTTTAGTACACCAACCGGTACTAAACTTTTTTTTCTTTTCTCTTTTATTTTATTTTATTTCTAATGCGTATTCCGTATCGTATCCGTTCTAATGTGTATTCGTATCGCATCCGTTATAATGCGTACTCGTATCGTATCCGTTCTAATGCGCTTGCGTATAAAGTAATATTACGTTACAATAATATATAATCTACATGTACTTAGTTAACTTACTAAAAAGTATTACATATATATACAACTTTTCAAGTGTTTCGATTAAAGAAAAACCAATTAAGCTAATCTTTCTTCTTCTTCTTCTTTTGGAACTACTCTTCCTCCTCGTCCTTTTCTCGATCAGGATCCATTAAACCAATGCTTATTCTATGATCCGTATAAAAATCACCGTTCGGATTAACGACCTCATCGAGCAGAAATCCCATTAGTTGTTCTTGAACTGCCTTGACTCGTTCCGGTTCAATGAGGTCTTTTGACATTACCATAATCTGTCAAGAAAAATCTTCATTAGTCTTAATAAACAAAGTTGCATAATAAAAATTTAATAAAATGGTAGGAAGTTTACGTACGTCAAATTCTTTTTCCGTCATCATCTTCGGGCCTACAAATCTGTGGATGAATTCGCATACGTAGTACCCACACAGGTTGTTTCCCAGTTCCTGTCTCATACACTATATATACACGTATATGAACAATCAGTTATGTAATACTCTCTCGATGTTTGACTAAATGAAATAAGACTAATATGAAATTTTGAACGTACCGGAAAGTCAGGCCTCCATACAAGCTCGTCCGTATCTGATACTCCAACTTGGTGGTGTTCCACGCTTTGTTAAGAGTATCAACTAGGCTTTGATACTCTTTCATCGCCGGCCCCGATTAATCTCGAGTACAAGGAGGATCCAGTGAAACCTGTACATATAAAGATGTCATTTAGAACCGTAACATGAATGAATATAGAAATAGTAAAAATATGTTCTACGACTAACCCGAAGAGGTACGAAAAACGTATCAATGAACATGTATGTTGTGCCATCAAGGCATTGAAAATATTTGTTATCGTTCGATTGGGATAATTTGCAATATTCTCCATGTGTAAGATATCCGGATCCAAGAAGCCAATGCCATAGTATCCCTTCTTCCGGCAATGTTGATACTCCATCCTACATGATACACAATAACATATAGTTAGATAGGATTGACAACAAGAGGTACAATATAAACATTTCATTAAATACTTACAGAATCCATGCACTCATGAGAGACTTGGAAAGGGCATCTCGATGGTATAAAAAATGGATATCTCTGAAATCAATCCACATATCACATGGCGGCCGATAGGGTGCATTTCTGATCCATGCTGCGAACATGGTCAATCCATTTCCAGATTCTCGCATGTACCAATTGTGGAACTCATACATTCTGGTTCCTAGGTGTGCTAGCAGCTCAGGCCATACCAGTGATTGCCACAATTCGAACGGTTTTCGCTTGCATCCCTCGTGTATTGGAATATCATCTTCACCTCGCAGTTGAGCTTTTGTGAGGTTGGTTTGCTTCATAATCTCAACCAATTGTTGTTCTTCCTCTGATAGCACAACAAGCGAAGGAATCGATTGCTTCGATTGTTGTCCCAGCTGTGCAATGCCTTTGGACTGAGAGCTTTTCGATGACAATGCACCTTTTCTATTGTCGACTTTCTTGTACGACTTCATGATTGTGCGGTCGTAGTCCGATACCATCTCTTTCACCGCTGGTCTAGCCTGTTTAACAAAGTGTCTTACGGCTGTCGGGTCAACCGGTTCCTTCGGCTTTGGCTTTCTCTTGTCCTTACACTTTTGGAAAAATTCAGCAACTTCTTGGCTGACAGCCGCATGAGTTTCCTCAGCTGTTTCCTCGTATGGGAGCTTCGGGGGCAGAGGCTTCTCTTTCTTCTGCTTCTGCCGCTTAGGAGCCGGCGGCATTGGAGCCTTGGCGTACCTCTTCTTCAGCTGAGGTGGACTCATGCTGGGGTCCCTTGTACCAATTGGTGAGTGCGGGTCCATGTCGTTGTCGGGACCCTGTGGAGATGGTGGATCCATTCTGGGGTCCCTCGTAGCTGATGCTGCAGCTGAATCTGTTGTTCCTGGCGTCAATCCGATGTCTTCCTTAGGCCAAGCGATCCATGTATGCAACCCATCTCGCAGTTCCTCTCCACCGTCACCTGTAGGGATCGGGATCGCAAGGTCTTCAGCCCAAACACCAGCCACTCGGTCAACCAAAACTCTAGCGTACCCTTCGGGAATAGGCACGTTGTGAAGTTTCTCGCCCGGGACCGGTACTTCAGCAACACCTTTAGCACATACCTTCATCTTCTTCCCGACAAGATAAAGAAGCTCACAGTCAGTCCTCGTAGTGATGTCATCTACGGGATATCTTTCAACGAAATTGGCTTTCAACTTCTTCTTAAATGACTGAAACTGGTTAGCCATCTTACTCATCGTCCAATTCTTGACTTTGTCTAATTTGTCTGCCAGAAATGTGAAGTGTGTAGTCACCTGTTTCCATAACATTTCCTTCTCTGACTCCGGGACTATTTGTCAAACTTGAACATTTGGATCGCTGTTTTTCGATATCCTCCAAAGCTCGTACTTGATGGGGATGTTTTCCATAACAAGATATCCACATTGATTCACATAAGAAGTCTTAATCCCAGGCGGTTCCGTTGGTTCACCATCATCTGTAACTGCTGTGACCAGGGTATGCCCGGTCATCTTTCTCTTGCAGCCTCGCTTCCGTTTTGGAGGCTTCGATCCGGATGCCTGAAAATAATTAAACTATTATTTAATACAAAATTAATCCAGATGCCTGATCAAAATCCTTATGTATACCTCGGTCTCATTGTCTTCGTCAAGACCAGTTTCTTGTTCTTGGTCGTCTCCATCATCATCTTCCTCATCATCTCCATTCCCTCTGTCCCCTCCATGTCCAGATAAATCAAGAAATTGACTGCCGTCAAACTCTACAGGGTCTGTACCGTCTCGAATCATATTATGAAGCAACTCCTCATCCTCGCTACGTCTCGTCATTTATCCTAGTATATGATAGGACTAAGTTATGAATTTTTTCTAACACATATGAATTTTTTCTAACACATATGAAATTTTTGTAATACATATGAAATTTTTCTAACACATCTGCAATTTTTCTAATATATATGAATTTTTTCTAACACATATGAAAATTTTCTAATACATATGAATTTTTTCTAACACATGTACAATTTTTCTAACACATAACACATATGAAATTTTTGTAATACATATGAAATTTTTCTAACGCATCTACAATTTTTCTAACACATATGAATTTTTTCTAACACATATGAAAATTTTCTATTACATACGAATTTTTTCTAACACATGTACAATTTTTCTAACACATATGAATTTTTTCTAACACATATGAATTTTTTCTAACACATATGAAATTTTTGTAACACATATAAAATTTTTCTAACACATCTACAATTTTTCTAACACATATGAAATTTTTTCTAACACATATGAAAATTTTCTAATACATATGAATTTTTTTCTAACACATGTACAATTTTTCTAACACATATGAATTTTTTCTAACACATATGAATTTTTTCTAACACATATGAAATTTTTGTAATACATATGAAATGTTTCTAACACATCTACAATTTTTGTAACACATATAATTTCTTTCTAATACATATGAAAATTTTCTAATACATATGAATTTTTTCTAACACATCTAAAATTTTTCTAACAAATATGACATATTTCTAAATCTATTTAAACAAAAAAAATGTGCTGACGTCAGCACCCAGGGGGCTGACGTCAGCACATCACGTACACATGACAGGGGCGGCGGCGGCATCGGGGCAGCGGTGTGGGCGGCGGCGTCGGGGGCGCGACGCAAGGCGCAACGAAGCCGGGGCGGAGGCGGGCCGCCGGCGCGATGGAGCCGGCGCCGGAGAGGAGGCGGGGCCGGCCGCAGGCACGTACGGCGAGGAGGCGCCGGCGCTGGCCGGAGGAGGAGAGGAACGGGCGCCGGACGGAGTGCAGACGATGAGGGAGGCGCCGGCGTGGTTCGAGGTCGACGGCGGTGCGCGGGGGATGGCGGCGGCAGCCCGCGGAGAAGGCCGGCCAGGCGGTCCCAGAGAGGCGCGGGACGGCGGCGGCGCGTGCGCCCGGACGATGTGGAACGGCGGCCGGACGACGGGGAGGCGCAGGACGGCGGCGGCGCGCGCGGACGACGGCGGCGCAGCGGAATTGGAGAGGTAAAAACGGCTAAGTCCGGAGGAGGAAGAAGAGTGGGGTTTTATACCTCAGGCAGGTTAGTACCGGGCCGTGTTACAAACCGGTACTAACCAGCCACCCCAGGCACGTTAGTACCGGTTTGTAATACGACCCGGTACTAACGTGCCACAATTGGCGGGAAGCGAAAACGTGAGGCACGTTAGTACCGGGCCGTGTTACAAACCGGTACTAACCTGCGTCAGCTGTAAATGTTTTAGTTTTCACTAATTCTTCCTTTATATTCGTGTATATTACTTTTATTTCTGTTTAACACTTGTTATAAATCGTAAAGGCACAACGTATACTTAAAATTTACATATTGTGGAGTTTCACGATGATGATTAAATGTTTAAATTTAAATTTGAAAATACACAGACTTATAATAATTTGTAAAATATCTCATTATATATCTCACATACATATAGTAAATCTGTAAAATACGATGAGGTTATTATGTTTTACATGCAAAAATATTTATAAATAGTAATTTTCAAATCTCATGTAACTGTTTCTTCAAATCGGAAATTAATTATTTAATTAACGTCAAATTTCAATAATCAACACTTTTCATAAAAAAAGAAAAAAAGAAAATTAAATTACATAAGTCCATAGTCATGTCACACACATATTGAGTTAATTATATCGACAGAACACACATTGAGATATTTACGTTAAATTTCACAATGCAAAACGACACTCATTACATTACACACATTACATTACATCATTTAATAGAAAATAAATAATTGAGGCCATTAATCTTCATCTTCATCATCTTCCGCTGAAACAAAATTAATCTTCCTTCTGACGAATGTCCCCTGGTTATGATCGCGCCGTAAGTACGGAGCGTCTTCTTTGGATAACAGGATGCTGGGATCAACATCAACTGAGAATGGAGGACGGTCATCTAACTGATCATAATCTTCTGATTTGTTCGTAATGTCTTCAACTCCAACTATTTTTCTTTTTCCTGGAAGAACTATGTGACGTTTAGGCTCATTATCTTCTGGCTTCTTTACCGTCTGCTCCTTTTCTGTCTGCTTCTTTTGTTTTCTCTTCTTGGGTTTAATTTTTTTCTTCTTGGGCTTGCTTGCCATGTCTTTCACGTAGAACACTTGGGTCACATCTTTGGCTAGGACAAATGGTTCCTCCTTATATCCAATCTTTTTTAGGTCCACCGTTGTCATCCCATATCTGTCTATCGTTACACCGGCGCGGCTCACCCATTGGCAGCGGAACAGAGCAACTTTTATAGGTCCATAGTCAAGTTCCCATATCTCCTCTATGACGCCATAGTAGATGTCCTTTATACTATCATTTCCTATTGCATCTATACGGACACCACTATTTTGGTTAGTGCTCTTCTGGTCTTGAGATCTTGTGTAGAATATATACCCATTTATCTCGTAGCCTTGGTATTGCAAGATTGTGATTGATGGTCCCCTAGCCAGCCATTGAAGTTCTTGATCAATCGTGCCATCACCGATGAATTTTCGTCTCAACCAATCTCTGGAAGTCACTATGTGATGACGGGTAATCCATTTTTCACTCTTGTTTGGGTTTTCGGATTGTATAATATCCTTGTGCTCCTCTATATATGGAGCCACCAAGGTCGAACTTTGTAGAACCGTGTAGTTTGCTTGACAAATTTCAATTTGAGGGAGGTCCATTATAGCCTTTCTCCCAAGTGTTCCCTTTCCGCAGAGTCGTCCCACATGGTGTGACACGGGGAGTCCAACCGGATCAAGATCCTCAATAAAGTCTACACAAAATTCAATGACCTCCTCCGTTCCATAGCCTTTAGCGATGCATCCTTCTGGTCAAGAACGGTTGCGAACATACTTCTTTAGGACTGCCATGTACCTCTTGAAAGGGAACATATTGTGTAGGAATATTGGCCCAGAATAGTTATCTCTTTAACTAGGTGAACTAGGAGATGTGTCATAATATTAAAGAATGAAGGTGGGAATATCATCACGAAGCTTACAAGGCATTGGACCACGTCTTGCTGTAGCCTTATTAAATGACTTGGATTAATCACCATTTGTGAAATTTCATTGAGAAACGCACACAGCTTCACGATTGCCAACCTTACATTCTCTGGTAGAATACCCCTCAAGATAACTGGAAGTAATTGTGTCATCAGGACTTGGCAGTCATGAGACTTCAAGTTCGTGAATTTCTTTTCCTTCATTTTTATTATTCCTTTTATATTTGAGGAATATCCGGTGGGCACCTTGATACTGTTCAGGCAATCAAACATGCTTTCCTTCTCCTGTTTGCTGAGAGTGTAGCTGGCAGGCCTTAAGTATCGCTGGTCTTTTCCCTTCTTTTTAGGATGTAGGTCTTTTCGTTGTTCCAACGCTTTAAGGTCACCTCTTGCTTCCACTGTATCTTTCCCTTTTCCATAAATACCCATGAATCCTAGCAAGTTCACACAAAGATTCTTCATCAGGTGCATCACATCAATTGCATTGCGGACCTCAAGCATTTCCCAATAAGGTAGCTCCCATAATATACTCTTTTTCTTCCACATGGGTGCATGTCCGTCCTCGTCATTTGGAACGGCTTGGCTACCAGGGCCCTTTCCAAATACTACCTGCACATCTTTTACCATCGAAAACACATGCTTTCCGTTGCGGAACAAAGGCTTAGATCGATTATCAGACTCGCCTCTAAAATGTTTTCCTTCATGTCTTAAAGGGTGCTTCGGAGGTAAAAACCGACGATGGCCCATATACACGTACTTTCGACAGTGCTTCAAATAAATGCAGTCTGTTTCATCATAACAGTGGGTGCAGGCCGAGTATCCCTTGTTTGACTGTCCCGAAAGGTTTCCAAGTGCAGGCCAATCATTGATGGTCACAAAAAGTAATGCTCGGAGGATGAATGTTTCCTGTTTGTACTCATCCCACACACTTACACCTTCGTCCTTCCACAATAGTAAAAGCTCATCGATCAAAGGTCTTAGGAACACATCGATGTCGTTTCCAGGTTGTTTTGGACCTGCGATGAGAGCTGGCATCATGATGAACTTTTGCTTCATGCACAACCAAGGAGGAAGATTAAATATACATAGGGTAACTGGCCAAGTACTATGACTGCTACTCATATCGCCGAATGGATTCATTCCGTCTGTACTTAAACCAAACCGTATGTTCCTTACATCTTCATCAAATTGTGGAAATTCTCTCTCAATGTTCCTCCACTAGGACCCATCTGCAAGATGTCTCATCATCTCATCTCGCTTACGATCTTCTTTGTGCCACCGCATCAACTTTGCGTTCTCCTTACTTCTGAACAAACGCTTCAATCGTGGAATCACAGGAAAATACCACATCACCTTTGCAGGAATTTTCTTCTTCGCTGGCTGCCCATCAACTTCACCAGGATCGTCTCGCCTGATCTTGTACCGCAACGCACCACAAACAGGACAAGCTTGTAAATTCTCATATTCAACGCCATGATACAGGATTCAATCATTAGGCCATGCGTGTATCTTCTGTACCTCCAATCCAAGAGGGCACACAATCTTTTTAGCTTGGTAAGTGGTTGACGGTAGCACATTAGCCTCATGAAGCATGTTTTTTATGATTTGTAGTAGCTCACCGAATCCTTTGTCGCTGACACCATTGGTTGCTTTCTATTTTAGCATCTCCAGCGTGCTACCCAGTTTTTTCAAGTCCGGCTTGCAACCTGGGTATAGTTTTGTTTTGTGATCCTCCAACATCTTTTCGAACTTTTTTGACTCTCTCGCAGTTTCACTGTCTTTCTGTGCATCAAGCAAGACCTGACCTAACTCCTCGGGTGCCTCCTCCTCCTCTACGACATTTGCATCAACCCCTTCCATTGGGTCATCATCGTCGTCAAAGGCACCGCCTTCATGTAAGTATGCAAAGTCTGGGATGTTGTTATCGTCGTCTTCTTCATCGTCTCCCATCAAAACACCAAGTTCACCATGCTTCGTCCAAACATTATAGCTATCCATGAAACCGTTTTCAGTTAGGTGAACGTGTAGAGTATCCCTTTTCCTGACCTGTTTCACATTGCGGCAAATACGGCATGGACAACACATGAGACCATTCGTGGACCTGGTTGCTTCAGCCGCATTGAGAAAAACGTCTAGGCCAACAATCCAGGCCATGGTGTTCCTACCGCCATACATCCATTGACGGTCCATTTTGAATCCTACCATAAAAAGTAATTATAAAATAAATGCATCCATTAATTGCAACATTTTATTAATTATTAGTAACATTGAGAAAATACCTAACAACATTACTAATATTGCAACATTTCATTAATTATTAGTTAAAAAGGTATTAGTAATATTTAAAAAGTTGGAAAAATCTATTAAACAACATTACATATATATAATCAAATTTTTAAAAAAATCCATTACAGAACATTAAATATAGTTAAAAAGGTACGGAATATTGTCACAAAAAACATGCTCATTATCTAGGGTATGAACTCACTACTAAAAGCTACCATCTAATTAAGGTCATGATTCTATTTAGCTCAAATCAATCTACAAATACCAAAATCCTTCTCATTCACAATTTTTCAAATTTCTTTAAGTATAGAGCATAAAAATAAGCACAAGTACCGTCAATTAACAGAGAATGAAGTTGCTAACCTTTTGGCGCACTTATATAGGAGAAATCCACAAATTATGGAAAACTTGGGCAAAAACTCCCCCCTCTATGGCGCCATGAGTGAGAGACCAAGCTCTCTGCAGAAATGAGCTTGGGCTCAGGGAGGAAGAAGCCTGCCGCGGTATTATACCCAGCACGTTAGTACCGGCTGGTAACACCAGCCGGTACTAAACGCAGGCAGTTAGTACCGGTTGGTGTTACCAACCGGTACTAACGTGCAGCGGCTTGCGGGTCCCCCCAGTCGAGGCACGTTAGTACCGGCTGGTAACACCAGCTGGTACTAACGTGCCTCTAGCCGTTGCGGCCTGACCCCCGAGGCGCACGTTAGTACCGGTTGGTGTTACCAACCGGTACTAATGTGCTCCACGAAGTACTGTGCTTACAAACCGGTACTAAATTCGGCATTTAGTACCGGTTCTAACACAACCGGTACTAACGTACCAGGGACCAAAGGTCGTTTCTCTAGTAGTGAAGGCTCGGCCGCGGCCCGTGGGCGCTGAAAAGCGGGCAGGAGAAGGAGGCACAGAGGAGGTGTGAGCCGCGTGCAATCGTTAGGTAATGGTGAGGCGCTGCAGGGGGCCACTCCAAATGGGGGTGGCGCGGCGACAAGGATGCAGCTCTGCGCGGCTTGGAGGCGCCGTGGTGGCGCAGCCATGAATGGTTTGTGCGGGTCTCGCTAGCGACACCATGGAGGGGTGGCTGGCGCCAGCCTATGCGGTGGCGTGCCAGCGACGCCATGGAGGCGTGGTTGGTTGCGTGGCCATCTTTGCGACGAAGCGCTACGGAGTCGGCAGTAGCGGGCGCCGGAATGGTCGCACGCATGGTGGTGATGTACGGGGGTTGAGGTATGGCAACAATGGAAGGCCTCTGGACCCGCTGCGGGTGGACGGTGGCTGCTTGTTTGCAGTGGCGATCTTGTGCATGATGGACGGCCGTCATTCTTGACTTGGGGGCGTGGGATCTGCGGTTGCTGTGGGATGAGGGACTTCCAGACAAAAGTCTTGCTCAGCCTCGGAGCCGGGCCAGCAATGATGATGTTTAGTGGACGTCGTGTTCCCTCTTGGGGGCATTGTCGAGGTACCCTTCTCTTTCAAAGTTCCAATTGGATTTCTCCTGGTCAAAATCATGCCTGAGTTTATCAGGCGGGCGGCGGCGGCACTCTCAATGTCGTTCCTTACTTGGAAACATCGCTTTTGGAGAACCTGTTCTGGGCTTCTACTCGGCGGCTCATCTTCGGCGTTGAGGTGCTCTTGGCTATCACGATGGTGGGGTTATGCGCGGGGACGAGCGGATCTCTCTTCTCTTTTGCCTTCTCCTCCCGCAACCTTTGCCGGTGTTGACGTCGGGGGTCCGCAAGTCTAGTGAACTGTTGCTTAGTCAGAGCTTGGCGGTGCGCTTGCAGCTCCACGTTGACCTAGCGGCGATCGGTCATGCATAGCGGCGGCCGGCTTAGTGCTGGTTTCTTCACCTCAGCGGATTTATTGTTATCATCAATGCATGGTTTTCAGCATTCCGGACAAGCTGTTCATCTAATCGGGCCATGGCGAGGTGAGTTCCATCCGTGCGGGGTGTTGCGCTTGTTGTCGAGTTTCGAGCGTTGAGGCTGTGTTGACGACTCAATCCAACCAGCCGGGTATTGAGTGGTGCGCCATGTTGAGGTCCCAATCAAACCGGCTAGTTATTACTGAGCGTTGTGGAATGGTCGTGTTGATGTCCCAATCTAACCGACCGACCAAGTTTTATTTTTAAGCTTTCTTTTCTTTTTCCTGGCCCAGGGCTGTAGACTTGTATTTTTCTGTTATATCAATAGAAACTCGTGCTATCTTGTTCGGTTCGTTAAAAAAAGTTCATGAGTTCTAATAGCTCCCGCTAGTCATTATGTGCATATTTTGTCCTCTGGTGAGCAATCTAGGTGATTCGTTATTTCAAAGTTTATATAGTGAACAATCTGGTTCGGATGTTACATCTCAAATTCCAATCTTGGTCACTGACGTAGTAGACTGCATCGCATGCATGCAAACGGTTAATCGATGGAAATATATCTTTGGTTTGTTTAGTTAGCTAACTGAACTTCCTACCATTGGTCGCGTGCTCGGCGTAGCTAACTGAAGATTTCTTTCTGTTCTTGTCTGTGGAATGCTGGCTGCTTGTTCCTCCTTGGAACCAAAATGCTCGCTCATTTATACTACTACCATGATGACAGAAGGCAACAAGTGCATGTTGTCCTATCAAACTCCATCCGTCGAGCACACAGTACAATCAATTGATAATTGTGTGATTCCCTAGTGTGAACAACCATGGCATTCAGCCATAAATTGCATGGTGTGAACAACCACGACGAGACGAGGTATTAATTAATATCATTTAGTATGTACAGTTTGTGGTATAATAGTTTTTCAAGAAGTAATCGATCGTACAGCTGGTGATGTGAACCGTCAAGTATACCTGATCATGGGCCGCCCGACCCGACGAATCTGAACCAACCCGCCCGTAAAAAACCTAACCCGACCTGACCCGACAAGTGCACGGGTCGGGTGCGGGCCTGTTTTTCAGCTCGAGGAGAATTTTGGGTCGGGCGCGGGCTAGAATTTTAGCCCACGGGCTGACCCAATGACCCGACCTAAAACCAAAAAACCGCTCGTTCACGCGCAGCCCTGAGATCTACAGAGGCCCAACCCAACAAAAGACATGTATATACTTCATCCTAACCCTAATCCACCCATTTCGCTTTCAAAATAAAGAATAGAATGGCACCATCCTATGATGATTGACTTGTGGCTAATTAATCTAAGTTTTATTGTATTTTTAGACCATCATCTTGATCATGTCCATATTTATTTTCCCACATGCATCTCAATACTATTTTGTCAGACATTTTCTGACACGCGGAAAACTGCTTCCAATTCAAATTTCCACAAGCATTAAATACCACATTTTCAAGATGGTTGGTTGGTGGATCAAATAGGCTAATACCTTTTCAGCCTCTCCCTATTTTCATTTGCCGCAAAGACTTCATTTTGCTTGGACTAATATGCCCCTTGCACATTATTGAATATCATAACAAGGAACCGTGCAAATTAGTAAACAAATTATTCACTATGTAAGAAAGTTTCAAAGGAGACACACTTATGGGAAATCCAGGTATCCATTCGTCAAAGAAAAAAAAATTCCCAGGTGGTATCATGAGCTACATATGTTCTTTTGGCATTAAACAACAACAAAAAATCAAGCAGTCACCAGGGTAAGAACAGAAAGGGAAATAATAGAGAACAACTTACACTGAATTTGTACTGCTCCAACCAACGGCTGATACTGCTGGATTGATATAAGCCAGGGTTTAATTAAGTTGTTTGACAGGCCTTATAGTTGCACAGGCATACTTATTAAATTAGCAAGTAATTATACACTTTTTTAAAGTATGAAAATAGAACATACATGAGCCTTTAACGTTAATTGATAAGTCTTCATCTTGATTTAGGCGATTGGACGCAAGATGGAAGCATTGGATGCAAGTCAGCAAAATTCAAGCGTTACTGAAGTCTGACAAAGGTAAATCAAGCTTAACTCTTGACGAACTGAAGGAATTGCGGATGAGGGCTGGTTCTTCTCATGTTACCTTCAGACCGAGGAAGGATCATTCACTGGATCAATCACTGGTCCACTGCCACCCATGTTCATTGTTCCCACTTCCCACGTTCTAGAATAAGTTGTTTACTAATTTGCACTGTTCCTTGTTATGATATTCAATAATGTGCAAGGGGCTTATTAGTCCAAGCAAAATGAAGTCCTTGCGACAAATGGAAATAGGGAGAGGCTGAACAGTATTAGCCTATTTGATCCACCAACCAACCATCTTGAAACTGTGATATTTAATGCTTGTGGAAATTTGAATTGGAAGCAGTTTTCCGTGTGTCAGAAAATGTCTGACAAAATAGTATTGAGATGCATGTGGAAAAATAAATATGAACATTATCATGATGATGGTCTAAAAATACAATAAAACCTAGATTAATTAGCAACAAATCAATCATCATATATAGGGTGGTGCCATTCTTTATTTTGGGAGAGAAATGGGTGGATTAGGGTTAGGATGATGTCTATACATGTCTATTTGTTGGGCTGGGCCTCTGGTGATATCTGAGCCGCACAATTGGTTTTAGGTCGGGTCATTGGGCTGGCCCACGGGCTAAAATTCTAGCCCGCGCCTGACCCAAAATTCTCCTCGAGCTGAAAAACAGGCCCGCGCCCGACCCACGCACTTGTCAGGTCGGGCCAGGTCAGGTTTTTTTTCAGGCGGCTCAGTTCGGGTTCGTCGGGTCGGGCGACCCATGATGAGGTATACTTTGACGGTTCACATCACCAGTTCTATGATCGATTATTTCTTGAAAAACTACTATACCACAAACTGTACATACTAAATGATATTAACTCGTCTCGTCATGGTTGTTCACACCATGCAATTTATGGCTGAATGCCATGGTTGTTCACACTAGGGAATCACACAATTATCAATTGATTGTACGGTGTGCTAGGCGGATGGGGCTTGATCGGACAACATGCACTTGTTGCCATCTGTCACCATGGTAGTAGTATAAATGGGCGAGGATTTTGGTTCCAAGGAGGAACAACCAGCCAGCATTCCACAGACAAGAACAGAAAGAGATCTTCAGTTAGCTACGCCGAGCACGCGACCAATGGTAGGAGGTTCAGTTAGCTAACTAAACAAACCAAAGATTATTTCCATCGATTAACCGTTTGCATGCATGCGATGCAGTCTACTACGTCAGTGACCAAGATTGGCCCGTATGGTGGCCTAGGAGGTAACGCTTGGGACATTTATACTAAGCCGAAAACGCTTGTGAGCGTCCAGGTTTGGAGCAATGATGTTAACCGAGGCGGGGCCATCAACGGCCTATCCTTCAGCTACATCGACGAGGCAGAGACAACTATAACCTCGGGTCCATGGGGCAGCACGACCGGTATACCCCATGTGGTACGTATGTTTATGACAAATTTGGCGTCAAGATTTGATTGGTTTTTTATTAATTATTATATATATATATATACGGCGAGGCTAATATATATATATATACACGTATATATATACATATATATACGGCGAGGCTAAAATACACCTTGTTGTGATTTGCATAGATAATTCACAGACCCACTAGAGTACCAGTTGCAACCACGAGACTAGGATAGTTACAAGTACGACACATGACCAATTGCAACTTGATGGAACCAATTGCAACAGATCTGGTCTAGTTTTTTTTTTTTTTTTTTTTTTTTTTTTTTTTTTTTTTTGCGATCAGATCGATCTGAAAAAAAACCTACCAGTTGCGACTGCGGGTATAATCTAATTGCAACTATGACACTTGACCAATTGCGACAGATCTGGTCCATTTGCAATTGGACACAAACCAATTACAACTGGACCCAACCCAGTTGCAACCCGATGCGTTGCGCACTAACTAGTTGCAATTTGGTGTGGTCTAATTGCAAGTACGCGGCTAGAGCAGGGTGGGTGTATTGTCTATAGAGATCACAAGAAGGTGCAATATAGACATACAATATGCGTGCGTGTGTATCTATCTATCTATCTATCTATAATCTACCTTCGTATGTATGCAGATTAACCTTAGTCAGGACGAGGGCATGAACAGCGTCTTCGGCACCACCGATGGCTACTTCATCACCTCACTTAAATTTGTCACCAGCAAGGGTGTAACACATGGGCCATTTGGGGCACCCTCAGAGGATGGATTAAGTACTTTCAGCTTCCCGGCCACCACCATCGGCTTCTTCGGCAGCTCCTCCGAGAAACTCGATGCCATCGGCGCCTACAAACTTAATAAAAATTAATGGATCCATCCATCGCTGCCAGCCCGCCACCAGTGCTATACGTGTGCGACCTGTATCTACTGCATGTATTTGCAGCTAAATAAAACGGAATCCCTCGCTACTGCATCCTACGGATGGACGGATCCCTTCCTCTGTGTGCGCGCTCGCTGTTTATTTCCGTATATTGTATCGTCCTGGCTTGTTATCATAATAAGATGAATAAAAGTCTTGGGAACTAAGTATTTTCCTGAGAATTATAATACTTCTTAAGCGAACGACCTGCTGGCCGGTTGGCCAGCAGCGTCGGGGCAACGCTCCGCCCAGGTTCGAACCCGGGCGTCGCACTGGGTGCTGGGGGGTGCGTGCGTGCGTGCGTGTGTGGTGGTGTGTGTACCCCAGTATGACGCGTTCTGAGACTTTTCGGGCTGTCTTGTCTGTGTTGAGTCTGGTCAACGTGGGCGTCCAAAATCCTTACATGACAGCCAGTGCTCCTGGTACACTTCAAAAAAAAATAATACTTCTTAATTCTTATTTAACAAGTCTGAAAATACTGCGGGCCTCCATAACATGTACACGGGAACAGAATTTGAGATGTAACATCCGAACCAGATTGTTCACTGTATAAACTTTCAAATCACGAATCACCTAGATTGCTCACCAGAGGTGCACCAATAATGACTAGCGGGAGCTATTCAAACCTCAGGAAGTTTTTTTTTTTAAACGAACCGCACAAAATAGCGTGAGTTTCTATCGATATAGCAGAAAAATATAAGTCTACAGTCCTGAGAGGCCATAGCTATAAAAAAGAAAAGAAACTAAAAAATAAAACTCGGTCGATCGGTTGGATTGGGACATCAACACGATCACTCCACAACGCTCAGTAACAACTAGCCGGTTGGATTGTGACCTTAATACGACGCACCACTCAAGACCCGGCTGGTTAGATTGGGTCGTCAACACAGCCTCGATGCTTGAAACTCTAACAAGCGCAACAGCCTGCACGGATGGAACTCACCTCGCAAGCAAGAATGACGGTTGTCCATCATGCACACGATCGCCACCACAAACGAGTAGCCACCATCCACCCGCATCGGGTCTAGAGGCCCTCCATTGCCGCCGTACCTCAACCCCCATACATCACTACCATGCGTGCGGCCATTCAAGCACCTGCTGCCGCCGACTTCGTAGCGCTTTGCCGCAAAGATGGCCACGCAATCAACCACGCCTCCATGGCGTCGCTGGCGCCAGCCACCCCTCCGTGGTGTCACTAGCGAAACCCGCATGAACCATCCATGGCTGCGCCATCACGGCGCCTCCAAGCCGTGCAGAGCTGCATCCTTGTCGCCGCGCCACCCCCATTTGGAGCGGCCCCCCTGCAGCGCCTCACTATCACCTCCTGACTGCGCGCGGCTCGCACTTCCTCTGCGCCGCCTTCTGTTGTCCGCTCCGCAGCGCCTACAGGCATCCGTCGGGCCGCCCTGCAGCCTCGCCGCACGACCGTGCTTCCGTCGCCGCCGACACACCTCCACCCGCCGCCACACGTGGCCACCACCATCGCAGCCTCGTACCGGCCAGATCTGCTGGCGGGAGCCGTGCGGGTCCGCCCCCCGCCGAGACCCAACGGCCCTTGCTCTGCGCATATCCGGTGCTAGAAACGCCGGATCCGGCCTCCCCAAGCTGCCACTATCGTCGTGGCCGGCTGGCCCGCCATGGCCGCCTGGCCCCATTCCCCCACCCAGGACGAGTGCCCACGGCCGAAACCAGGCAAGGAGGTGAAATATATGCATAGGTAGGTGAAATCCTTACCTCACTCAGGCTAAGATAATAAAAATAAACAAGATAATTATCATGTCCGATCCGATCCTTCTTGCACTATTAGAAAACACGCTATCCATCACTGACATTAGTACCGGCTGGCATTTGGTCCGGTACTTTCATTAGTGTAGGGCCTATCGGGGAGGGTCATTGTTGATGGTCATGAAGCACAAAAAAAATGACAGTCAATATTCTCAAAAATAAAGGAGAACAAGTATTTCGTACACGCTTATTTAGTTTCAAATAATGTTGTTCCACATGTCCTCAGAGATTTTTTAGGTTTAGGTAAAATAACACAAAAATGAAGAAAGCACAAGTCAAGATGGCCAAGAAACACCCCTTCAGCCAGGAATGCACATGGATTGAAGGGCCCACATAACTTTCAAAACCGCCATTGCGCTGCATCAACCACCCACCACCTGCCTAAGGGATCACCAGGCAGTCTCCCAGCCAAATGGCAGTTGGGGAGGCAGTTGTGGGGGTTCAGCCGAAAATAGGGTCAGCCGAACCACCACTGGCTCGCCTCGCCTGCAGCCCACAAGTTACAATAAAAATCACTCTCTCCCTCTTTTAGTTTCTAAGTTAGTCGAGTTAGGCTAGAGTAGCTCTACTTAGGTTCCAAGTCTTCTTAGATTTAAGGGTATTGCTCTTATATTCTTCTATCCTTGTTTGACTTTGTGCTACTCAAGTTATTTATCTTCTTTATATAGTGTTGTGCTTAGCTCATATGCTCATTTAGTCATATACCCTTGCTATTTTGATATGCTAGGCTTATATGCTATCTTGCTAGTCATCTGCCCTTGTCTTAGTTTATACTTGCATTATGTGCATAACATGTAGGATATGTACATAGTTGTAGGTCGTTCCCTTGGTTTTCTCAAAGTATATTTATTTTTAGTGTAAATTAAAAGATACAAATGGGGACACAACAATGCTGCAGTTGGCCTAGTCAATGTGCAACGGTGTTCCATTGGGAGGCATGTAACATAACGGTGGTTGCTACACTCTTTAATTTGCTATTTATTCCATGTTAAATATTTTCAGAATAATAACATGTCCATTATTATCCATTTAGATATGAAATTATGCACTTCTTATTGTTGCTATTACATTCACATTGTTCTTTACTTTGTATCTTGACAATGGATCATATTGACATAACTCAGATGAGGCTTATGTTCTCAAAATTTTTAGAGGCTTATTTGACATATGCGGTGTATGCACTCTATGTGCAATCTATTTTGGTATTACATGGCATCACATTGCATGCATATGGATATATATGTCACTGCTAGATAGCCGCGACCTTACCGGTACAACATTGGATATAATGATGCAGCTTCATACTTTGTTCAGTACGAAGGCAGGAGACATGACATTTGCATTTGTTGTGCTATTAGTTCTATGGTAATTGTGGTGAGAAGTGACTCTTCTACATGGATTTGTTATGGTATGGTCTTTATATATGCATGAGAATATATAGAGTTGATTTTAGAGCTTCACTTATTGATGAAGTTAAAGCTGTTGCTTAATGAACTTGTAGTATAAATTGCTTGTTAAAGCCTAATACTTGTTCAGATTTTTTATCTCATCCTTGTTTCTTAATCTCTCAGGTACTTGATAAATAGATACTTTGTTTGTAGGGTTGGGAAGTAGTAGCACGTCACTCTTTCCTCCACATCAAAATTATTAGTGTTGTGCTGTAATAATGTCACTAGAAGAGAATGAGGCATCCGCGGACGACATAAACAACGGCCATTTTTGGCCCCGGTGCTAATGGAGTATTAGCACCGGGTCCAACGGCTAGTAGCCGCGCGCAGGCGCGCGTCGGTGGGGCGGAGGACCCTTTAGCACCGGTTGCATCCAGCAACCGGTGCTAAATCTACCCCTTTAGCACCGGTTGCTGCCTGCAACCGGTGCTAATTCCAGAGCAACATTTAGCACCGATTCTAGCTAAGGACCGGTGCTAAATACCCCGATGTTTAGCACCGGTTGCAGCCAGCAACCGGTGCTGATTATCTACCTATATATTCCCTCCTTCCTCCCCACGCCCGAGCCAGCATGAACACTCCGAGCTGCTTGTTGGGCTGCCCTACTATATATTGTGCATACAGTGATTCCAAATCGTAGTACACATCTATCTCACTGAATTACAACCCGTGTTGCTTTCCATGGGCGACACGGGGCGACTCGACCAAACCCTTGCCGGTTGCCCCCCGCC